>JBBBDQ010001603.1:3467500-3799537 GCA_037127315.1 Ascarosepion bandense
TGAATAGCAAACATAATTCCTCGGGTTGCTATTCATTAACCATTGCAAGGCAATAAAGATACCAGTATGCAAGGGGGTACTGAGAGTGAAAGAATTTGAAAAAAAATATTCAGAGAAATTAATAAAGGGACAGTAATTAAGGAAACAGAAGATAACCATTGATACTGGTATTTAAATATTTTAAGATCAATGTGGATGTGTGTTGTGGTGCAGTGGATATCAGCTCAGAACAAGAAGTTGGGGAGCCAAGTTCGAATTCCAGTTGAATTCATTGCATTCACTTATGCACAAATACCTTTGGGAAAGGTATTAATCCATCTCTTCCTTCCAGTTATGGGTTAAATAACAGGACAGATTGGGTTCTGTTGCCTTGGCAGGCAACCAGTCTACCACAGAAAGCAATGGCAACCTACTGCGAGATAATCTTCTGCCCAGTCAGTCATGTCTCTTTCGAGATATGATCACCTAAGCGTGTTTCACGTATGACACTTAACTGACTGTTCACTAAAAGCAATAAGCTAGAAAAGAATTTTACAAGCATGAACTGTGAGAGAACAAATTCTTAGCATAGAATTTATGTTTATATCTAGAAGTTTTAAATGTAAAATGATGAGATCTAACTGCCAATCTAGTACTGTATTAAATTCATAAAGTCTAGGTACCAAAGATGAAAGAACAATAACTGTGAAACTAATAATAGAAAATGCACAGGGAAGCTAGGTTATGGTGGTGGTGACAGTGGTGAATGAAGCTGGGATGTCAGGTCAGGAGCAAAAATATTGCAGATTCTTATTTGGATTTTATAGGGAATTTTAAATTCATAGCAGAAGCAACAAAACAGAAATGGCAACAGTATTTAATGAATGGAAAAATTTTAGATATGTCATATAAAGATGTAAGATAGATTCTGACAAGAAAAATTTTCTAGCAGAAGACAGTGAACTAACTTTCCTAGAAGCAGACCTAGTAAGTGATTCAATATAATTACTCAAAAGCATGTTAGTGGAAAATGTGAGACCAAGAAAGAGTGATGAGTCACTCTCCTGGAGGTGAGCATCAGCCATACTGATGGAAGGAAAAGATGGTTCTCTATGATGTTTAATGACTAATTTTGTTTTGTATGTGTTAAAATTTACAAGCTATTTCTTGCTCCAGTTAAGAGCTGATTGGATGCCATTTTGAAATTATCTACTAATTTGACCTTATCAAAGCTATCATTTGATTGGATGCATCTTAGACTACTCGACGACAAATGATTTTACAGTTTAAACAAAGCTAAATCAAGCCTTATAAACACATAATTTTCTGATTTGTCAGAAATAATCATCTCTGGTTTGAAATGTATCATAAGGTAAACAGCCAATATTACAGAAAGTCTTAGAGATTAATGAAAGGGAATTAACAGACATATTTATTTGTTTGAACATTATTTTTAATCAATACTTCTAAAACAATTTCTCATAAATATTCAGACCAGTAGAGTTATATACATAAATATACTGTTTAATTAAAAACAGTATCTACTAAAATATGAGTATCGATTAAAAATAATGTTCAAACAAATAAATTAAATATGTCTGTTGTTAATTCCATTTCATTAATGTTCAGAACTTTCCATAAAATTAGCAAATAATAAATAATTTCAATTTATTCTTTTTAAATCATAATTATTCTTGGTGGATCAAGATGAAGAAAAAATAATGACAGTTTTGCAAAGGAGTATTGAAAAGTCTGCAGTCGATCCCACTTCACAACTGCAGCCTTTTCCCCACAGACACAACATTGCAATCGTGTCATTACTCTTTCATTATTTCCACAGTAAATGTTTGGATGAGAGCTCAATTCTTTAGTTCCAATAATAAAGAGCTTTACAGTTAAGACATGTAATACCACTACCACAGGTTGTCTCTCACTCCTTTTCACACAGTTTCTTATCTATCTATCTATCTATCTATCTATCTATCGAAGTCTGTTTTCTATCTATCTATCTATCTAGCTAGCTAGCTAAGTCTGTTTTCTATCTATCTATCTATCTATCTAGCTAGCTAAGTCTGTTTTCTATCTATTGATCTATCTATCTAACTATCTATGTCTGTTTTCTATCTAAGTCTGTTTTCTATCTATCTATCTATCTAAGTCTGTTTTCTATCAATCTCAATCTATCTATCTATCTATCTATCTATCTATCTAACTCTTTTCACTATCTATCTAACTCTTTTCACTATCTATCTATCTATCTAGCTATCTATCTATCTATCTAACTCTTTTCTACTATCTAACTCTTTTCACTATCTATCTAACTCTTTTCACTATCTATCTATCTAACTTTTCTTTTCTATCTATCTATCTATCTATCTATCTAACTCTTTTCACTATCTATCTATCTATCTATCTAACTCTTTTCACTATTGATCTATCTATCACTTTTCACTATCTATCTATCTATCTATTTTCACTATCTATCTATCTAACTCTTTTCACTATCTATCTATCTAACTCTATTTACTATCTATCTATCTATCTCTTTTCACTATCGATCTATCTATCTCTTTTCACTATCTATCTATCTATCAAACTCTTTTCACTATCTATCTCTCTATCTATCTATCTATCTATCTATCTAACTCTTTTCACGATCTATCTATCTATCTATCTAACTCTTTTCATGATCTATCTATCTATCTCTTTTCACTATCTAATTATCTATCTGTCTATCTATCTATCTATCTATCTATCTAACTCTTTTCACTATCTAATTATCTATCTGTCTATCTATCTATCTAACTCTTTTCTACTATCTATCTATCTATCTATCTATCTATCTATCTATCCTTTCAGACAGTTCCTTATTGTTATGACCTCATCACCAAGTTATTGTGGTCTGTTGGGCCAGAAATAAAGACACAAAGATGGAATAGTGTTAAACAAATATTACAAAGACAATATTACAAACAATGAACAATTATTAGCACCAGTGTCAGAGTTATGCTGGAATATATTCGATTCTCTCTGCCTCTCTGACTCTCTGCTTCTACAAATCAGAATTGCTACTTATATATAGCTTGGATGAATTCTTGTGTCATATAAGTGAGTCCCCATAATACCCCCACTCCTAAGTATTAACTCCGCAAGTAGTCTAATTATTTTCTATTTGTATTTATGACATTAAAGTTCATCATTTTCGTTAAACGTTGGAGGTAAAGAATATGATAGTCTTTGAATGCTGTATTAAGCCCTATCAAGAAATTGGCACAGGATTGGGTTTCATTTGACTTCTTCATATAGATGGTCAGTGAAACTCGTCGATTGTACACCATTTCTGATAAGACACCGGTTCTTTCTAGTCTGTTGAGTTCCCTGTTTATTTTTGGTAAAGATGTAAAAGGCACATTTCGCATTTTTTTTAAACACTGGCCGGATGTCCTCTTTCAAGTCGAATTTTCCATCATCTTGTTACACTAACCAGGCCCCCAGTGTAAGTTAGTACACCTTTCTTTTTTCGTTCAGTTTCCTTTTCTGGATTAACAAATACTATTAAGTCGAACAAAGTATGACAAAAATGAATTTTTTTTTCATTCATACAATATTGAACCAATATTGACACTTTCCACGCCATCCTTTTGGAGTCCCCAAGGGTCCTTAAGAATCTTGGTCATGTGTAAGAAATCTCGTGGTTCATAAGAATCCTTGTCACCAAATTATTATGATTTGATTGGGTCAGAAATAAAGATACAAAGACGGAATAGTGTTAAAGAAATATATTACAAAGACAGTAGTACAAATATATATGGCTTATGGCCATATCACGTTAAATACACCGGTTCTCGCTTGATCACCAAAGTTAAGCAATGTTGAGCCTGGTCAGTACATAGATGGGTAGCTGCATGGGAATACTAGGTGTTGAGTGACGGATGTGCGTTGTGGTGCAGTGGATATTGGCTTGGAAAAAGAAATTGGTGAGCCGAGTTTGAATTCCAGTGGAATACCCTGCATTCACTTAAGCACTGGTACCCTTGAAAAAGGTATTAATCTGTCCCTTCCCTCCAGTTATGGGTTAAATAACAGGGTAGGACTTGGGGACCGTGCCCTTAAAAACACATCCCAATGAATCTTGGTACTCAAAAAGAAAAAAGTATTACTAGACACAAAACTTATATAAAAACAACAATAAATTGTTGAAAGAAAAAGGTAATACCAGCCATAAATAAATAAAATTTAGTTGGCAATAAATGACCCGCCGAGGTGTTGATATGTCATAAAAACAAAAACAACCAACAAACATATCTCTGCCTTTCTTACTCTCTGCTTCTACAAAGCAGAACTGCTACTTATATATAGTTTAGACAAGTTCATGTGTCATATGGGTGAGTCCCCATAACACTTATCTATCTATCTTTTTCAAACAGTTTTTTGTCTGTTCTTATGATACTGTTCCTTATCTATCTACCTATCTATTTATTTTAATGATTGCCTCTCATAAGCTTGAAAAACAAAAGCATCTCAATAAATCACTGTTAGTTTCTACCTTTTCATAGCAAAAAAAGCCAACAAAGAAGAATTCCACAAATGAGGCAAAAGCTCATTATTTGTTAAAAAAAACAAATCAACAAGTTCTTCATTTCACTGCCATTATACATACTGTGTATCTGTTTAGAACTGCCCTTTGTATTTGTCATAATTCACTATACAATAGTGAAAGTGAAATTATAAATAGTTCTAAATTTTTTGGACAGATGTTTTTTTGTTTATACTAGAATTTTACCAATACAAGACCTGAGAGCCATTCAAGGTAGAGGTTACTGTCAAATGGCCATGATAAATGAAATGTGTATGTAAGAGATAGCGAGTGTCAGAGAGAATAAAATAAATCTGTCATCTTGATAGGTAACTGTTGAAATGTAAGCAAAGAGTGAGTTGAAGTTAGAAGAAACACCTAATCAATTTCTCTCCCATCAATGACAGTAAAAAATCGCAGGGAAGGGAAAGAGACAGGAAGTAACAGAAATAACATTGCCTCAGAAACTACAGCAAATTCAGGAACAAAATGCCCATGGGACTGACTTCACAAGACACCATGTCTTGATAACTGCTAGCTCTTGGTTTTCTCATTGCTTTTATTAGCATACAGCATCTTACAAAGACCCAGATCTTGGCCATTTACAGAGAGGTCTATATCTAGATATGCCAAGCTGTTCCACTGCTAACTCGGAAAATTTGGATGTACCTGGTATTAAAAAAATATCCGCACTTGATCTGGGGCCTCTTTTGTATTTGTACCGAGATGCATTTACCAGAGTAAATTTGAGTCTTATCTTCAAAAATATGATGTAGATGAACTTTGTTGAGAAAACAAAATTTGCTTTCAGGTTGAAAAACATGTCATCAGAAAACCAAATTGATTTGGAGAGAGAAAAAGTGAGAGCACGACAGAGGGAATAAATGAAATAACTCAAGCAAGTGTTGGTTCCTTCTACCAAAAAAATAGTAATATTAGTTCAAGTGATAAAAACCTGAAAGAGCAGAGCCTAGTATTTTGGTGGGGAAGATTTTATTTTATGTAACTGGAAATGTTTAATACAGAAATTTGTATCATATTAAAGAAAAGATTAAAAGCAAAATGCAAATGAAACAGAAACCTTCTAATTAAGCTTCTTGAATACAAAATGGCTGACCTTGGATTTTAAAATGTTTCTCTTAACACAAGGGTTCTTTCAAACTGAATATCCTAAAAAAAAAATTGTTTCTAAATTATCTTTGTCATCAAATAACTAACAAATGTCAACCTTTCTTTGATTGCTTCAAGGCAATGCCAAAACACAGAGACATAAATGTGCAAAAATATACCAAATACTTCATGCTCTGAATGCAATATTTGGCAGTTGCTGGGAGAGGAACGTGGCTTATGGTTGCCAGAGAATTTTAGTAAATTATACAAGAAACTGCAATTTTGCTATAAAACTTCTGCATACAAATTGCAGTATTTTAAAAAATTGTTTTATGTTGAAATCCAATAAAATTCCATTGAAGTACTATTTATATAACTAATAGATATTAACACTCCATTTAGTCCAGAACAAAAGCAAAAAGAGAGAAACATGCAGAAATAAGTCGAGCTATTCTTTCATTATTTAAAAAAAACATATTTTGAAAAAATCTCAAGTCACATTCTTAAAATCTTGGTAAAAATATATTGTTTTACATTTGCTACCCCAAACTTGTTTAATTTTATGAAATTTTACAAAAAATTAATTAAAGCACTTCATGTTTATATCTAAATTTATTTATAAATTGAACTTTGTCTCTGTGTGTGTGTGTGTGTGTGTGTCCATTACTCCGAAACGGCTGAACCGATTTTCTTGAATATTTACAGTTCTACTATAAACATCTGTGAGTGTTCTTATCTAGGTTTTGTGTCAAAATACCACCAATAAATATTGAAAATCAATAATCGAAAAAATCGGGTTATAGAAGGAGTGGTCCGATTTTAATCAAATTTGATACACTCATAGACAAAGACATAAGAAATGATATTCAGAAGTTTCAAGGTTGCACTTCTTACAATAGTGCAGAAAATTGATAATGTATATATATATAAAAGGCAAGTTGTTTGTGTGTATGTCTGTTTATCTGCCTGTATGTCTTTATTTTTTCAGCCCTTTTTAGTTTTTGCTTCAGGTTTGACTAAGTAGGTATAATTGTAGTTCTTAGTCTCAGCCATGATACCATTTACTCAGAGGACTTATTTAGCCTTCAAAATTCAGTTTACGACAAAAAAAACTTATTTGATATCGATACCAGGAAATCAAAATTTGACTTCATTTTTCTTTCAGTCTCCAGTTTCGCTCTAACTGGAAACAACTATTGCTTTTTAGTCTTTCGTGCCAATGTCCAAAGTGTCTGAGCTCCAGGACCATGGATTAGTTTTAAAGCTTTCATTACACCCGAGCAACGCCAAGCTATACTGCTAGTTAGTTATGAACACATGTCCTAGGAGAATTTAAATCATCATTTTTTTTTTTGTAAGTTAGAAAAAATCTGTTCTGAATTGTAAAATAATAATGCAATCAAACTAAGACAATGTTTAATTTTTTTTTTTTTTAAGGAATGATGAATCTGTTATGTATTCATTCCATTGAATGAAGATAAAACAATCATGAAATGTTTCTTGGAGTTGACATAATCCTACTGAATTCTGTAGTAATGATGTAAGGCTCACACTCAGCATCAATCAATATGCTATTTGGACAAGTCCAAGTCATATACTGGAGAGGTTGGTTTCTCTCCACAACACTTCCTTTTTAGATATGCACTTTCTTGAGTGAATACCTTTTCTGACATGGGTCCACTTCCAACATTTCATTCAGATTTCATTTTTGCTTACCCTGACAGGCTCCAAAGGAGAATCAGTAATGTGATAGGTACCGACTTGGCAGCTCGACTACAGTCACTTTCCCACTGACGAGAAGTGGCTTCCCTTTGTTTGTTCTATAAATACTTCCATGGCTTCTGTTCCAACGAGCTTGAGTCACTGGTGCCTCCACAACAGGTGTTTACTCATGCAACCAGACTGGCAGCTGGGTCTCACCCATTCACAGTGAGATCAACCAAATGCAGACGACAATTCTACTCCTGCAGCTTCTTTTCCCGCACTTCCCACCTGTGGAACTCGCTTCCTTATTCTTGCTTTCCTGACGGCTACAACCTCCAGGAATTTAAATGCAAGGTCAATACTCATCTCTTAACTACTTGACCCTACTTCTTTCCACACTGTCTTGTAGATCCTTTCCTTTCTCTCACCTTCACAACTGTCATCCCACCTGTATTCCCATCCTTCTCTTGCTCCTTTCTAACTGGTTTGTCCTTCTCCTCATTCTCCTCTAATCCTTTTACTCTTATGTTGCCCCTTGCACATCAGTGGTATTACTGCCTTGCTTGGGGTGATATGATAAAAAAAAAATATCCTGCATGTTCATCTTTCTCTGAAATGACTAAACTATCAGCTATATAAAAGCATTTTCTCAGGTCAATGATTAAAAATGGCTTCAAGGGAATAAATCCTGTAGGTCTTAAAGAAGACAATCCTTCATCAGATGTTATTAACTGGTGCCATAGAATCAAAAAGAGCTTGACTAAATAATAAAAAATGCCACATTTGAAAATTTCCAACAGTAGCAACATCTAAAAAATATAGCACAATTAACTTTAAAGGAAAATAATGATATAATCCAAATGTTGGCTTTCTACACTAAGATAGACAAAAGGTTAGGAAGGAAACTCTCAGCAATACTAGAAAGCAGGGACTTGAGAAGACTGTTTTATAATTTATTTTGTTTATAAAGATTCCATGATTTTCAACTGAAAGCAACAAAAACTGTTCATGAAGAGCAGCTGTTACCTGTATGGAATTGGTTAATCTGACCATTACCATCTTTCGATAATGAGGTTGGTTGGTTGGTTCATTTAACCAGCATATCAACCTTCATTAGGTCATTTAATGCTGAAGATCGTTTTGATTTGTTTTATTTAGTTTATTTGTTTTTGTTTGTTTTGTTTATATTGGGTGAGGGGCAAAAAAGTTTTGTTGGTAACGTTTTCCATTAAAAAAAGTTTTGTTGGCAGCGATTTTCATTCAAAAAAGTTTTGTTGGTAACGTTTTTCATTCAAAAATATTTTGTTGGTAAGGTTTTACATGAAAAAAAAGTTTTGTTGAATACTTTTATAGCATTTTTACCCCAGTTTGGGGCTCAACTATTTACCCATAGCTGGGACCCTAACAGGTGCTACCACTCTGGGTCAGGGTGGACCTGAAAACAACAGCAATTAAGAGGTCGTTCCATGCTCCTCAAAATCTCTCAATCAGAGGCCTTGCTGCTGGATGCCGCGTACAGTCATGCCCAGGACTGTTGATAATGAGTTTGAAAACTCATACTTTACATCAAGAAGAGACAGCTTAGCTTCACAAGACATGTAATGAGGAAGGAGGGTCTGAAGAATTTAATGCTCACAGGATGGATAGAGGGAAAGAGAGACAGGGGAAAGCAGCAGGGGGCAAAGTTGATAGGCATGAGCAAATGGTTGGTGGAGCAGAGTATGGGAGGGATACCAAAAGGAAAATATTGACAGTGACAAGGGAGAGGGGCAAGTCCATGATTGTCTACATCATGAACAGACATGGCACATGAAGAAGAAGAACATTAATAAAGCGCTATAATTGAGCTGAAAATCAATTTAACAACTAAACAATAAGAAAGTCTATTTAGCACTATTTTGCAAGCATATTGTGTAATATGAAGACATTTTCCTATTGATTCCTTGTTAATTTTAATATTGCTATTCTTTTTATGAATAAGAATAAGTTTAAGTTTGGTTTAACGCCATATCAATCTTTGTGGGTTATGTAATGCCAAAATGGTGGGTTTGTGAGTTTTTTTTTTTAAATGTTCACTTATAGTGAGAAGATTGATTTAGATTTTGGTAAAAAAGTTGTCTTTTTTTTTCTTTTTTTTTTTTTTAAAAAGAAAACTGAAGATGTCTTCTGGTTTTATATTTTTGAAAAGGTTTTTTAAAATGAAAGAAAGAAGGTTTGGTTCATTTTGTCTTACAGCATCTCAACCTCAATGGATCACTTAATGCTGACAAGATTCTTATAATAGATTTGTATGAATAGAGTATGTATTTTTTGTCAGAAATCAGTTTGTAGACCAGGTTTTATTGACATATTTTTGTAAATTGGGTTTTGTCAAAAGTCAGATGTGTTATTGGTATATATATTTTTTTTTTCAAAAATTTATTGTTGATAATATTTTTTCTTCATAAATAAATTGCTAGTAATATTGTCTTCAAAAATATTGCTGGAATTTTCACAACAAAAATTTATTTTTATACTTTCATGGCATTTTGACCCCAGTTTCAGGGTTAACTACTTGCCCATGGCTGGGACCCTAGCAGGTGCTATCACAAAGAAGTTTGGGTAGACCTAGGAACAACAGTAATTAAGAGATGATTCCATGCTCTACAAAACTTCCTAATCAGAGGCCTTGCTGCTGGATGCAGTTTATCGTCAAACCCAGGACACCCTCTTAGTGGAGTTACCCCTCTGCAAAGGTTCAGTTGGCATATTTTGAAGCCCCAAAACAAAATAAGAAGTGGTAAATGAGAGAATTTAACGCTAAAAGATTTTATATCAATCATTTTTAGGGGTCCTTGCCAAAATCCAATGGAGAATCTGCAATGCGATCAATCCCAACTTGGCAGCTCGGATACAGTCACTTTCTCACTGGTACAGTGTGGCTTCCCTCTGTCTCTTCTACAAATACTTTCATGGCTTCTGCTCTGATGAACTTAGGTCACTGGTGCTCCCTATATACAAATTTACTCAAGCAACAAGATTTGCAACTAGGACCCAACATTTTACTGTGAAACCAATAAGATGTAAACACAAATTCTACTCTAGTAGCTTCTTTTCTCGCACTTCCCGCCTGTGGAATTCCCTTCCGTTTACTTGCTTCATCGAGAGCTACAATCTCCAAGAATTCAAATGTAAAGTCAATAGTCATCTCCTATCTCACTAACCTGCATCCTCTCTCTCATGGAATTCCCTTCCATTGACTTGCTTCCCAACAGCTACAATCTCCAAGAATTTAAATGTAAAGTCAATAGTCATCTCCTATCTCACTAACTTGCATCCTCTCTTTCATGTTCTCATCTCATTTCTTAAGTATTCTCATCCCTCTCCTACCAACTTCCTGACACCCACTTTATGCTGTCACTCTTTCTCATAACTTTCCTCCTATATAACCCCTGCACAACAGTGGCAGTATAATGCCTTGCTTGGGGGTGATATGATTATAAAAAAAACAAATAATCTCAATAGGATCTGTCTATCTTCAGGCCTACCTTTAAAATCAGCATTCCTAATCCAGTTATTTACTTCAGCTTGAACACAGATCCTTTGCATTGGTGAGGAACATACAAGAGTGTGATGGAAAACTCTTGACCTGATTTACTTCCGAAGATCATTATTTCACTCGCTAAATATCCAAGTACTAAATTTGAAAATTGGATTGGACTAAAAAGTTTTCAACACTAACTCGTATTTTAGCCACCATTTGTTGCTGGGTAATACTAAATAAAAATATCTCTTATAAGAATATAAGTGTTACATTACATCAGTAACGAACTGATTCCGAATCACTGACTATCCCTTTCTGAATTTCAATACGTTCCAAAAGCAGAATCATTGGCAATAACATTTAAACAATAAATCAATTTGAGCATTTTACCCTTGCTTAGTAACCCAGTGAAAAAAAGGATAACTCAAAACCTATTTCTTATAAAAATCACTAACGCTACACCTAGTGTGGTGAGACTTGTGGCCTCATAATCCACAGGGAGTTGACAGGGTCACTGAGTAAAATATAAACATACACATATATTTAAATACAATATAAAGTACTTTCTATGAATTTTATTATTTAATTTCACTTAATTTTATTACTTTAAAACATCATTTTAGTCTGTCAGTTAAATGCCATACCTGATACATGCTTGGGCAATAATGTCTCAAAAGAAACATGACTGACTCGGCAGAAGATTTTCATACAGTAGGTTACCATGACTTTCTGAGGTTGACTGGTTGCTAACCAAGGCTATAGAACCCAATCTATCCTGTTATTTAACCCAAGGCTGGAAGGAAGAGACATATTAATACCTTTCTTAAGGGTATATAGGGAAGCTCAAAGACGTTTATTAAATTGGCCTTGTGTCAAACATAACAAAACTCTCCACAAGTTATCAGAAGGTTGGAAAGAATAAAAGTGTTTCGTTTGTATGTGAACAATTAAGAGTGTGAGACTCACCTTCACAAGGATGTTTTCAACTGACGTCGAGTTGGCAGACAAAAATAAACAGGGTTGTAACTCAATACATGTCCCTCTCTTGAGTAACCATAGGATATTGTGCTGGATATTTATTGAGCACAATATCCACACTGGAATCATCAGCCAATCAGAGCCTACAGAATAGATTTGCCTGGATAGCAGAATGGAATCTCCCAGGCTGTTATATAAACCACCTACCAATTTGCTAGGAGATTTTGGGCTGTCAGACTCACCTCCAACTACAGTCAAGTACTGTCTGTTGCGATTTACTAGTATATTTAAGTGGAAATTTATTTACAGAACAGAATAACATCAATTTGTAGCAATTGAAATTATTAACTACAGAAATGTTCTAAGAGAAATAGTGGTAAAAGTTAAATGAATCCAGAGTTTGTTGTAGTAGTAAGGTCTTTGCACTTTTCTTTCTTTTAGCGGCTGGTGAGTAAGTGAAGAGGAAGAAAAAGCAATAAAGGAAAATTGTACTTATCAACGTTAATTTTTAGAAGTCAGTGTCTTATTGTTGTCATCTTCTTCTCTTTGTTGATAACGAATAGGCAAAGACAAAGAAAAATAAATAAAGGAAAATATCACGCAAGAAGGAAAGGGAGAATGAATGAATGTATGTTGATGAGACATTGTTTCTAGTTCTGCTAATTGAAATTTCTCTTTTACATTGTGACAGTGTCCTATCTGATCTCTGCTTCCATCTGACTGATTCAACTTTCTTTCTCTTTTCTCTCACACTAGCTCGTTATTTTCTCTCAGTTTTGTAAATTTCTCTCCTTTCATTGGCCAGAAAATACTTTACACTGGATCACAAATTTGGCTTTTGTTTTTTTCCTTCTGTACAGAGTCAATCCTTTTTCCTATTCGTTAATTTTCACACTGGTTTGTGAAATTTTTAAAGAAGGGACTTACATTTACTTTTGTATTCACCACAGAGAATATAAGCGAATGCAAGGAATTCAACTGGAATTTGAACTTGGCTCTCTGATTTCTCATTCCGATCTGATATTCACTGCACCACAATGCACATCCACCAATTATTTTCAGTAGATAGCCATATTAGATGCCGTGTCTATTAATGGCCAATTATTTTTAGCAGATACCCATATTAGATACTACGTTTATCATCTACCCATTTATTTTTAGTAGATACCAATACTAGATGTTATATTTATTATCTATTGATTCTATGTTTATTGAATACTGATTGTTTTTAGTAGATACCAATATTAGATGTCATGTTTACTATCTGATGATTATTTTTAGTAGATATTCATATTAGATGCTATGTTTATCATCTACCCATTTATTTTTAGTAGATACCAATACGAGATGATATAATTATTATCTATTGATTATTTTTAGTAGATATCAATACAAGATTCTATGTTTATTAAATACCGATTTTTAGTAGATACCAATATTAGATGCCACATTTATTATCTACCCATTTATTTTTAGTAGATACTAATATTAAATTTAATGTTTATTATCTGCTGATTATTTTTATAGATACCAATATTAGATGTTATGTTTATTATTTGCCAATTATTTTTAGTAGATCCCAATTTTAGATGTTATCTTTATTTGAAAAAGTATTGATTTCAAAATCAGTCTATATCTCTGAGATGAGGTATTGTAATTATTTACACTATTTAAATTATTTATATTTATAGGCAAGTAGAAAAACTTTACTGAAAATCAGAAAATGGTTGTTGGAGGTTAACAATTTAAGCAAATATCACTAATAAAATAGAGTTATTAAATTTATTGTTAATTTATTTTTTTAAACATTATCTTTAACGGATACTCATATTTAATTAAACACTGTTTTTTTTTATAATTAAACAATATATTTATCTATATCTGCTAGCCTGAATAATCAAGAAATCTTGTTAAGAAAATATACAGCCTTTGGCACGATTTGAACCTGTGTCCACTAGTAGAAACTCAGTTGTCTGATGTGCATTGACTGCTCAACCACAAAGAACTTACAGTCAAACAAGGCTCAAAATAATGCTTTTAAATGCGCATTTTCCGTATTTCTCAAAGAATTCAATCTGGCTTGTTTTCATATCCAATTGTAAACAAAAACGATTGTTTTATGAAATTTTACAAATTCTGTTATGAAATGGGTAGACTCCGACATATTTTTTATTAAATTATCTGCTGAAGAACTCATATTTTCTGAACAAAATTTCTCAATTATTCAGGCCAGCAGATGTAAATAAATATACTGTTTAATTATAAAAAGCAGTGCTTCTACTCAAATATGAGTATCCACTAAAAATAATGTTTAAACAAATAAATTAATAATGTGTCAGAGTTAATCCCTTTCATAATGAACTTTCTAAAATAAATTTATTGGGTAAATCTTGACTCCAACCCCTTTCTCACCAACATAATGTATCTTCCCTCTGTCTTTACTACAAATATTTTCATAACAACTGCCCTGACAAGTTTTTTCCCTGGTGGCCCGTCCATGTGAATTTAAACATGCTACTATAATGGCATCTAGGTCCCACACTCTTACCATTGAAATAGTTAAATGTAACTGCCACTTCTACTCAAACAATTTATTTTCTCGCACTAGTGGAACTTGCTTCTGTTTACTTATTTCCCTGATAGCTACAATCTCCAAAAATGTCAATGCAAAATCAATTGATATCGTTTATCTTCTTGAATCCCATTCATCTTTTATCCTTTATTCAATACCCACTTTATCCAGTATTTTTCCCCTCACTGTAACCTTCTGCACACTAGTAGTGGTTCTGCCTTGTGATATTAAAAAAAAATGTATTGCTAATGAATTTATAATATGAATATAAAAAAAAAAATCAAAAAGAAATGTATTGTGAGGGGGTCAGGAATTAATATGAACATTACTAACGGAACAGAGTAATGTACTGCTAAGAAGATTGGGTCACTATGTCGATCCAGGATGTTTTTTCCACCTGAATCCATCCTGCATATATACAAGTCAACCATCCGTCCGTGCATGGAGTACTGCTGCCATTTATGGTCAGGTGCCCCTGCCGTTCTCCTCAGTGTTCTTGACAAGCTCCAAAGGAGAGTCTGTAATGTGATAGGTACTGATCTGGCGACTCGACTGCAGCCACTTCACCATCGTCGAAATGTGGCCTCCCTTTGTCTCTTCTACAAATACTTTCATGGCTTCTGCTCGGATGAGCTTAAGTCACTGATGTCTCCTCAACAGGTGTTTACTCATGCAACCAGACTGGCAACTGGGTCCCACCCATTCACAGTCAGGTTAGCCAAATGCAGACGACAATTCTACTCCTGCAGCTTCCTCTCTCGCACTTCCTGCCTGTGGAACTCACTCCCGTATTCTTGCTTTCCTGACGGCTACAACCTCCAGAAATTTAAATGCAAAGTCAATACTCATCTATTAACCACTGGCCTCTAGCTCTCTCCACTCCCCTGTATAACTTTCCCTTTCTCTCCACGTATGTATCTGTCATCGCACCTGCTTTCTATTGTTCCTTTCTAACTAGTTTGTACTCCTCACTCTTTTCTAATTAATCTTTTTACATTTATGTAACCCCCTGCACATCAGTGGCGTTTCCGCCTTGCTCGGGGTGAAATGATTAAAAAAAAAAATGTGCAGTGGTTAAATGCAATGATTTCATGATAGAAATGTATTGAAAATCAACAAGAAAAGCATTGTGAGGGGTCAAGTGTTACTGCTATGTATGATTTCAAGAATAACAAGTTACTGTACATAGAAAACACTGAGAAAGGCTGTGAACCAGCAGAAACGTTTTTATTCAGGAAAACAAAGGTAAAAAACAAGCCAAAAGGAAACTTTGTATACAATGAGCAATCTTTTTAACCTTGACTTTGTAAATATCAATTGCATTTTAGCAATTGTCTTTAATTAAAATATGCTAGAGAAACAAATGAAAGATATTCTTTGTTTCAAGTTCATTTAAAAGAAAAGGATTTTACAACACGACTCGTTCACTGAGTGTTACTACAATTCATTCCTCTATTTCAGTCTTTTGTCGTAATGATCTTCTAGTGTGAGCATGAGTAAAGAGCGGATGCAATTTCTACCTGCCTATTGTCTTTCTCAAATACGTGCCAATGCTAATAACAATGGGGGTCCCAGAATACATTGGGCCATTACGTATGCAAGAAATTGTTTAGCTCCAAGGGGTTTCAAAAGCGTATGCAAAATCGAGAATATGAAAAATAAAAAAGGAACAATACGCTCATAACAAGAAACAAATCAATTTTTTAAAAAACTAATGTGACAAGTATATGCTATAAGCTACCAAGCTATCCAGCCATTGTGAAAATTTAAAGAATTGGTTAATCATCCTTGAGAAAACAGTTAGGGATGCATTAAAATCAACTCTCCTACTGAGAAGCCAATAAAAGAGCTTGTGTTCTGTATGGCAAGCATATTCACAATGATTGAGTGGAGACCTTACTGCATGCACATTAACATCCCATTGTACTGTGTAACCCATATATCCAGAAATAGAGATCTTATTGCATATTAACTGAAACTCTTCTCCTGCAACATCACTGAAGAAGTTTGTGTACAGTCTAACCACCATATTCACAAAAACTGAGTAGGGACCTTACAATACAAGAATAAACTCTACAACTATGACACCATTGATTGTAGTAGTATAAATTGTACTGTCATGTTCCCAATGAGTTAGTGAATACCTTACTGTCAGTCAGTCAGTTAAGTGCCATACGTGATACACACTTAGGCGATCATGTCTCAAAAGAGACATGACTGACTGGGCAGAAGATTATCCCGCAGTAGGTTGCCATTGCTTTCTGCGGTAGACTGGTTGCCGACCAAGGCTAGAGAACCCAATCTATCCTGTTATTTAACCCATAACTAGAAGGAATAGATGGATTAATACCTTTCCCAAGGGTATTTGCGCGTAAGTGAATGCAATGAATTCGGATGGAATTCGAACTCGGCTTCCCAATTTCTTGTTCCGAGCCGATATCCAATGCACCACAACACACATCCCCAGTTCTTGTACATAGCCTCAATCTATAATACTGTAATATTAAATGTAAATAGTCTCATATGAAAAATTGAGAGATCGCAAAGGCTAATATTTATCCAGATAGTATTTTATCCAGATACTACAGACTACTAGTATTTGTCAGTCAGTTAAGTGCCATACGTGATACACACTTGGGCGATCATGTCTCAAAAGAGTGACTGGGCAGAAGATTATCCCACAGTAGGTTGCCATTGCTTTCTGCGATAGACTGGTTGCTGACCAAGGCTATAGAACCCAATCTGTCCTGTTATTTAATCCATAACTAGAAGGAATAGATGGATTAATACCTTGCCCAAGGGTATTTGTGCGTAAGTGAATGCAACGAATTCAGCTAGAATTCGAACTCGGCTCCCTGATTTCTCATTCCAAGCCAATATCCAATGCACCACAATGCACATAAATACATTAAATGAAACAATCTTACTGAAATATCCTTGAACGACCTACTGTAAATGGGACTGTCATATTTTCAACTACTTAGAGACCTTACTGCATGTACTTTAGCCTAAGCTTGCTCACGGAGACATCTCTCAATGAGCTTGACCATCATGTGTGACCATCATATCTGCAATGACTGAATAGGAACCTTACTGCAAATATATTAAATGAAACCTGAGCAAGTAGATTCATTTCAAAGTATGGCTAAGTAGTAATATGACTGCATATTAAACAAAAATCTCTGAGTTGTCACTGAAAGGACTTTTTGTACTTTGTAACCATCATATTCACAATGACTAAGAAGGGACTTTATTGCAAATAATATTACACAAAACAAGATGACTGAGATATCAGTAAAGGAACCGGTGTACAGTGTGACCATCGTATTAAGTAGTGTATATGATCCTTACTGCAAATACAGTAACTTAAACTCTCCTATTGAAATATTACTGAATGAACTTACTACGCATCAGTCAGTTCAGTGCTTTATATGATACACACTTGGGCGAAAGAAAATTAACTGACGGGGCAGAAGTTTTCCTGTAGTAGGTTGCTATTGGCTTCTGTGGTAGACTGGTTGCCAACCAAGGCTAGGGAACCCAATCTGCCCTTCTGGAGGGAGAAGAGGTCAATTAATAATTTTCCCAAGGGTATTTGGGCATAAGTGAATGCAAAAATTTCAACTGGAATTTGAACTTGATTCTCCAATTTCTCATTCTGAACAAATATTCACTGTACCACAACCCACATCATATTAACTAGCAGTATAACTCGGCATTGCCCGGGTGTAATGAAAGCTTTAAAACTAATCCAATGCTCCTGGAGTTCAGACTCTTTGAACATTGGCACAAAAGACTAAAAAGCAATAGTTGTTTCCAGTCAAAACAAAACTGTAGATTGAAAGAAAAATGAATGGATATAAGTCAAATTTTGATTTTCTGGTATTGATATCAAATAAGTTTTTTTCATCATAAACTGAATTTTGAAGGCTAAATAAGTCCTCTGAGTAAATGGTATCATGGCTGAGATTAAGAACTACAATTAAACCTACTTAGAGCAAAACCCAAAGCAAAAACCAAAATAAAAGGGCTGAAAACTTGATTTTGATCAGACCCGATAGGATATCGGGATATCGATTTCCAATATCGGAGTCAAATAAGTCATTCAAGGATAAACAAACCTAAGTAAATCCATAAAAACTTATCATACCAATTGGGAGTAAAATTGCAGAAAATGAACCATATTGATGGCTGAATATTGGTTTTTGATCAGGTTTTGAGACTAAAAACTATAATTTTACCAAGTTAGAGCAAATTCTGCTGCAAAAACCATGATAAAAGAGCTGAAATCCTGATCTTGATCAGATCTGATTGGATATCGGGGTATCAATTTCCAATACCAGGAAGAAATCGGAAAAAATATTTAGCCCATGACCTGACCGGAAGCCTAAAGAATATTTATGTGAAGTTTGGTGAGAATCAGATAAAAATCGTGGATTTGTATAAAGGACATACAGACAGATGAACAGATAGACAGACACTTACACAAACATCTTGCCTTATATATATATATATATATATATATATATATATATATATATATATATATATATAGATAGGTGTCTCTAATAAAGCAAACAAAAAATTTAAAAAAAATATCTGCTGTCCCAAAAAGTTGAAGAATTCAATAAAAATGCACAACATGTCCAGAAAAATATTGATCTGATAACTGGTAAAGAAAGTCCAACTAGAATTTGCACGTGACTTGGTAGAAGGCATTGCGAGTGAGAGAGAGAAAAAAAGTTGGAATAAAATGAAAAAAGATGGAGAGAAAAAGAAAGAATAAGAGAAGAATTAAAGTGAAAAATACATCAGAGATGAGTGAATAGAAACACATGAGAGAAGAAAGAAATGGAAAAAGTAAAAAAGAGAGATGAAGAGAAGAGCCTGGGTAAGAAAAAGAAAAGACAGGAGAGAAGGAGAGAGAAAGAGAGAGAAATAGAAAAATGTCAAGGATAGATTGAAATATACAGAAATATATCAGAGAGAAAAAAGCAAGAGAAAAGCGAGAGAGGAGAGAATCGTGAAGAAATAAGGAAAGAGAGAAGGGAACAAGGTAAAGAATAACAGAGAAAAAGATGATGTAAAAAGTAGAAAGTGAAGGGGAACAAGGTAACAAACAGAAAAAGAGAAGGGGAACAAAATAACAAACAGAAAAAACAGAAGGGGAACAAGGTAACAAACAGAAAAAGAGAAGGGAACAAGGTAACAAACAGAAAAACAGAAGGGGAACAAGGTAACAAACAGAAAAAGAGAAGGTGAACAAGGTAACAAACAGAAAAAGAGAAGGTGAACAAGGTAACAAACAGAAAAAAAGAAGGGGAACAAGGTAACCAACAGAAAAAGAGAAAGGGAACAAGGTAACCAACAGAAAAAGAGAAAGGGAACAAGATAACGAACAGAAAAAGAGAAGGGGAACAAGGTAATGAACAAGAAAAGAGAAAGGAAACAAGGTAACAAACAGAAAAAGAGAAGGGAACAAGGTAACAAACAGAAAAAGAGAAGGGAACAAGTTAACAAACAGAAAAAGAGATGCGGAACAAGGTAACGAACAGAAAAAGAGAAGGGGAACAAGGTAACGAACAGAAAAAGAGAAAGAAATAAGGAGAAAGGAAAAGGAACAAAGTAAAGAACATGAGAGAGAAGATGAGAAAAATGAAAAAATAAGAAAAGAGAGAAGAGAAATAAAATTAAGAACAAGATGGTGAAAAAAGAAGAGACAAAAGGAATCAAGGTAAAGAGAAGGAAAGGAAAGAAAAGAAAGATGATGAAAGAAGAACAGAGGGAAAGAGAAACAAAACAAAAAGTAAAACAGAAAAACCAATGCAAAAAGAGGAAGGACAAAAAGTGGGTGGTAGTGATATAAAAGAGAAATGGGAGACGGATAAAAATAGAAAAAAGAGAATGAGAGAAACTTAGAAAATCAAAGAGTGGAATAGACATTTACCTGTTTTTGAGAAAGTGTTTCATTTTGAGTTTGAGTTTTGTTTAACGACATATCAACCCCTGTGGATAATTATGGTATTTTTTTTTAATGTTCGGTTATAGTGAGAAGGTTGATTTAGTCAGATTTTAATGAAAATTTTTTGTTTTTATTCTTTTTATTTTAGAAAACTGAAAATGTATTCCAGTTTTGTATTCAAAAACGTTTTGTTGAGAATTTTTTTCTTTGAAAAATGCGTTATGGTAATAATTTTTTCTTCAAAAATGTATTGTTGGTAATATTTTTCCTTCAAAAATGTATATCTTTCTATAAAAGTGTATTTTTATACTTTCATAGTGTTTTGACCCCACTTTGGGGATTAACTATTTGCCCATAGGTGGGACCCTAACAGGTGCTACCACACCGGGTCAGGGTGGACCTGAGAATAGCAGCAATTAAGAGATGGTTCCATGCTCCTTATAACATCCCAATCAGAGGCCTTGCTGCTGGATGTAGTTTCCAGTCATGCCCAGGAACATTGAGAAAGAGAAGATGAATAAGAGAGTATGAGAGTGTTGTTGACAGAACAGAGAGAAAATGAGAGGAGAGAGATGAATTTGTTACAAAGAGTAGATTGGAAGTAAAAACAGAGAGAGAGGAGACATTTAAAGTAAGAAGTAAGAAAAAGTTAAGAGAGTTTGTTGACAGAGAAACTGAGAGAAAAGAGGTAGATATTTACCCTATTCCCCCACTGGAGCAAAATGTGACACAAGGTCTTTTTTAACATGGGGAGCCCAACCATGTACAGATAGGGGAAGGAATAAAATTCCCCAGTCCCCTCAAGTGCTGGTTGAGCTGGCCCCGGTAACAAGCACCTGGTCCACCTCTTTGCTGCAATGGGGTGGTGCAGCCATGGGACTGGACATCTGCACAGGGTAATTTTTCTCAGATGCAACTCTGTCCTTGCAAATGGAGATAGTTGTATCTTCGTTTGCGAGGACAGAGTCACACTCTGTCTTCGAGTACGGAGAGGCAACTGAAAGATGATTTTTGGTCCCCACCCGACACAAAAATGTGCCAGGTGAGTATATAGATCATATAGAAAATGAAAGAAAAGAGGTAGATTAGTTACAAATAGTAAATTGGATGTAAAAACAGGGATAGAGAGAGGAATTACAAAGACATCAGTAATGGGGTCATGGAAACTGACCTGGAAGTTTTGGAGCTTCTACTACTGCCTTACTTTTAGCAGGGGTCTAATTGACACCCTAACATCAGTTGTCCTCAAATAATCTTCATTGTTTCATGCATCAAGACACACTATCCACTTTTGCAAACTCTTCAAGCTGCTTAGGAACCATTCTAGTAAACTTATATTTCTATTTGTGGTGGCATTACCCCTGGGCAGGTTGAGCCGGCTTCTTCCCTAAAAGTTA
Source organism: Ascarosepion bandense (assembly GCA_037127315.1). NCBI lineage: Eukaryota > Metazoa > Mollusca > Cephalopoda > Sepiida > Sepiidae > Ascarosepion > Ascarosepion bandense. Next base: position 3,489,302 of record JBBBDQ010001603.1, read on the forward strand.
CATGGAACTTTTTGTCTCCAAAAGTAGTCCCCAACCACATGTGGTGTGAATATTTTCCTGCAGCAGGTTGCCAATTCTTCCTGTGGTTGACTGGTTGCTAACCAAAGCTATAGAACCCAATCTGTTCTGCTATTTACTCATAGCTGAGGGAAGAAACATGGATTCATATCTTTTCCAAGGATATCAGCCATGAAGTGAATGTAAAGAATTTAACTGGGATTCAAATTTGGCTCTTTGATTTCTTAATCTGAGTTGCTATCAATTACTTCACTATGACTTCTATTTCAGTGTGAGTGATGTTGGCCTTAATCTAGTCTTTGAAACATCACAATAGCCAAACATGCTTTCTCTTTCTCTTTGAAAGCTCACCATAAACAAGTTGCTTTGAGAATCTGTCATTGTCTTTCTGGATGACATGCCCCATCCACCTGAGTTAAGCATTCAGGATAATGGCTTTAATGTTAGTGGTTTTCGTGTAGTTCAGGACCTCAAGGTTCTTGGTCCTATCTTGCCATTTGAGGCTCAGAGTAGAATACAAAGTTGACATATGAAATTGCTCCAGCAGTTTGATGTGACTTGTATACAGGTTTCATGTTCATAAAGAAGGCTGGTGAGGACAACTGTCTTCCTGACATTGAGCTTGGTGGAATGTTGGATGTTGTGCTGATTCAGCACATGAGTTCACAGTCTGCCCAGGGCTTGACTTAACTTGACTTGCGGTTCATGACATTGATCTCTTTGTCAAGGGAATTATTCTTGAGAAAGAGAAAAAGAGAGTATAAGAGAGATCGTATCTTGACAGACAAGGGGAAAGAGGTGAATTAGTTGCAAAAAACAGATAGAAAGTAAAAACAGAGAGTGAAGACATTTTAAGATGAGAAAAAAGAGGTGAATTATGTATAAAGAGAAGATAGGAAGTAAAGACTGACAGACGAAATATTTTAAAGTGACTAGTAAAATAAAAGTCAAAGAAGTAAAACCAACTTGTTGACAAAAAATGAGAGGGAAAAGGTGAATTCGATATAAAGAGGAGATACAACACATTTTAATATGAGAAGAAGGGGAATTAGTTACAAAGAGTAGATAGGAAGTAAAGACAGAAAGAGTAGACATTTTGAAGTGAGAAGAAAGAGTTGAATTTGATACAAAGAACTGATATGAAATAAAAACAGGGAGGAGACAGAGAAAAGTCAAGAGAGTAAAAAAGAGTTGTTGACAGAGAGAAAAAGAGAAGGAAAAGGTAAATTAGAGACAAAGAGTAGACACAAACTAAGAACACAGAAAGTTTGAGTTTTGTTTAACGGCATATCAACCTCTGTGGGTTATTTAATGCTGAAAAGATGGGGTTTTAAGGTATTTTTTTTAATGTTTGACTATAGTGAGAAGGTTGATTTAGTCAGGTTTTAATGAAAATTTTTTGTTTTTATTCTTTTTTATTTTAGAAAACTGAAAATGTCTTCTAGTTTTGTATTCAAAAATATTTTGCTGAGAATAAGTTTTTTTTTCCTTCAATGTGTGATGGTAATAATTTTTTCTTCAAAAATATACTATTGGCAAAATCTTTCCTTCAAAAATGTATTGTTGGCAAAATTTTTCCTTCAAAAATGTATATTTTTCTATAAAAGTCTATTCTTATGTATATATTTCTATAAAAGTGTATTTTTATACTTTCATAGTGTTTTGACTCCAGTTTGGGGGTTAACTATTTGCCCATAGCCGGGACCCTAACAGGTGCTACCACACCGGGTCAGGGTGGACTTGGGAACAACAGCAATAAAGAGGTGGTTCCATGCTCCTCACAACCTCCCAATCAGAGGTTTTGCTGCCAGATGCAGTTTACTGTCATAACCAGGACCTAAGAACACAGCGAGGAGACATTTTAAATTGAAAAGAAGAAGAATTAGTTACAAAGATTAGAAAATAAAGTCAGAGAGAGGAGATGTTTTAAATTGAGAAGTAAGAGAAAAGCTAAGAGCGTATAAGAGAGTTGTTGAAAGAAAGAAAATTTTAGAAAAGAGTGAAGTGTAGATTGGTTGTGAAAATAGAGGAGATATTTTAACAAGAGTTGAATTAGATACAAAATATAAGATGTAAAAACAGAAGGAAAAGAATTTTTAAAGCGAAAAGAAAGAGAAAAAATAAAACTGTAAACGAGAAACTGAGAGGCAAGAAGCAAATTAGTTAAGTCGATAAAAAGAACATTTAGGAGATAAGCTGTTTTTAAAACGAGAAGAAAAGCGATAAATTGAAAAGGAGGCTGAATGAAAGAAAAAGAGAGCAGGTGAGTAATCTAGTATCAGTTGTCTGCAAAGACATCACTTGAAGCTTCTCTGTACCCCTGATCCTATTGATTTTCCAAAACTTTTTTCGACTAAAATTCTTGCAGCAATTTCATTTTTTTTATTTCGTCTTTTTGTTTGTTATACAATAGTAAAAGAAAAGTGTGCAGTATACCACAAAATTGTTTACTGATACTTTTTCAGCTTTCTTTGTGGTTTATCCTTTCTGCTAGATACGTTTCAATATTAGAATCATAAAAAGAAAAGAGGAAAAATTCAATAATAAATGTTTTCATGAATCTGCCAATACTCTGCATTTGTGCACATAGATGCTAAACTGTATTAGAATATGAATGCTCGTATGCAAATCCGTTTCAGAAATACAGAATCTGCTTGACAAGGCATTGAACTTCTGTTGCAGCATTTCAATCCGAACTATCTGTGTCTTGTGAATAAAGCCTGTATAATAATATTTGTGCATTTATGATGATATAAATGCCTATATAAACTGTTATACACATTATAGTTTTGCAATAGAAATTCAAAGTTGAGTTGGAAGCAAGAAGCCGGAAATTTGTTTATGGTCATATCACGTTGAATATACCGGTTCTCGCTCAATCACCCAAGTTAAGCAACACTGAGACTGGTCAGTACTTAGATGGGTGACTGCTTGGGAATACCAGGTGCTGTAAGCATTTATTGATGGATGTGCGTTGTGGTGCAGTGGATGTCAGCTCGGAAAGAGAAATCGGTGAACCGATTTCGAATTCCAGTTGAATGCCCTGCATTCACTTTTGTGCTCGTACCCTTGGGAAAGGTATTAATCCATCCTTTCCCTCCAGTTATGGGTTAAATAACAGAGTAGGACTTGAGACACTGCCCTTAAACAAAGCACAATGAACCTTTCTCTGTCAGGGAGAAAGCTGGCTCAACCCACATAGGATGCATGCGGATTGGACACAATAGAAACTCAACTAATGATTGTAGTCAATTAAGGACTGTATGTGATACACTCAATCATGTCTCAAAAGAGACATGACTGACTAGGTAGAAGATTTTCCTGGAGTAGACTACCATTGCTTTCTGTGGTAAACTGGCTGTCAACCAAGGTTATAGAACCCAATCAGTCCTGCTATTTAACCCATAGCTGGAAGAAGAAGAGATGGATTAATATATTTCCCAAGAATATATGTGCAGAAGTGAGTGCAAAGAATTCAACTGGAATTCAAACCCGGCTCTCCAATCTCTTATTCCAAGCCAATATCCTCTGCACCAAATTGCTCATCCCTGATTATAGACATAATCATAAAACAATAAATAATATCTAATAAAATGTTATATCATTAATACAGAAGGATAAAAAAAAGTATCTGTTGTGGAGGAATATCCTGTCCTACCCAGGAATGGGTATGGTCCAAGTTATAAAAGACCGGGACGAGAACGAACTACAGAGTGTTCGTGACTATACAAGAGTCTTTGTCATTATACGAGAGTATTCGTGACAATACGAGAGTTTTCGTCATTACACAGGAGTGATCGAGAGTTTTCGTTATTATATGAGAGTCATCGACTGTAGTCAAGAGCCATCGGCCTTAGACGGAAGCCTTCTTCTCAAGACGGACGCATATGTCCTATACAGAGACATTGCCTTCTTGATTGTTATTCTTGTTAACTGTTCATTTGTGTACCTGTATTTGGTTTATTGTACTGAGGTATAACAAATCTATATTAATATATACACAGTGTTAAGAATTATTTCTTGCACTATTCTTTCTCCATTTATCTCCTCCCGGGATATAACAGTATCAATGTATTGAAAAAATATCAAGGTAAATTTTCATATATACAATGTGGTCCAAAAATAAGTGAACAGTAAAGGAGAACATTTATTTTGAAATTCATACACAATTGAAGCATTTGAAATTAGAAGATACTTTCCACCACAAAATAAAAACTAAGATAATCTTGTTTAAAGCTTGTTGACTTTCGAAATGCCATAACTTTTGATCTAGTTGAGATAAACCACTCAATTTTTTTAAAGGAAGCTAAAAGCATCGACTTTAATACACAAAACTTACAACGAAAAAGTTGTGTGACATTTTGAAGCAAAAAAATTTTATATACATATAACGCAAATGGCGCACCACTGTAACACAACTTTTGCTCAACATTATGCTCCCCACAAGCTAGATAAAAGGTTTAAAATATGTTGGTTGGTTGGTTGTTTTGTTTTTATGGTATATCAACCTCGGCAGGTCATTTATTGCCAACTAAATTTTATTTATTTATTGCTGGTAATACCTTTTTCTTTTCAACAATTTATTGTTGTTTTTATATAAGTTTTGTGTCTAGTAATAATTTTTCTTTTTGCGTATCAAGATTCATTGGGATTTGTTTTTAAGGGCAGAGTCCCCAAATCGTACCCTTATTATTTAATCCATAACTGGAAGGAAGAGATGAATTAATACCTTTCCCAAGGGTACCAGTGCTTAAGCGAATGCAGGGTATTCAACTGGAATTCGAACTCGGCTCACCGATTTCTCTTTCCGAGCCAATATCCACTGCACCACAACGCACATCCGTCACTAAACACTTACAGCACCTGGTATTCCCAAACGATCACCCATCTAGGTACTGACCAGGCTCAACGTTGCTTAACTTTGGTGATCGAGCGAGAACCAGTGTATTCAATGTGATATGGCTTATGGCTTGCATATAAACACACTAATCTACTTTGAAGGAAAAAAACAAATAATCGGACATGTTGTCATAAAAATAATCATGATTCACCGTTACTGGTTAGATAACAACCATAATGAGTAGACAAAAATATTAATAGTATAAGAAGACATAAACAAATGCTACTGGGATGTGGTGGAAGGTAACTTCTACCCCAGCACTTTGCATGCGTGTATTCGACATCATTGTGAACCATAGAATTTAGACGTTTCAGCCATTGTATGCTCTGGCCTTCTTCAGGTGCTAGGAATTTTGAACTGAACCCTTTACTACAATCACTGGGGTATATCATTCTCATTCCTTGCATAAAGCCTCCTAGCAACCTAAGAAGGCCGGGAGCATACAATGGCCAAATTGTTGTATAAATGGCAACAAAGATGAGGACAATAGCTTGAATAATGTAAATAGTGTCACACTCTTCCTGAATAATATGATATAATGAACGAATTTGATCTTCAAAAATTTAAATGCAATGTCAATCGTTATGGTCTTGCTTTTTAATTCTTGTTCTTTCATTGTTCTCACTCCTTAATGATGTTTTCTTTTTCTCCTATTCTTTCACACTCAGTAACCCCTTGTATTTTGGTGGTTTTACTTGGGGTAAAATTATTTAAAAAATGAATTCTCAGAATAGCCTATAAGCTATTCAACTCAAAAAATACATAACTACATGACTGAACAGAGACGTATTTTACAGGCTCTTTGTAAAGTCTCTGTGCCATTGAATTTTGGAATAACTTGTCATCCGTGTAAGATGGAAATATCAGACAAAATGGAAAGGAAAACGCATTTCCGCCTATCATTCCTTATACAGGTCGTCTGTAATGACATTGCGCTGTTGACATTTAAAACAATTTTTCTACTATACAAGTATGATTTTTTTATTTCTTCTATGCAATAAACAGATATATTCAAAATGAAGTGTATGTAGTTATGCTTAGAACCAAAATATTTTAATTAATGTCTCCACTATTTTATCTATTAATTTATGAATATAAACTTCCCCCTATTGAACAATACACCTTGTCTTCATTTAATTCTCTGCAAATGTTTCTAATAGCTGCTTTTCAGTAATGCTGTTTTGTTCTGAGGCAATTTTCCCTATTGATGAACTCTGCATGTAATCCAAAGAAAATTCTCATTTCCTTGCTATTATGTTTGGGATTTAAAGACTGATAATTTTTGTTATTTTCAAACAATGAACTATGATTTTTTTTTTTATCATTTCACTCTATGCAAGGCAGTAAAGCCACTAAGTGGGTTATTTTTAAAAAAATAACAAAAAGGAGAAACATTATTAAGAAAGGAGAAACATTATTAAGGAGTGAGAACAAAAAACGATAATCATGAAAACATTAGATAACTATTGATACTGCATTTAAATTTTTGAAAATGAAAGTTGGCTGGAAAGCATAGAGCTGGAAGGGAGTTCTACAAGCAAAAAGTGTGAGAAAAATCTATTAACATAGAACTTATGGTCATATCTAGCCAAGTCATCTGCCAATTTAACAGACATTGTTGCTAATCTAGTTTATAAAATCTATGTACCATAGTAAAGTTTTCATCCAATTAATTACTACAAAAAAAAAAAAAAAAAAAAAGGTAGAGGGAAGCTATATTATATTATTATGAAACCAAGATGCCAGGTCAAAACAAATAGTATTGCAGAATCTTCACTGTATTTTATTAAGAATTTCTAAATATATAGCAAAATCACAGATGCATACGTGGCAGCAATATTCTAAACATGGGTTTATAAATATGTAAGATAGTTTCTGGCAAGAAAAAAATGTCTAGGACGACATAGGGAATCAAGTTTCTTAGCAGCAGACCCATCACTTGATTTTATGTGTTCTTCATGTCAGTGGAAAGCGTTAGCCTGAAAAGGTGTCAGGAATGAGAAGCAAGATATGTCGAGTTTAAGTTTTGTTTAACGGCATATCAACACCTCTGTGGGTTACGTAATGCCAAAAAGTTGGAGTTTTAAGGCCTTTTTTTCAATGTTTGGTTATAATGAGAAGGTTGATTTAGTCAGATTTTAATGAAAACCTTTTATTTTTATTCTTTTTTATTTTAGAAAACTGAACACGTCTTCTATTTTTGTATTCAAAAATGTTTTGCTGAGAATCATTTTTTTTTCCTTAAAAAATGTTTAATAGCAATAATTTAAAAAAAAATGTATTGTTGGTAATATTTTTCCTTCAAAAATGTATATTTTTCTATAAAAGTCTATTCATATGTATATATTTCTATAAAAGTGTATTTTTATACTTTCATAGTGTTTTGACCCCAGTTTGGGGGTTAACTATTTGCACATAGCTGGGACCCCAACAGGTGCTACCACTCCGAGTCAGGGTGGACCTGGGAACAACAGCAATAAAGAGGTGGTTCCATGCTCCTCACAACTTTCCAATCAGAGGCCTTGCTGCTGGATGCACTTTACCATCATGCCCAGGACCGCAAAATATGTTGAGTAAGTTTTTTATTATAATTTTCTTGTACGTGAAGAAGTGTTTTCTTTTCAGTAGAATGTAGAAATTGTTTAAAAGTTTGTTGATTCCAAATGCTTTTGGCTATTCTGTTAGTCATTTTCAAGGATTTTATTTTTTGTGCTATAATAAATGGTATATATATGTTGTTGTAGGCAGTTAAAATGATACTGAAAAATTTCTGTGTTCATAATGTTATTAACACTTGGTATTTATTTTCTATCGAGGCTTTTGGTATTTTAAACATTTTTTGCAGATGAAAGTGAACTCTTGACAAGCATATTACATATCGAATTTGACAAGACATACATGCATAAAAGAATAAGAGAAATAACAGGATGAAATATGTGTTCATTGACAGGATTCATAAAAATCAAAAGATGGAACAGAGAAAGAAAAAAATATTTCAAAGATTGGTGAACTCTTCCAAATAAAAGAGGAAAACCTGCAACACACAAAATATGAAAGGACCATTTACACTATTTACATTGTCCTCACCTTTATTGTCATATTCACAATGTTTACGTCATTGCATGCGCTGACCTTCTTCAGGTGATATACATTAGAATTTCAAACCGAACCCTTTATTTCATATCCAAGAACACATGACCCAGTGGATAAAAAAGCACTGGTTAAAGTAATCCAGTGACTTGACCCAAAAAGATGTGAGTTCAATACCCAGCTACAGCAGAGGTGAACAAAAACTTGGAGTTACTAAAAGGAGATAAAAGGCATGGCATGTGGAACTAGAACAATCTACCTTGAAAGGCTTCAGTTCAAAATTCCAATGACAAATATGAGAGGACCATAAATACTAAAATCTGAAGTGAAATCAACAATTGTCAAAGTACCAGAATAAAATTTACCAGGTGAAAAAAACCATAAGTTTATATAGAACTTAATGGGCAGAACCCATTTATATTTAACTCAATGGGCAGAACCCATTTATATCGAACTTAATGGGCAGAACCCATTTATATCGAACTCAATGGGCAGAACCCATTTATATCGAACTCAATGGGCAGAACCCATTTATATCGAACTCAATGGGCAGAACCCATTTATATCGACCCAATGGCAGAACTCCATTTATATCGAACTCAATGCAAGCAGAACCCATTTATATCGAACTCTCAATGGGCAGAACCCATTTATATCGAACTCAATGGGCAGAACCCATTTATATCGAACTCAATGGGCAGAACCCATTTATATAGAACTCACGGGCAGAACCCATTTATATCGAACTCAATGGGCAGAACCCACATTTATATCGAACTCATTGGGCAGAACTCCATTTATATCGAACTCAATGGGTAGAACCCATTTATATCGAACTCAATGGGCAGAACTCATTTATATCGAACTCAAATGGGCAGAACCCATTTATATCGAACTCACGGCAGAACCCATTTATATTCTAACTCAATGGGCAGAACCGATTTATCGAACTCAATGGCAGAACCGATTTATATCGAACTCAATGGGCAGAACCATTTATATCGAACTCAATGAAGGGTGAACCCATTTATATAGAACTCAATGGGCAGAACTCATTTATATCGAATCAATGGGTGAACCCATTTATAGTCGAACTCAATGGGCAGAACCATTTATATCGAACTCAATGGCAGAACTCATTTATAGAACTCAATGGCAGAATCGACATTTATATCGAATCTATCAGGCAGAATCATATTTATATCGAACTCGAATGGGCAGAACTCATTTATATCGAACTCAATGGGCAGAACCCATTTATATCGAACTCAATGTGGCAGAACTCATTTATATCGAACTCAATGGGCAGAACCCATTTATAATTTAACTAATGGGTGTATAACCCATTTATATCGAACTCAATGGGCAGAACCGATTTATATCGAACTCACGGGCAGAACCCATTTATATCGAACTCAATGGGCAGAACCCATTTATATCGAAACTCACGGGCAGAATCCATTTATATCGAACTCAAATGGGTGAACTCATTTATATCGAACTCAATGGGCATGAACCCATTTATAGAACTCAATGGCAGAACCCATTTATATCGAACTCATCAAAAGAACCTACGACATTTAACTCAAGGGCAGAACCCATTTATATCGAACTCAATGGGCAGAACCTATTTATAGAACTCAATGGGCAGAACCCATTTATATCGAACTCAATGGGCAGAACCCATTTATATCGAACTCAATGGGCAGAACCCATTTATATAGAACTCAATGGGCAGAACCCATTTATATCGAACCTAATGGGCAGAATCCATTTATATCGAACTCAATGGGCAGAACCCATTTATATCGAACTCAATGGGCAGAACTCATTTATATCGAACCCACGGGGCAGAACCCATTTATATCGAACTCACGGGCAGAACCGATTTATATCGAATCCAATGGGCAGAACCCATTTATATCGAACTCATCAAGCAGAACCCATTTATATAGAACTCAATGGGCAGAACCCATTTATATCGAACTCAATGGCAGAACCGATTTATATCGAACTCAATGGGCAGAACCCATTTGAGAGTCGAATCGATGGGCAGAACCGATTTATATCGAACTCAATGGGCAGAACCCATTTATATAGAATCTACGGCAGAACCCATTTATATAGAACTCAATGGGCAGAACCCATTTATATCGAACTCAATGGGCAGAACCCATTTATATCGAACTCGAATGGGCAGAACCCATTTATATCGAACTCAATGTAAAGGCAGAACCCATTTATATCGAACTCAATGGGCAGAACTCATTTATATCGAATCAATGGGCAGAACCATTTATATCGAACTCAATGGGCAGAACCATTTATAGAACTTACGTGGGCAGAACCCATTTATATCGAACTCAATGGGCAGAACCCATTTATATCGAACTCAATGGTGAGAACCCATTTATACCGAACTCAATGGGCAGAAATCCATTTATATCGAACCTAATGTGGAACGATTGAGTATTTAACTCAATGGGCAGAACCCATTTATATAGAACTCAATGTAAGAACCCATTTATATCGAACTCAATGGGCAGAACCCATTTATATAGAACTCAATGGGCAGAACCCATTTATATAGAACTCAATGGGCAGAACCCATTTATATAGAACTCAATGGGCAGAACCCATTTATATAGAACTCAATGGGCAGAACCCATTTCAACTGCAGGTAGAGAAGGCCAACTTATTAAAATAATAAAGGAGAAGTGAGATTTTTTTAATTTTCTTTTCCAAAACTAACGTTTAGTACCATCATTATTAACTACCTGATGAGATTTTGTTTTTCCGATGTTGAAAATAAATTTACACTTTTGTAGTAAATTATAATTTGTACATGTTCTAAACTATAACTTATAATAAATATAAATATATATATATATATATAACAAAAAATAAAACTCCAGCACTCTCAAAGATGATGATGATGATTTTAATGTGCATGTTTCGCAGTAACAGAAGTTCTTTTAAATTTTCAATCTTTGGTCATCTTTTGATGAAGTAAAACTCATACCAGTTAACAATCTGTGTCTGACCATTAGTGACGATGATGCATTCTGCAATTAAGTTTAAGGAAATGAAAGCATCTAGGTCAAGCAGGTAGTCATATCAGAGCTGGTCAGTATATATATATATAGTGTGTATTTGTGATAAAATTTAGCTTCAAGGCTGTTGTTTTTTCAGTGGTTTTACTGATAAAATGTATTTTAGCAAGTAGGTCTGTATTGTAAAGTGCTCAATATCAAGGTGGAGATAGAACATTGATAAGTACAAAGAGTTTGTCTCTTCAATTGAGCAGATTCATGCTGACTTCAATGTTTCCTGAGGAGAACTATTATGATTTTCTCACTAGCCAGGATTGTTTAATGGTATATCAAAATCAAACAACCCTAAACAAATGAGAACATCATAAAAATGCCCTCATGAAACTTCAAAGTTGGCATGAATCTGCTCAATTAAAGAAACAAACTCTTTGTACTGAAATGAATTGAATATATGGACAATCTGACAAGATGAATAGAATGAATAAAGAACAGGTATGAAAAAAGTGTCTTAAATCTAAATGTTTCACTTTAACCAAGCTTCTTGAGAGTGAAAGGATAGATTAAAGACACTTTTTCTACCTGTTCTTTACTTTATTTATTTATTTATATATATATATATATATATATATATATATATATATATATATAAGAGATAATGGCAAACCTGTATAGACCAAGAAGCTAATCTAAAAAATTTTATTCATTTAATATAAATTATTAAAAATAGAGAGCTTGATGGTTTGAAAGAGACAATGTAAGTAAATTTACACTGTTGAAATAAATCCAGATTTATAATCATCTGTGTGCTAAGTTTGCCTCTCATTTTATAATATATATATATATATATATATATATATATATATATATATATATATATATTATGTTTTAGAACATGTACATAATTTTTTTCTATATATGTCCTCTTCTCTACAATCATATGGTTGTTTCAGTGTTTGGACTCAAACACATCATCGGGAGGAGTAAAGAGTAAGACTCTTACTCTTTACTTCTCCCGATGATGTGTTTGAGTCCAAACATTGAAACAACCATATGATTGTAGAGAAGAGGACATATATAGAAAAAATTATGTACATGTTCTAAAACATAATTTATAATAAATATTCACATCTCTATACATCATATATCAAGCACTGTTTTAAATTAATGTTTTGGACGGGAAAAAATTTTTTTCTTTTCTCTCCTCACTTTATACTCACTCGGATATATATATATATATATATATATATGTGTGTGTGTGTGTGTGTGTGTATATAATAGCCATATTCTATCAGTAATACTGGTATTAATTCTTTTCTTCCTACTAATCACTGCATTTTATAGTTTAGCCTGGTTTCACTTGTTAGTTTAAGGAATAAAAAACATATGAATTTACATAGCAAATACTTACACAACGTCCACCCTCATCATTTTTATAGATATAGATAACAATGTAGAATGTCTCCATTAGATTAGTGTGGGAGGGGGAGTGGCAACATATATAGATAATATAAAATGGGGTGATCGAATCTACATTAAAATCAATACATAAACTGATCCCTGACTTTGTGGGGTGATGATATATATTTTTCTACCCCTAATTTTGGCTTTCTGAAAAATTTCAAGGTGACGTTAGCATTCCAAAATTTTGATCTACAGCTAAGCGCAACTCCCGTCAAGTTAGACGGCAAAATGCAGATGTTAAGTCGAATCTATCAAGCAAACAAATACTTACACAATGTCTACCCTTGTCACTTTCATAAATATAGATAATTAGTCATGCATTTAATGCGTTGTAATTCAATTGAATAATAGAATAAATAAAGAACAGACAGAAAAGTGTCTTTAATCTAACATGTTTCACAAATTTAATATATAACTTCAACACAAAATATGTGTAGGCAATCATGGTTCTCCACGTCTCCCTATCCCTGGTAGCTCTTACTATGTTTTCTCCTGTTACACCTCGCAACCCCTGTTCTGTCATCCACCTGATCAGGCCCTGCAAATATGTTATCCACTGCCTTCCTCTGTCCCTTTTTCCTTCTATTTGGCCTGTCAGTATCAGGTTCTCCAAGCTCTCCTTCCTCATTGCGTATCCCAGGAACTTCAGTTGTTTCTTCCTAATGCTAACTATTAGTTTCCTTTTCGTTTCCATCCTTTCCAACACCTCATCATTGCTCGCATGTTCGGCCCACAATATCCGCAGCATTCTTCTGTCGAACCACATTTCCGCTGCTTCAAGTTTTGTCCTCATTTTCGATGATATTGTCCAGCATTCACTGCCGTATTGAAGAACTGACATCACATAGCAATCCAGAACTCTTTTCTTTGTTTCTAGTGAAATTTTCCTGTGTGTTAGTACTTTACTGAACTTCTGGAATGCGTCCTTTGTCATGCCAATTCACCTTCGGATCTCTGTGTCACACTTTCCATCTCCTGTTAGAACACTTCCTAGGTATTTAAATTTTTGTATTTGCTTGGTTCTGGTATCCCCCACCTGTATTTGGCATTTTGGGTTGCTCTTTTTGCTGATGACCTTACATTCAGTTTTCTTAAAGTTTATTTGTAGATCTTTTTGTCACTCTCCACAGCTACCTACTGTAGGAGGTCTTGTAGTTTTCTTTCCGTGTCTGCAATCAGCGCTGTATTATCTGTATACCTTATGTTGTTCAAGTTGTGGCCTCCAATAACAAATTCTGGCATATCATCTAGGGTCCTCAAAATATTCTTGTTGTACAAGTTGAACAGATCACTACCTGTCATAATTATGTCCACACAAACATGTATATGCACAAAAGCTGAGTATTATTGATCATGTAATCAACTGTGAAAGGAGAATAACACATACCATATTTTTGTTACTTTGAGGTAGACAAGAAAATTAAATTTCAACATTAAGTGACCCATAAGGTGTTGATATACCATTAAACAAACAAATCTGTCTATCAATCAGTGGAGTTCGGAGAGGGACACTTTGATCATCTCTGCTGTGTTCAGTAATGAGAGTAATTTTCTTGCCAAAACCAATCTTGTAACATCATCACCGAACAGACCCCAAATTTTCTCCAGCCCTCATGAACAGTTGTATTCTCAACAAGTCTTCTTACTTTGAATGTCTGTTTAGATTTAAACTCACTTCAGACCTCAAATATATACAATACATTGCTAAAGATGCTAGAAAAAAAATTTTTTTTTACTCTTCCTGCCCTTCTCAACAATTATTAAGAATAAGAATTAGATCAGACAAAAATTAGAGTTCTACTGCAATGTTTGAAATGAAGCTGCTCAGTTGCCAGCCTTGATATAGCTCAACATTGTTTACGTCGCCTTGTTTTTTAATCCTGCAACCCCTTTTGAAATATTACTAGCCTCTTGCTAGTCAATCCCTATTTATTCCAAAGCAAATCTTTGAATGAGCTACATTCCCTATTTCTGTGAGTTCAGATCTTCTGTGTAAAAAGGATTGACTCATCTTTATTCCCTTTGTATTCCATTTGTAAAGAAGAATTTCTACCCAGACAGTTTCACTCAAGAACTATTACTTCGTGGAAGAGACTCCAGAGGGAATGCTTCCCAGATCTCTATGTTCTTAACTTCTTGTATTCTGTAGGTAAGAGGGGAGTTGAGGAAACACTGTTTTGAAAAATAGATAGGAAAGTTCCCTGATCACTATAATCTTACTCTTTAAGTCCCAGACCAGCTATTCTACCAATTCTTATGATCTGCTCTTTTTACTTACCCCACTTATGACCACTGCTCTGAATGGCTCTTGGGTCTTCTATTTGATGAACAATAGCATAAAAATGTGATCATTTTTCTTTACTCATTTCACCAAAACCAAGGCAATAAAGCCACTAGGACACAAGAGGTTATTGTTGTTAGGAAATATGAGAAAAACTGCGATTAAGGAGAGAGGACAATAAAAGAATAAGAATGAGGAAGACAAGATGACTTTTTAAATTAAATTTTACGTAATCAAACTTGACCGAAAGGAAGAAGCTGGAAGAGAGTTCCACAATGAGAAGTGCATGTGAAGAAACTGTTAGCATAGAACCTCATGTTGCATCTAGCCATTTCAACTTTACATTTGATGAGACCTTGCTGCCAATCTAGTACTGTCCTTAATTTCATAAAGTCATGGTAGCATACAGAAAAGTTCACCAGAGCAATATATTTATTGTGACCCTTTTATATTATGTTTAATCTTAGTTAAATTGAAACATATATTCATGATTTCGCTATTTCATTTTCCAGTAGTGCATAGATATAGATTTCTCACTTACAAAGCATAGCTTGTATATGTTTGGGAAAGACATATCTATGCATATATTTGCATATATATATATATATATATATATGTACAATTTCTCTTAAAAATGATCACAACTTACCCACTTTTTACAGGAAGTTAATTTACTTTGAAACCAACCATGGCAGAATTTTATTATTTTTCAAAGAATATTAAACAATCGAGACATATTATTTGGGATTATTTATGACAAAATCTACCGCATTGAAACTGTTGATAAATGTAAATGTATTCTTCAGTTTTTCTTAGGTCTAATATAATCTATAAGAAAAGAAAAAAGTTGCCAGTTTCTTCACAAAATAGTCAGGCAGAAAAATGGTCGATAATACACTAACCAGATCAGACTATTTCAGCAGCGTTAATGACATAGACAAAATCCAGCTTCAGGCAATTCCAGTCTCCCCTCAGAGAAATTCTTTGCTCAAATTTATCCTAGCCTGACTTGTACATTCCGTCAACAAACCATTATTTTCTACTTTCAATTTTCTTACTCTCCAGCAGTGTTCCTTACCAGTTATTCAGACCTTGTCCCAGAGAGAATAGTGCATGCTCTTCTCTCTCTCTCTCTCTCTCTCTCTGTCTCTCTCTAGGTATGGCCTGCCTTACTATATCCTTCTATCTCCTCTTTGGTGCTGATTCTAAGGGAATGTTTTGGTTTTACCCCAATACACTTTTTCACATGAGACAGTAACTCAAGGCAATTTTTTAGATGATGGGGAAAGCAACAAAAAAATGATTGCTGCTTCATGGCTGAGACAGTGATTAAGCCACTCATCAACATTGGTAAGTAAAGAGGATCCTCAATTTACACGTGTCTTTTTTCACAAAAACAAAAGAGCTACTGTATTTACATTTTTTGGACTATTGTCATCATCTTTGTTCCCATTTGTATGAAGTTTCAACCGTTTTACACTCTGGCCTTCTTCAGGTGCTAGGAATTTCAAACCAAACCCTTTATTAGAATCACTGGGGTATATGATCTTCATCCCCTGCATAGAGCCTCTTCTGTCAGTCATGAGTTATCTCCCTCTAACCCTGTAAGTTACTTGTTCACCACTGCTGTAGCCTGGTATTGAACTCACAACTCTTTGGGTCAAGCCACAGGAACTAACCAACATCTTTATCCACTGGGTTTTGTGTGCTTAAGTGATTGTAATAAAGAATTTGGTTCAAAATTTCTAGCACCTGAAGAAGGCCAGAGTGTACAATGGCTGAAACATCGTACAAATGACAACAAAAATGAGGACAATAGTCCAAATACTCGAAATACTACTTCATCTCAGTAATATAGACAAAAGAGTTACTGTATATATTGAATCCACTGCTAAGTCAGCTGCTAAGAAAGTCAGTTCACTATATCGTGCAAGACAATTTTTCTTTTCAGAATCTATCATATATATCTACAATTCACCCATGTTTAGAATATTGCTGCCACATATGGTCGTATCCTTGCGATTTACCTTGAATCCCTTGATAAAATCCAAAGAAGAATCAGTAATATTACCAGTCTTGATCTGACACACACTATAAAATTGCTTCTCTGTGCCTTTTCCATAATTATTTTCATGTCATTTGTTTGCTATGAGTTGTACAGCAGCTGACACCCCTCCAGCACTCTCAAAGATGGAGTCGTCTGTGGATCAAAATAACTTTATAAATAAAGATTAATAGCAGTCAGGAATTCAGTGTGTCATTGACGATTATTATCAGACTGTCTCTCTGCAACTCTAACAACTTAACCTCCCCTCTTATTCCAATTGTTGTTGTTATGTCTTATCTGTGTTTCTCTTGTTTGTACTTAATATCCATTAGCACAGATATGCTGTAGATATTTCAGCACACATCATCTGGTATCATACTGCCACCTCAGCAATACAACACTATGACACCTAGACCTTATAAATTTCAGTGCAGTACTAGACTGGCTTTAAGGTCTCATTTAGATTTAGCTAGCCAGATATAGCTGTAAATTCTATGCTAGCAGTTTTTTTCTTGCACTTCTCACTTGTGAAACTCTATTTCCAGCCAATTTTCTTTACTTTCTGGCTAACTTTTTGTTATGGGGGAAACACACCTATTCCTCAGATTGTGGACTCGCCCTCCTATATTAATGTTATGGTGAAACACACCTATTTCTCAGATAATGGACTCACCCTCCTATATTAATGTTATGGTGAAACACACCTAATCCTCAGATAATGTACTCACCCTCCTATATTAATGTTATAATGAAATACACCTATTTCTCAAATAATGGACTCTCCCTCCTATATTAATGTTATGGTGAAACACACCTATTTCTCAAATAATGGACTCTCCCTCCTATATTAATGTTATGGTGAAACACACCTATTTCTCAGATAATGGACTCTCCCTCCTATATTAATAAGACTTAACATGAAGTTCTTGGGAAGTTCATAGGAGTTCTTTAGACTTCTATTTGAGTTCAGTAGAACTATGAGGCAGTTTGTATTAGTCGGCAGTTAACCGAATACAAAGGAGTCAGCTTTCAGTGGAAGATTACCAAGTTCCTAACATTTTGGGTATGTTAAGTCAATTAGCAACCGACATAGCCTGATTATAACCTTCAGTGCGAAAACTACCCCACAACACTTTGATATTTAAAAATTTAAAAAATATGCCAGTTACCATCTACTGTCCTCCTGATTACTCTTTATTCCCATGCATTAGTAATGTTTTTGTTTGTAATTTCTTCCACACCTTGTGTCTTAGTGGCTTTATTGTCTTGCTTGGAGGGAAATCAATTACAAAAAAACAAAAACACAACATGGGAACAAAAATAATTGTAAAACCATACCCCAATCCAAAAGGGTTAAAATATGAATGTGATTTTTAGGAACACTGACCTATAAAAGACAAAGAGGGGCATATAGCAGAAGCATTATTTATATTCAGTAATTCTTCAATAATATTTCTCATGTATTGTAAGAGGAATCTATTTTGAAAAGAGAAACATGCAAAAAATGCAGTTCTATTGGAATCCACTGAGTATCTTACAAGTCATTCAGGTTAAAAAAACAAGACTTGCAGAGAATTCTTGGAGAAGGAAGAATGAGTTTCTCGGAGATATTCCATTCAGTCAGTCGGTTAAGTGCCATACATGACATATGCTTGGGTGATCATGTCTCTTTTGAGACATGACTGACTGGGTAGAAGATTTTCCCACAGTATGTTGCCATTACTTTCTGCTGTAGACTGGTTGCCAACCAAGGCTATATAACTAAATCTGTTCTGTTATTTACACCATAGCTGGAGGGAAGAGATGAATTAATACTTTTCTCAAGGTTATTTGCATGTAAGTGACTGCAAAAAATTCAACTGGAATTTTAACTTGGCTCTCCGATTTCTTGTTCCAAGCCAATATCCAATGCACCACACTGCACAGTCTATTGTAGACACTAAAATGTAGACATACTAGCATTAGATGCCTATTCAAAACATAGTTTCAGTTAATATGTGAGGACACAGAATGTCAAACATGTAGCCATTTCAGCTGGAAAATTATGAGACCTTGCCACCATCTAGTAGGCAGTCAGTTAATTGCCATACATGATACACTCTTTGGTGATCATGTCTCATTCAAGACATGACTGACTGGGCAGAAAATTTTTTTCACACTAAGTTGTCATTACTTTCTGTGGTAGATCAGTGGCCAGCCAAGGCGATAGAACCCAATCTGTCCTGCTATTTAACCCAGGGCTGGAGAGAGAAGAGATGGATTCATATCTTTCTCAAGGAAATGAAACAAATTCAAACACAGCTCTCCTGATTTTTCCTTTCAAGCTGATATCCATTGCATCACAATTCACATCTAGTAGTCAGTCAGTTAAGTGCCATATGTGATACACACTTGGACGATCATGTCTCGAAAGAGACATGACTGACTGGGCAGAAGATTATCCCGCAGTAGATTGCCATTCTTTTCTGAGGTAAACTAGTTGCCAGCCAAGGCTATAGAACCCAATCTGTCCTGTTATTTGACTCATGGCTAGAGGGAGAAGAGATGTATTATAATATTAAGTAGTAATTAGTGGGGAATCAGTTTATTACTTCATACCAATAGAAAACTGATCCCCCACTTTATGCCCAGTAGAAATTTTAATTGTGTACAAGTATTATATTCAGTCAGTCAGTTAAGTGCCATACGTGATACACGCTTGGGCGATCATATCTAAAAAAAGACATGAGTGACTGGGCAGAAGATTATCCTGCAGTAGGTTGCCATTGCTTTCTGCGGTAGACTGGTTGCCAGCCAAGGCTATAGAACACAATCTGTCCTGTTATTTAACCCATAACTGGAAGGAAGAGACAAATTAATATCCTTCCCAAGGGTATTTGCGCATAAGCGAATGCAAGGAATTCAACTGGAATTCGACCTAGGCACGCTGGTGCCGCGTTCCGAGTTGATATCCACTGTACCACAATTCATATCTAATAGTACTGTGCTGAAATTCATAAAGTCAAGTCATATATAGGAAAATTCATCATCATAGCCATGAAAATATCTATAGAAAATATTGTGACTGAAGCTAAGATGCCAGGTCAGGACCAATAACATTTCAGATTCTTCCTTAGATTTTATTAAGAATCTCTAAATATATAAGAGGAGTGTGATGATACCGACCAAGAAAAGTGATGGACCGGATGTTTGCTCTCTCACGACAAAAAGGAAAATGACCAAAACTCGTCTGTGCACCGCTGGACCCACGCAGATATTCTAGTTGAAAAATAAAAATTAATTAAATATCAAATTTCCATTTTGCAAGCCTACGCGAATTTTATTTATCAACCAATGGGAAGCCCAGAATCAAATACAAGTGTGAAATCCCAAACGAGCTGCTTTGATCCAAAAAGCAGATATAAAAAGTGGCTACAGACAGACCCCATCAGGCAGGCAGACCTAGAAGAGAAGAGTGTAATCAATATCCCCTTAACCTAAGTCAAGTGGCTACTATGCTTGCCTCTTTCCTTCTCCCCTGTCTCAAAACTACTTACTGACCTAAGGAGTGACTACTTCAAAGACATTCCTCACTTACATGCTCCCCACATTACTAAACATTGATTCTCTTTCAGCATATTATTTGCCATGAACATTTTAACCTCCGTTGGACTTATATTCAAGTATTACCTGTAACTGTAAAAACATTAATTGATATGTGTATATATAAAAATTTTATTTTTCTACTCAAAATGACTTTCTTTATTTTATAATCATTTTACGACTTATAGGCCAAATTCCGTTAACCTGCAACAGTATACAATTACCCTTTGCTAGAACGGACTCCCACTACAACTAGAAAATAATAGATAAGATATCCCCTATAGGAGTACCAGACAGCAATATTCAATGCAAGGATGAATGGTAGACTTATAAATGTGTAAGATATATTCTGGCGAGAAAAATTGTCTAGCACGACACTGAACTGCAGACCCAGCAGTTGATTCAATGTAATCTTTCAACTTCATATCAGTGAAAAAGATTTGCTTGAAAAGGTGCCAGGAGTTATTCTTCTGGGTGTTAGTATAAACCATTTTGATGGAAGGCAAAAACGTTCTTTAAGATGGTTAAAAGAGAGCAGTTCTAATTCAGTCAGTTAAGTGCCATAGGTGATACACACTTGGGCGATCATGTCTTGAAAAGGACATGACTGACTGAGCAGAAGATTTTTTCTCAGTAGGTTATCATTACTTTCTGTGGTAGACTGGTTGCCAACTAAAACTCTGGAACCCAATCTGTCCTATTTCATGAATAGTCGGAGGGAGAAGTGGCAGATCATTACCTTTCCCAAGAGTATTTGCGCATAAATAAATACAACAAATTCGACTTTAATTTGAAACTGGCTTTCTGATTTTACTTTTTGAACCAATATCAATTCCACCACAATGCACATCCAATGAGGAGGTGTTAAAATTACTTTTTTTACATTTTGAATACAAAAATAAAGTTAGCGGATATAGATTTTAAAAGACCCCAGTAAGACATTAAATTGGAGAATTGTGCCTTGCTTGGTCAGGATGGCTTCCCATTAGCAGACCTTACTCTCTAGCCTTGATAGAGTCTAAAAGCATCAATGAACCCTCCAACTTCTTTCCGATAGGTGGGATGTGGCAACTTTCTCACTTCTCTGTCGCTACTTCTATGAAAAGTGCTCAGACAAACTATACCTGCCAAGTCAAACCTTCATGGAAAGAACACGCCATGTCACTTACATAATAGCAAACCACCTTAATCCCTCCATATTCCATCAGTCAGAAGTAAGTTCTACTAAAACAGCATCTTTCCACGAACCATTGCTCTGTGAAACCGACTCCCAAGA
Source organism: Ascarosepion bandense (assembly GCA_037127315.1). Classification (NCBI taxonomy): domain Eukaryota; kingdom Metazoa; phylum Mollusca; class Cephalopoda; order Sepiida; family Sepiidae; genus Ascarosepion; species Ascarosepion bandense. The sequence goes on from JBBBDQ010001603.1 coordinate 3,511,010, forward strand.
GAATGCTTTCCTGGTCCCTACAATAATAACCTATTCAAGGCTAGGGTTAACTGTTATCTTTCACTCTTATCTGCACAAATGTCATTCTAACATAACCCTCTATTGTGAGTAACCCTTTGGCCTTTTAAAGGGTGACCTTTCTGTAAAAATCCCCCAAAAAATAAAGAATGACATAATTGGTGACATAATTTTACAATCAGAAAAACTACCTTTCAGCCAAGTGAACACTTGGCTGAAAGGTAGTTTTTCTGATTGTAAAAGTAAATGAAAATTTGGTTCTTACTCAGTGACATCATAGAATTTCTTGATCTATATGCCAGTGCATATTATTTTTTGTATTTAAGATAACAGAGAAGTCTACACTGCCTCTGACAAACTTTTTTTTCCCTGGTGCCCTGGCCATGTGTATTTCAGCATGATACTCAATCGGCATCTTGGTCTCACCCTTTTACCATTGAAATTGTTAAATCTAATCACCACTTCTACTACAACAGTTTCTTTTCTCAAATTTTCCACCTGTAGAAGTTTCTTTTGTTTAATTGCTTCCCTGACAGCTACAATCTCTAAAAATTTGAATGCAATGTCAATTGCCATCTTCTATTTTCTTGAATCTCATTCATCTTTTGTCTTTTTTCAATACCCACTGTATCCAATCTTTTCTTTTACTGCATGGAAATTGCGTCTCTGAGATCTGAAGATGCATTGGCATAGCCAAGGATATATTTCAAAAGCTAATCAGAATACTGGAGACAGAAAAATCCAATTGGAAACAAAAAAAGATGCTGGACTGCTATGTGATGTCTTTCTGTATGGCAGCAAATGCTGGATGATCTTTTCAAGGATGAAGAAGAGGCCCAAGACAGCAGAAAGGTGATTCTACAGGAGGATGCTTAGGATCCCATGGACCAAGCCTGTGAGCAATGACGAGGTGTTGAAGAGGATGCAAACCAGAAAAAACTTATACTTAACATCAGAAAGTAACAAACGATATACTTGGGACACATAATGAGGAAGAAGGGTTTGGAGAATTTGTTACTCACAGGATGGATAGAGTTAAAGAGAGACATGGGAAAGCAGCACAAGACATATTTGATGAATTTGAAGAAATGGATAGCACAGCAATGTTCAAGAGAGATACCAAGAGGAAAAATATTAAGAGTTACAAGGGACTGGGGAAAATGGAGGTCCCTGATTGCTTATGTTCTGAAGGGATACGAGACATGAAGAAGAAGAAGTCGTCTCTGTGCAACAATGGCAGTCACATCTTGCTACGGGTGAAATGATTAAAAGAAAAGAAAAAGTATAATATTACAGCAATGTTAAAAATTGTATATGATATATGAACCGAATTATAAATAGTTTTGATATTTTTAAAATTAAACACAGTATTAAGATTTTTCATTCAGTGAGGACTTTAATTCTGTAGGAAAAAGAAATTATTTTTAGGGATTTCTGACAAAGCTGTTATTCCGATAGATCAAAATGATATTCATCGAGTATGATTATGAAGCATACTCAGAAAGTAATGTTTGCTAGATATTTCTGTGGAGACTACAGAGATTACAGAGGAACATAAAGCAGGTTGTTGCTGCAAAACACTGTCTTTTATAAAGTCTCCACTATTTGCTAGGAAAGCTGAGTTCTAATTCTGGTCAGGTTTGTTATATACACTTACACACATGTACTATTGGGAAAGGTAAAAATCCAATTCTTCTCCTTTGGATTAATTAAAAGAACTTTTATCAGTTAATCTTAAAAAAAAATTTATGATCTCAAAATATTTTCTGTTTTTAAACAACCTGAAAAATGTTGATAGGCCCTAAAAGACAAATCAATCAATCAATTCATCATTAGTTATATCTTTTTGCAAGTGAGGAATGAAGATTTGTTTTTTTGTTTTTTTGATAATCATTTCACTCCTAGCAAGGCAAAACCGATATTGATGCTCAGGGAGTTACATGAGAGAATAAACATGATAGAGTGGATGTCAAAGAAAGGTTAAGAGAAGCATGAGAATCAAGAAGGTGGCAATTAATGTTTCATTTAAACTTTTGAAGATTCTAACTATCAGGGAAGCCAGCAAAGAGAAGGGAGTTTTACAAATGGTAAGTGCGAGAAAATAAACTGTGAGAGAAGAGGAGGAAATTACTTTTAACTATTTCAACGGTAAAAGAGTGGGACTTTAGTGCCAATTTAGTAACATGTAAATATATGTGGTTGGGACATCAGGGAAAGAAGTTCGTCAAAGCAGTTGCCATGAAAATACTTGTAGAAAAGACAGAGGGAAGTAACAGCACATCAGTGGGAAAATGCCTGAGGGGGGAGCTACCAAGTCAGGATCAATTACATTACAGATCCTCCTTTGGATTTTGTTGTGAACTCAAGATGATTAGTAGGAGCACCTGATCAAATATAGCAACAGTATTCAATACACGGACGAATGGTAGATTCATAAATGTGCAAGATGGATTCTGATGAGAACCCTGAGATGAATAGCAGGAGCACCCAACCAGATATGGCAACAGTATTCAATACACGGATGAATGGCAGATTTATAAATGTGCAAGATGGATTATGAAAAGAACCCGGAGATGAATAGCAGGAGCACCCAACCAGATATGGCAACAGTATTCAATGCACGGATGAATGGTAGATTTATAAATGTGCAAGATGGATTCTGATGAGAACCCCGAGATGAATAGCAGGAGCACCTGACCAGATATGGCAACAGTATTCAATACACGGACGAATGGTAGATTCATAAATGTACAAGATGGATTATGAAGAGAACCTTGAGATGAATAGCAGGAGCACCTGACCAGATATGGCAACAGTATTCAATGCACGGATGAATGGTAGATTCATAAATGTACAAGATGGATTATGAAGAAAACCTTGAGATAAATAGCAGGAGCACCTGACCAGATATGGCAATAGTATTCAATACATGGATAAATGGTAGATTTATAAAAGTTAGAAATGGATTCTAATGAAAAAAACTTTCAGACCTTTAATTCCTTGGTCATATGTCTCTTTGAAAATTCCAAGGGTGAAAGTATGAAGCCTTAAGCTTAATATAAGTACTCAGGTAGAATTATGTGAGTGCCCTGCCTAAGATGGTGAGATTTTATATGTCCTAACTCAAGTGGTAGAATTGTATGAGTGTCTTGACTTAAATGATGGAACGGTATGAATGTTCTGCTTCCAGTGGTGGGATTCTATGAGTATCCTGCTTCACTTGTGGAAGTCTCTCTTAGCTTTTTGCTTTCTATTTAAATTTGATCTTAAAAAATTTAAATGAAATATACATCGTTATTTTTTGTCTTCTTACTAACTATTCTTGTATTGTGTCTTTCATTAAATTTTTTTTTCTGATAGTCTATCACACACAGTTACCCTTTATGCTATAGTGGTTTTATTGCATTTCTTGAGGTGAAATTTTGAAATATACAAATAATTGTTCATTAAGTCACTTATCAAATTGATATGTCATTGATATAAGTTATGGATCAATTTGATATGTCATTGATATAAGTCATTGGTTAATTTGAAATGTTATCAATATCAGTCATTGATCAATTTGATATTTTATCAATATAAATCATTGATCAATTTGATATTTTATTGATCAGTTTGATATGTCATTAATATAAGTTATTGAACAATTTGATAAGTCATTGATCAATTTAATATTTCATTGATATAAGTCATTGATCAATTTGATATGTCGTTGATATAAGTCATTGATCAATTTGATATGTCATTGATACAAGTCATTGATCAATTTGATATGTCATTGATACAAGTCATTGATCAATTTGATATGTCATCAATAGAAGTCATCGATCAATTTGATATGTCATCAATAGAAGTCATCAATCAATCTGATATGTCATTGATATAAGTCATCAATCAACTTGATATGTCATCAATAGAAGTCATTGATCAATCTGATATGTCATTGATAAAGGTAAAAATGACTAATGTGGAACTAATGTGGAAGGTTTAATGAATTGTTGTCGAAAAAATATCACTACAAAAAAATTTTCACTATTTTTCTAAGCAGAGTAGTTAATTAAAGTAGTACTATAATTTTATTTCTAATATAAATTTTTAATAAAGTGCTACCTGAAGCTATTTATTTTGTGATATAAATAAACTGCACTTATAGTTTTGGCATAAATTTGAGTTTTTATTGGTAGTTTGTTGAAGATACAGCAATATTTTGCTTAGAAAATCCTACCACGTTTTACTCTAGAATGTTTCAATATTTAGCTAATTTGATAAAATTTTATAGAAAATAAGAAAGAAGTAGAATTTTAAGGCTACATAACAAAAAAAAAATGGAGTAGAAAGTTTCAAACTCACAGGACATATTGAAAATGAGAGTGATAATTTACCTGCTTGTATAAATGGAAGGCAGGACAAGGTTTAGGAGATATAAAAAAAAGACAGAATTTAAATACTTTGGAGAACTATGATTGCTAACCTGAAGACGAAGAACAACAACAAAAGAAGGAAGAGGAGGAGAAGAATGAGAAGAACAAGAACAATGAGATGAAGAAGAACAAGAATAACAGGAACAAGAAGAATGAGAAGAACTAAACAAGAAAAAAGAGAGAATGAAGAAGAAAAAGAAGTAGAAGAAGAACAAGAACAACAATGAGAACATAAGAAGAAAAAGACTGAAATGAACAAAAAGAAAAAGAATGAGAAGAACAAAAAAGAGAAGAAGAATAACAAGATGAAAAATACAAGAACAAAAAGAAAAAGAAAAAGAATAAGACAAAGAACAAGAATGAGAAAAAAGAGACCAAAAAAAAAAAACATAAGAAAAGAGAAAGAAAAATCAGAAGAAAAATAAGAAAAATAAGAAGAAACAGAAAAAGAAGAAAAATAACAAGAACTATGAGTAGAAGAAAAATAAAAAAGAAGAATGAGAAGAACAAGAAAGAAAGGAAAAGTAGAACAAGATGAAGGAGGAAAATGAGAAGAAGGACAAGAGAAAAAGTAAAAGAAAGATAAGACGATAAAGAATTAAAACAAAAAGAACAAGAAGAATGAAAAGATGAACAAGAAGAAAAACAAGGTTACAAAGAAAGAAAAAAGAACAAGAAAATGAGAATGAGACAAACAAGAAGAAAAAACAAAAAGAAGAATGAGAATAGGAACAAAAAGTAAGAGAAAAAGAAGTACAAAAACAACAAAAACAAATAAAAAATATGAATAAAAAGAAGAAGAAAAATGAGAATGAAAAGAAAAAGAAGTAAAGGAACAACATTAAAAAAAAAATAACGAGTATAAAAAGCAGTCCAAGAGATGAAACAACAAATAATGTTTCATGAGTTGTTTTGGAGACTTTGAAATGTTTTGCACAAATGATGCTGCAATATCGTGCCCGGCAGATGCTGTGTCATTGCCTTGTTTTATCTCAATTAAAAGGCAAACAAAAAGATATGTGCATGTTTTAACGAGATTATTATTGATTCATCATTGATGATTAGTTACAAGTGACTGCAGTTAGCAGCAAAGAAAAGTACAAGCTTATGCCACAAGTCGATTACCATAATGACAAAGTAAAGAAATGAAATTGAATTATCGCAGATGTAAAATTGTTTTCAGTGCAACTGCACAAATAAGTCTATAAGCATGATTCAATAAAAACCACCAAAATTGAGTTAACAACAATAAAACCTATTGCAATGCTTGATGCACTAAAAGATCTTTAAAAGTTTTTCTTACCACTATGTCAGCCATAACTAATAAGCAAGTGCAACTTCCCAAGTGTGTTTTGAGTGCAATATGCAGTATCTTTGTCTAATTCTTGCTCAAGGGTATTTTTCTAAATTTTCTGAAAATGATCTTAAAGAAAATATGAACATTTTTTTGCGTTGTGGTGCAGTGGATATCAACTCGGAATGAGAAATCGGGGAGCCGAGTTCGAATTCCAGTTGAATTCATTGCATTCACTTACACGTAAATACCCTTGGGAAAGGTATTAATCCGTCTCTTCCATCCAATTATGGGTTAAATAATAAGACAGATTGGGTTCTATAACCTTGGCTGGCAACCAGTCTACCGCAGAAAGCAATGGCAACCTACTGCGGGATAATCTTTTAGCCAGTCAGTCATGTCTCTTTCGAGACATGATCGCCCAAGCGTGTTTCACGTATGGCACTTAACTGACTGATAAACTTTTTGAACAGAACTATGATCCAAAATTAGAAGTAGTGATGGCACCTATACGATATCCTGTCAGCACTCTCAGTTTTTTTTAATAACAGCTGGAAGAAAAAGCTTAACTAGTGTTGTTGCAAGATTGATTCAGGATATATCAAGGCCTCAAAAGCAGTTATAAAACAAGCACCCCTAAGCCATAGACCAGCTAAGTCAAGCTTAGACAAGCTTCATCCCCAGTTACCATGGTCAAAGTGTATGTGCTTAGGTTCCCCATATTAAAAACCAATCTTTGAACCTAGTACCTGATAGTACATGCTCTCCTCATGTTAAATAATTGACCTTGTGTTGCATCCCACCTCAGTGGTGAAGGCATGGGTAAATACCCAAGGGTCCTGTGCCTTAGATTGGCTAAGACAAGCTTAGTATCCAAACGTCATGTGTGAGGGGGCTTGTTAAATTTTGATCCTTGAACTAAGTGTACATGCTCATGTCCCACATTAAATAACTGTCCTTGTGCCGCATCTCACCTCATTGAGGAGAAGCATGGGTAAATACTCATGTGTTCTGTGGTAAATATGATGCAGATCAAAGTGTAGTATCTGATGCAGCGGCAGCAGCTGACAACCAGTTCATGGCTCTAGACATCAGCAGTAGTCCCAACCATCATCATCTCCAGATCATCATTGGCTGTCATTCTAGTAGGCTTCCAGCTCCGGTAGGTCTTCTGCTCGAGGTAGCTCCAACAAGCTTCATGTCTCAGCCATCCTTGCCAGCATCAATGATATGCAATAAACTGTCCTTATAGGACAATGTTCTTCAACAGTCACAGACTGTCCATTTCAAGGTTACCTCCCTTGTCAAGAAACAGCATCTGCCCTTTGCTATAAAAATGAAGCGTCAATGAGAGGAACAATTTTAAAATTCTACGCATTAACTAGTTTAGTTGTCAAAACTTCCTCTTCTGTTCTTTCCTTCTCTTGTAATTTAACACACTTAAATTATGCCACATAGACAACACTCTCCAGTGAATAGCAAAACTGTTTTTCTCAGAACAATGCTCTTCTCACACTTTATATGAACTTGCAGAGTTATTTTTTGTCTCAGTTAAATGCCATATGGGATACATGCTTGGATGATTATGTATAAAAAAAAAATACACGACTGACTGGGTAGAAGCTTTTCCTGTAGTAGGTTGCCATTACTTTCTGCAGGAGACTGGTTGCCAACCAAGGCTATAGAACCGAATCTGTCCTCCTATTTAACCCATAACTGGGAGGAGAAAAAATGGATTAATACCTTATCTAGGGGTATTTGCATGTAAGTGAATGCAATGAATTCAAGTAGAATTTGAACTCGATTCTCCAATTTCTTGTTCTGAGCTGATATCCACTGCACCACAAAGTTGTGTAGTGCACTGTAACATTAACTTTGTTCATGTATTTTCTTTAACAAAATACACACACACACATATATACTCACTACAATTAAAAACAGCAACAGCAGCAAAAGAGGACCGTTCGTTAAAAGGCATGGTACAACAGAGGACATTAAATCAAGCTCTCCTACCATTCTGAAGATGAGATTCTGATCTTGAAATATTAATGAACAATAAATAGTTAACACCCAACACCTTCTTTACCTTCCTTTATTATACTAAACGCATTGTGATAGCCTTCAAATACCTACCCATATAACTTATATACGCAACGTTTCAAGCAAATTACAAAACTCTCCTTTACTTAACAATATGTTTTAGTCAAGTCTTCATTTAGTTTGTTGTTGTCTTCCATCATTCAATCCGTTTGTAGGTGAATATACCACCTGCAACACATACCCTGATTTCAACAATTAATTAATGGAAGAAATATTTTCTTATTACTTCAAATAAATTGGTGTATTGATGAGTCGTAACAAATTCAGTACAGGTTGAGAATCCTTTATCCAAATGTTTTTCAGCTGCTGACATGACCTGGCACAAATGGAAAATTTCAGAAAGCACTGGGAAGATTCCTAGGTGATACGCAGCTGTTGTAAATAATCTAATCTGCACTCAGTAGAGGTTCCTCAGCCCATCTACATAGCCTCCGTTGGTGCCAGTTTTTTGTTAGTGATTGTCACAGTAATTGTTGCAGATAACTTATCAGATGCTTCACGCTCCGTAAAAATATTTGTCAAAATATCAAAGAATCCTGCTTTTATAGATTTTTTTATCAGTAGCGATCATGTTCTTTTGTACACGTACACAAAGTACAAAATATTAGCTTTATGTGAAATCGTAATTTCACCACTTAAAAATCTATGTGTGCATCACATGACTAGCATCATTACTTGTATCTGTATGAATACAAAATTCATTAAATTTTATATCAAACTCTTTTCAGGGTACTAGTTTATATAAAACTAATTTCCGGGTATATGTATAAGCTGTGTTATAAAATGAAAAGGGATGGCGTGTTTATGCTTGGGTTCCATTTCCAAGCTGCCCCCATTTTATAGATGCTGTAGACAAATTATAGCCTGTCTACATTTCTGCGATGAGATATTGTAATTATTTATATCATTTACATTGGTCAGATTGTTGTCCTCGTCTTTGTTGCCAAATTCACAATGTTTCGGCCTCATTTCACTCCAACCTTTTTCGGGTGATTGGAATTTTGAAAGAAAGGGTTCAGCTCAAGATTCCAATCACCTGAAGAGGGTCAGAGCATACAATGGCCGAAACATCGTGAATATGGCAACAAAGATGACGACAATAGTCCGAACAATGTAAATGATGTAAAAAGCCTGTATTCAAAAATTGGAAAATCGAAGAACTTCTGTTCCCAAGAATTTCGGATAAAGGAGTGTTATAGTGGAACACCCTAGCATACCCCATAATGGAATGATCTAGTCTATAAAGGACAGTGACTAGAGGGATACGTCAGAGGCATACGTCAGAGGCAAAGGCATTCTCTACTTGATAGATTATTCCACTCCTATTCATTGATTGCTATTGTATACTCTATGGTTTATTGTACCTTCGTATAATATATCCCTGCTACCTATTTCCCGTGTTAAGTATCATTCTTACACTTATTTTTCACTGATATTCTTTCTGGGATATATCAAGGAGAGACTTTGCTAGGCCTAATTTTGCCTAACACCACAAGATACTTCTGTGTGCCATATTCTTTCAGAACATGACTCTCCACAATTTCTTGTATGTTTTATCTCTTAATAACGTTTGCATTTTTGCTATCTCTTTTCAACCTTGTTCTGCCATCCGTTTTCTAAAGCTTTCTAGAAAGGTTGCATGCTGCATTACTCTGCTTCTTTTGCCTTAAGTATGTCTTGTTAGTATATTATTTTCCAAGGCTTCCTTTCTCAATATATGCTCTAGAAATTTTAAATGTTTTTTCTTGATGTTAAATATAAGTGTCCTTTTCGTTGTTATTGTGCCTACAAATTTTTCATTGCTCCCATGCTCTGATGTGATTATCCAGCATTCACTACCATTTAGGAGGATTGATATATCATAACAGTTCAATACACCTTTCTTTGTTTCTAATGACATTATTCTGTTTCTTAATACTTTGCTTAGCTTTTGGAAGGTTCTTTCACTATCCCAATTTCCAATTTCACTATTGCCCTTTCTGTCCTCTGTGAAAACAGTTTCAAGATATTTAAATTGCTATACTTGTTTGATTTAGGTACCTCCATCTTGTAATGTGCATGTTGGTCTGTTCGTTTTCATAATGTCCATGCATTCTGTCTTCAGTAGAACAATGAGAGTGCTCGCTCCATGGCGCAAGAGCTTACGAGTTCAATCCCCAATACCAAAGATTTTTAAAATGGTACTCGATACCTCTCTACTGAGCATTTGGCAACAAAGAGAAGGATCAAGGGTAAGTGAAGTAATCCAGAGATAGGAGTCATGCCCACCCCTCCCACAAGGTAACAGCAAAAAAAAAAAGGAGCCTTTGGGTTCTTCTCGACCTAGTGGTCGACTAACTTACATTTTACTGTCTTCTTGCAATTGATATTTAGTTATTTCTTCTCTCTCTTCTTTACTTTCTTCTGTAGAAGTTCTTATAATATCAAATGCAAATGAATGCGGTATTTTTTTTATTAAAAAAGACAATCCCTTATCGGATCTTGTAGACTAGCAATACAGAATCACAAAAATTTACCAAATAACAAAAGGCACATCACTTGAATGTTTTCAAGAGCAGTGTTATCTAAAATCTAACTTGAAAAAAAAATGATAGAATCAAGACATTAACTTTCCAGAATCAGTTAAACAAAAATTTATGGAAGAAATCAGCATTAGAAAGTTTACAGTTAATGATCTTGACAGGCCTATTTTTCTGAAAAAAAAAAAAAACAGTTTTTAGAGGAAGGTTTTTTTTTATAAATTTCAACCATAGTAATGTTAATTGCTTAGTGAATAAATACTGGATGTTTCTTGAATGGGAACAGCTAATCTCAGCATTACCATTAAATATGATCAGTCTGTGTGGCGTGCCAAGAGCAGTTAAGCATAAAACACATACTGACAAATTGCAGCAATTTTAATTCAATCCACCAAACAAACTTAAAAGAACTTTTTCAAAATACTAATCCACTTTTCATATTCCAGTTTCTAAGAGAAATTAAACTAATCTCAAAAATATAATTTTAAAAAAATATAACTATAACTAACATAAGAGTTTATGTTGGAAAAAAACATTAATTTTTGGTATTAAATGACCCAAGTTGATATTCCGTAAAACAAATAAAACATGCAAACAAATTAAGTGAATTTACATGATTTACATTGTTCAAGCTGTTGTCCTCATTTTTATTCCTATGTTTACAACGTGTGAATTTCTAGTTTAATTTTTTTTTTTTAATCACTTCACCCCAAGCAAGGCAGTTTTACTGCCACTGTTGTGCGGGGGGTTACATAAGAGAAAGTAATGAGAAAGAGTGGTTAGTTATAGGGGATGTCAGGAGGAGGGTAACAGATGGATAAGAATACCAGTGTAATGGGGGCGGAGTGGATGGAAAAAAGAGCTTGAGAGAAAGGATGTGAGTTAGCGAGATAGGAGATGTCTATTGACCTTACATTTAAATTCTTGAAGATTGTAGCTATCGGGGAAGCAAGCATATGGAAGGGAATTCCACAGGCAGGAAGTGTGAGAAAAGAAGCTGTTAGAGTAGAAATTGCGGTTATTTTTCATCGGTTTCACTGTAAAAGGGTGGGACCTAGTTGCTAGTCTAGTAGCTCATGTAAATTCATACCTACGGGGAACCAATGAGCAAAGTTCATTGGAGCAGAAGCCATGAAAGTATTTGTAGGAGAGGCACAAGGAAGCCATGTCATGCTGGTGAGAGAGCGAATGCAGCCAAGCTGCCAGGTCGGTATCGATCACATATTTTACAATTTTTAGTTTATTGCCATGTTTACGATGTTTGAATAAGGTGCTAGGAATTTTTCAGGGACAAAAGACTAATTTGTCATTATTTGTTTATACTTCTGAGATGCAGTATAATTTACATTGTTCATACTTTATTTACATAGACATATTATACCTTTTTGGAATCAGGATGATCTCAGGATTGAAAATCTGCCCTTCATCTGGTGCTTGAACATCCCACATTGGGATTTGTGTCCAGATGAGGTGGGAAAAGTTATAAACACATACTTTATTTACATAGACATAATATACATTTTTGGAATCAGGATGATCCCAGGATTGAAAGTCTGCCCTTCATCTGGTGCTTGAACATCCCACATTGGGATTTGTGTCCAGATGAGGTGGGAAAAGTTATAAACACATACTTTATTTACATAGACATATTATAGCTTTTTGGAATCAGGATGATCCCAGGATTGAAAGTCTGCCCTTCATCTGGTGCTTGAACATCCCACATTGGGATTTGTGTCCAGATGAGGTGGGAACAGTTATAAACACATACATTATTTACATAGACATATTATAACTTTTTGGAATCAGGATGAACCCAGGATTGAAAGTCTGCGCTTCATCTGGTGCTTGAACATCCCACATTGGGATTTGTGTCCAGATGAGGTGGGAAAAGTTATAATCACATACTTTATTTACATAGACATATTATACCTTTTTGGAATCAGGATGAACCCAGGATTGAAAGTCTGCCCTTCATCTGGTGCTTGAACATCCCACATTGGGATTTGTGTCCAGATGAGGTGGGAAAAGTTATAAACACATACTTTATTTACATAGACATATTATACCTTTTTGGAATCAGGATGATCCCAGGATTGAAAGTCTGCCCTTCATCTGGTGCTTGAACATCCCACATTGGGATTTGTGTCCAGATGAGGTGGGAAAAGTTATAAACACATACTTTATTTACATAGACATATTATACCTTTTTGGAATCAGGATGATCCCAGGATTGAAAGTCTGCCCTTCATCTGGTGCTTGAACATCCCACATTGGGATTTGTGTCCAGATGAGGTGGGAAAAGTTATAAACACATACTTTATTTACATAGACATATTATAGCTTTTTGGAATCAGGATGATCCCAGGATTGAAAGTCTGCCCTTCATCTGGTGCTTGAACATCCCACATTGGGATTTGTGTCCAGATGAGGTGGGAAAAGTTATAAACACATACTTTATTTACATAGACATATTATACCTTTTTGGAATCAGGATGAACCCAGGATTGAAAGTCTGCCCTTCATCTGGTGCTTGAACATCCCACATTGGGATTTGTGTCCAGATGAGGTGGGAAAAGTTATAAACACATACTTTATTTACATAGACATATTATACCTTTTTGGAATCAGGATGATCCCAGGATTGAAAATCTGCCCTTCATCTGGTGCTTGAACATCCCACATTGGGATTTGTGTCCAGATGAGGAGGAAACAATTAAAAATTCAAATTTAAAATAACAGATAAAATTAGGGATTTGAAAAGTTTTTGATTTCTATTGAGTTTAAAATGACAGAAAAACTTTATAAGTTTAAAAGTTTTTGCTTTAAATTCAGTTTAAAATATCTTCAAAATTTTGTGAATTTAGGAAATCAATTTTATTTCTTCAAAATGCCAAGTAACCAGGGTTAAAATGAAAAGTTTAATGATGTAAAGTTTTAAAGTTTTGCAGAGTTTGTGATTTGAAGAACTCAATTTTAAGCCTGAATTTCAGCCTAAATCAGTCTTTTGTTTGGAATTGAATTTAGAACCCAAACTAGAATTAAAGTGAGGTTGTGAAGTTCCACTGAGTAATTCAAATTTATTTCTTCAAAATTATCATTGCTATTTTTTAAGTTGGATCAGAGGTTCCTTTATTTTTGGGACTAGAAGCCCAATTATCCATCTGTAGGAACTAGCTTAAAAGTCTGTATAGAGTGCCGCAGATATCCACACTATTGTTTTAAGATGAAGATAGGGAAATTAGTCTGAACAATGTAAATAGCATAAATAGTTACAATACCTCATCCCAGAAATATAGACAAATTTTGGATATGTTAATAACTCTTCTCAAAGATATTTTAACAACAAAGAAGATATTTGGGCATCTATACAATGTTAGATATGTTAAGAACTGATGTAATGAATATGGACACACCTTGTTTCCCCCTCACTGGACTGTGATTGGCTGGTGTCAGCCATATATAAAGATTGAGGCAAGTATGTTGATAGAGTGAGTGAGAGAGCTTCCCGGTGTTTTGGCTGGGAGGCTAATGACCACTTATCACTTAAGACTGCTTAAGACCAGATAAGACCAGTTAAAGATAGGTTTGAACCCAACTACCGCGTAAGCGGCGAATGGGTAAAAATTTTGGCCAGTTTACCTGGGTGTACGCGCTCAGGGTTTCCACATTAAAAAAGACCTTGTGTCACATCTCTCTCAAGTGAGGGAGAAGAGTAAATATTGAGTGAGTGAGATCTACCAGTCTTTCCACTAGAGATCTATTGGTCTACTATTGACTACGCCTAAGTCTCAGGACACTGCATATAACGGTTACAGCTATGGACTAGATTGTTCTACTGGATTACCTTTGCCTTAACCACTTAACAACCTCGGATTGATATAGATCCCATTCTGGGACATATCAAGAACTTTATAGCAGTGTTTCTCAACCTTTTTTTTTTACTCCAGAGTGAACTTATAGAATAACTAAAACTCTGTAGCGCACTTTAAATTTTAATGAGGAAAAATTAATCATGAAATTGAAATTTTGGTTTAGCATTTTTCATTTAAAAGGATTTATGAAGAATTTTCTACTTTAAAAAAAATTTTTTTAGAAAGGCTCATAATGATATCAACTACACCACAATGCGGATATTTGTTGTGGTGCAGCGGATATCGAATTGGAATTACAAATCAGAGTGCCGAGTTCGAATTCTAGTTGAATTCCTTGCATTCACTTATGCACAAATACCCTTGTTAAAGGTATTAATCTATCTCTTCCCTCTAGTTATGGGTTAAATAATAGGACAGATTGGGTTCTATAGCCTTGGCTGGCAACCAGTCTACCGCAGAAAGCAATGGCAACCTATTGCGGGATAATCTTCTGCCCGGTCAGTCATGTCTCGTTCAAGACATGATCGCCCAAGCGTGTATCACGTATGGCACTTGACTGACTGAATATAATAGTTGGAAACATAAGTAAAACTTCTACTGGGCATAAAGTGGGGGATCGGATTTCTGTTGTTATGAAGTAATAAACTGATCCCCCACAATTATACTTAAAAAAATAATGTAATATAATTTATCTCTTCTCCCTCCAGCTATGAGTTAAATGGCAGGATAGATTGGGTTCTGTAGCCTTGGTCAGCAACCAGTCTACCGCAGAAAGCAGTGGCAACCTACTGCTGAATAATCTTCTGCCTAGTCAGACATGCCACTTTCGAGACATGATCACCCAAAGCATGTATCACGTATGGCACTTAATTGACTGATAATGACTGATTTAAATCTGTTTAAAAGTGACAGGATTATTTACTCTCTATTAAAGGTAAAAGAATTTTAGCATCCGTTTTAATAAATCAAATGACAAAGACTTAACTTAGACACGGAAGCCATGTTTATGGTGTCTCTAGGTTTTTAAGAATACAGATTTTTTAAATCTAAAAATAATTCATAAATTAGTCTTCTGCTGACTTTGTGTGTACCTGGCAACCTTTCAGGACACATTAGTGCATCTAGGGGCAAAAATGTTGCTCTATATTGCAAATGAAATCAAATATAAAAGTGTGAGATTTATGTGCAAATACCCTTGGGAAAGGTATTAATCCGTCTCTTCCTTCCAGTTATGGGTTAAATAGCAAGACGGATTGGGTTCTATAGCCTTGGTCGGCAGCCAGTCTACCGCAGAAAGCAATGGCAACCTACTGCGGGATAATGTTCTGCCCAGTCAGTCATGTCTCTTTCGAGACATGATCGCCCAAGCGTGTATCACGTATGGCACTTAACTGACTGATATTAACGGATCTTTTCAATGATAGTGTTAACAACAACAACTATACAAACTGATCTGAAAAGTGTTGCATATATTAACTACTCTTCCAGGAATTCAATATGGTGTCATGATTAGGAAGCTTGTCTTGCTAGATTAATTATAACTGGATAGTGAGTTTTCTTATTTTGGAATTGGATCACATCTAAACTAATCTTAGTAACTTGCTATATTAATTACTTTTCTCAAAGTTATAGACAAAAACAGAAGCATTTTTAAAATACCAAAACATGACCAGAAACTTAAGATAATCATAATTAACATCACTAATGTTATTATGAACATTTCTAGTAATTATTCTTTATTAATGTTATAAATATTTATATAAATTACTCTTTACTGATGCTGTTATAAACAGCTACATGAATTACTCTTTTTGATAATTATTGATGAAAACAGTAGCATTTTTAAAGTAATTAAACATAAGCGGTCATACTATCAATATTAATTTTTTAAAAACACTAACAAAATTAAATTCAGTAAACTTTTCTTTAAATTGTTTGTGGCTCATTCCTCTCTTCTTCTATGTGACTTGTCCCCTCAGAATATAAGCGATTATGGCCTTATACATCACGCTATATCTTGTAGCTCTTAACACCCGTTCTCTTGTTACCCCTTCCAAACTATTCTCTGCCATTCATTTTCTCAAACCCATAAATCTAGAAAAAAAATGTATGTAAAAAGTATTGCCACAAAGTGAGGGATCAGTTTATATATTGATTATAATATAGAATTGATCCTCCACTTTATACCCACATTGTAATTTCTTATTTTTTTATCAAATTCTGATTAGGCATGAATCCAACTCAACTCAATACTGATTAGTGATTTATAACTCTTCTTCAATGTGCTGTGTCTCTTCAGGATGTAGGCAATCATGGCCTTCCACATCTTCCTCTCCCTTGTAGCTCTTAACACCCGTTCGCTTGTTACTCTTCCCAAACCATGCTCTGCTATCCATTTGTTCTAGCACATAATTTAGAATATAAATGTATAAAAACTATCATTGTCACAAAGGGAGGGATCAGTTTATATATTGATTATAATATAAAATTGATACCCCACTTTATATCCACATTATAATTTCTTATTTATCAAATTCTGATTAGGTATGAATCCATCTTAAGCCTATAAATATAGAAAATAAATGTAAAATAAATAGCATAGCTATAAAATGAGGGATCAGTTTATATATTGATTATAATATAGAATTAATCTCCCATTTTATATCCACATCATAATTTTCTATTTGCTTACCAAATTCTGATTAGGTTTAAATCCACCTCTTCTTAATACTAGTTAGTTATTTTTAAAACTTCTTAGATGTGCAGCTGTGTCCCTTCAGGATGTAGGCGATCATGGTCTTCCACATCTCCCTATCCCCAGTGGCTGTTAGCAAGCTTTCTCCTGTTACTCCACCCAAACCCTTCTCTGCCGCATATTTGCTCAAGCCCGTCAAATATGTCCCACATTTCTTCCCCCCACCACTGTCCCTCTATTCCTTTATCCATCCTGTGAGTATCAGATTCTCTAAAACATTCTTATTGCTGAATTTTTTTTTTTTTTTTTTAATCGTTTCACCCCAAGCAAGGCATTCCACTGCCACTATTGCGCAGAGGGTTACATAGGGTTGAGGAAGTGATGGAAAAAGGATGGTTAGATATAGGAAATGTCAGAAGGAGGGTGATAGACGGGTAAGGATATCGAGGTTGAGGGTTGGTTAGATGGTGAGAGTGTTTGAGAGAATAGATGCAAGTTAGTGTGTTAGGAGGTGTCTATTGACCTTACATTTAAACTCCTGGAAATTGTAGCTGTTGGAGAAGCAAGCATGTGAAAGGGAATTCCACAGGCAGGAAGCGTGAGAAAAGAAGCTGTTGGAGTAGAAATTACAGTTACATCTTATCTGTTTCACTGTAAAAGGGTGGGACCTAGTTGCTAATCCAGTATCTCATGTAAATTCATACCTAGGCGGTAACAATGACCTAATTTCATCGGAGCAGAAGCCGTGAAAGCACTTGTAGAAAAGGCACAGGGAAGCCATGTCATGCTGGTGAGAGTGGTTGCAGCCGGTCTGCCAAGACAGGATCGCATTTATAATGCTTGCTAAACAATAAACCAGTCTCCAGTTTCAAAAGGAGGTGGCCTCATAATATAGATTATTTGGATGAGTATTTTATTTTGATTACTGTCTTTTACAACTTCCCATCAGTGGTATCTAATAATTTTCATGGAGTTTTAAAAAACAGTCTTTTCCTAAGTATGTGCAATTAGAAATGGTATGAAAAGTGGGTTTTATCTCCTAAATTCAAATTTCAGCCAAAAAAACACTTGGAAAAGTATGAAGCCATTTCTTTTTGTCTAAAAATAACCTTACAATGTCCTAAACATCATGATAACAATTATTATTAGTAAAGAATTAGTCAGTTAAGTGCTATATATGATATAGATTTGGGTGATCATGTCTCAAATGAGATATGACTTACTGGGCAGAAGGTTTTCCGGCAGTAGGTTACCATTACTTTCTGAAGTAGACTGGTTACCAACCCAATCTGTCATGCTATTTAACCCATAGCTGGTGTAAGTAGTGGTGGATTAATACCATTTTCAAAGGTATTTATACAAAAGTGAATGCAATGAATTCAACTCAGATTTTAACTTAGCTCTCCAATTTCTTAAAGAAATTATAGAAACTCAACACTATATATATATATATATATATATATATATATATATATATATATATAATGGCGTTTCAGCTGTTGTACGCTCCAGCCTTCTTCAGGTGCTAGGCATTTCTCACCAAACCCTTTATTACGATCACTGGGGTATATTAACTCCATTCCTTGCATGAAACCTCAATTGGAAGTCATGAGTAATCTCCCTCTAACCCTGCAAGTTACTTGTTCACCACTGCTGTAGTCTGGGTAAGAGGGAGATAACACATGACTTCCAATCAAGGCTTTATGCAAGGAATGAAGTTCATATCCTCCAGTGATTGTAATAAAGGGATTTGTTTGAAATTTCTAGCACCTGAAGAAGGCTGGAGTGTACAACGACTGAAACATCGTACAAATGGCAACAAAGATGAGAACAAAAGTCCAATAATGTAAATACTACCTCATCTCAGAAATATAAACAGATATATAAAATGTATTAAATCCAACATATTTTTATTTTATTTGTTTAAACATTATTTTTTAATGGATACACGTATTTGAGTAGATGCTGTTTTTATTATTAAACAGTATATTAATTTACTTACATCTACTGGCCTGAATATTTGAAAAATTTTGTTAGAAAAATACGCATGTGTGTGTGTTTTTATATATATATAAATATATATATATATACATGTACGTGATTTTTTCCTAATCTCACCTTTCCTAATAGAACCACTATTATCCTAAGCCAACAGACACACAAACATATCAAAAATCAAAATAAAATGGTTATACTATAACAATTCAAACCATATACCTAATATGAAAAATTCTCTTTGAGTATGCAAAATGATGTAATTTAATATTGAATATTTTTCAGTTGAGCTAATGAATATTTATGAGCATTTTATAATTTTATAGTAACAGTATTTTGTCTTTGTTTATAGATTCTTTGCTTCAAATAAATTTATTTTGTTTCTTGACTTGATAAAGTTTGTCAGTGGATAAAACATGTCCGCTAAAACTAAATACAGTTTTCCTTGTCTCTTTCTTTTATTCACACACACACACACACACATATATATATATATATATATATATACAGAGAGAGAGAGAGATACAAAAAATTGTGAAGGTTAATGAAATGGTTATAACAACCGACATATTTAATTTATTTGTTTGAACATTATTTTTAATTGATACTCATATTTGAATTGATCTTCTGTTTTTAATCAAACAGTAATTTACATATTTATTTCTACTGGCTTGATTATTTATGATAAATTTTGTTACAAAAATGTGTGTCATTTGTCAGGATTCAAATCTGCAACCCCTACCAATATAGCAAAGATGGTTATTTACATAGAATCAGACATTGTGTTACATAAGGCTTGATTTGACTTCAATTTGACTGTAGAATCATTCATGGTCGAGTGGTCTAAGATGCACCAGATCAATTGGTAGCTTCTTCTATGACCTCTAGATTTCTTTAATTTACAGTTGAGCTGGCTAGATTATAACCTTAAGCTTCTTTTCTTGGACTTCTTGCTTGTGGAAATCTCTTCCAGCAAACTTTAATCTGCAAAAATTTAAATGCAATATCATTCACTGTCTACTATCTTCCTGATTACCATTTTCTCTTCATTATTAATGTTTCTGTTCCTAATTGTTCCACACTCTGTAATCCCTTGTGTCTTAGTGGCTTTACTACCTTGCATGGGGTGATACAAAAATAAATCACTATCTACTGTCCTCCTGGTTACCCTTTTCTCTTCCTGTTCATTATTAATGTTTCTGTTCCTAATTCTTGCACACCCCGTAATCCCTTGCATCTTAGTAGCTTTACTGGCTTCCATAGGGTGAAAAGCTGATCAGCAATCTGAACAACTTTTAGATTACTGAATGTCTTCATCTTTGATGCATTTATCTGAATCTTTTGCTCGATTCATTCTTTGCTTTTACTCAAGGGAAGAATTCAATTTAATTCTTCAAAGGAGGAATAAAAGCATTTTTCATATTGTTTCCAGATGTGAACGACAAAGATTACACAAAGAGAACATAACCAAGAAAGAAATATAAGACGAATGAAAAGATAACAGGGAAACACAAAAGAATGCCTTTACCTGTACATTTTTACGGTAATGATTTGCACAAAGATGATAACTTGTAGAATATTGATAATGACTGAGAATTTCAGACAATGGAAAAAATTGAACATATTAGCCAAAATGTAGTAATGAAAACAACAAGGATAAGGATATTAGTCCAAACATCTTTGGGAATAAAGCTAATAACTTATATGAGAATTTAAGACAATGGTGAAGGTTGAAGATCACATTAGACAAAATGAAGTGATAAAAACAACAAAGATGAAGATATTACTCTAAATGTCTTGTTGAATAATGATAATGATTCATTTAAGAAATTCAGAAAATGGAAGAAACTGATTAACATATCAGCCAAAATGTAGTAATGAAAACAACAATGATAAGGATATTAGTCCAAACAACTTGTGGAATAATGATAATGACTCATCTGAGAATTTTGGACAAATTCTGTACAAGACAAGAAATCGTTTTTTCATTGCAATTAGTGAAATGTTTTGATTATTTTCTGTTGGATCAGTCAGTTAAGTGCCATACGTGAAACACGCTTAGGCGATCATGTCTCGAAAGAGACATGACTGACTGGGCAGAAGATTATCCCGCAGTAAATTGCTATTGCTTTCTGCGGTAGACTGGTTGCCAGCCAAGGCTATAGAACCCAATCTGTCCTGTTATTTAACCCATAATTGGAAGGAAGAGATGGATTAATACCTTTCCCAAGGGTATTTGTGCATAAGGGAATGCAATGAATTTAACTGGAATTCAAACTCGGCTCCCCGATTTCTATTGGATATGACTGTTAAAAATATATCACTGAGATAAACAAAATCATTCATTTGAACAAATATGCAAATAAAATAATAGAGAAGATAATTTTTTCTTTGAGAAAATTTACTTTGGTTCATGAGGTTTATTTCTGCAACAAATATTGAAGGCTAAGCATGGGTTTATTGACAAGCATCTTTGTTTTTCTAAATCACACATGTATATACATTTATTTGAAAGTATATTGAATATATTCAATATTCTTATTTTATGATCACAATTACCTGCAGAACTATACATCTAAATGGCACAGCCACTCATATCAGAGAATGCCTGTTCACCAAGGTGGCTAGCTAATCGTTGCTGTAGATGCCTGCTCAGGTGTTTGTTTAACACCCACAGAGCCCACCTGTGGTTTATACTGCAACTATGCTGAGCAAACCTTAATTACAGTTTCTGGAAGTGTGTGCATTATTTAGTGTGAGCAATAGTCTGAACAAGGCCAGGATGCTCAAACTCTCGGTCACAATGACTTGTAACTTCATGCTAGCACAAACATTGATGGCTCCCAAGGGTGCCATTTATCCAATTTCACTTACAAGGCTTAGGTCAAGCCATGATATGGTTTTCAGGTGCTTTCTAAAGTGGGGCGCCTTTAAACCGATAACATCAAGAAGTTACCTTACTGATAAATTGACCATGTAAAGATTCAAACCTAGGTCTCATAGTCAGAAAGAGAATGTTCTAACCACTCCTCTACATGTCTAATATATATATATATACATACATACATAAATAATAATGGCTGGCCAGTCATGTTTGAGGATACCCGTACTATTAGGGCGTTTAGCTAATCCCCATTGCAAACACTTGCTCGAGCACACTTGTGTTTGTTTAAAACCTGCAGATCCCACCTGCAGTTTATACTGCAACTATACTGAGCAAACCTTAGTTACAGTTTCTGGGAGAGAGCATATTATCTAGCGTGAACAACAATCTGAACAAGGCCAGAATGCTGAAACCCTCGATCACAATGGCCTGTGACTTCGAGCTAGCACAAACATCAATGACTCCTTAAAGAGTGCCGTCTACCCAATTTCACTCACAAGGTTTGGGTCAGCTCGTGGTATGGTTTTCAGGCACTTTCCAAAGGTGACAGATGCTGGGATCACCTCTTCCAGACGGATAACATCAAAAACTCACTTTCCTGACAAATCGACTCTGGTGGGATTTGAATCCGAACTTCATGGTCTGAAAGCAAACATTCTAACCAGTCGGCTATGCGCTCATACATACATATTTTTTTCACTTATTTCACCCCAGACAAAGTGATAATGAAGAAAACGAGAAAACATCAGAGAGGAGAAAGGACAATAAAAGAACAGAATTAAATTTAATTTGATAGTTGATGTTGTGTCTAAATCTTTGAATATTGTAGGTAGCATGGAAGCAAGAAACTAGAAAATGTTTCACAAGCAACAAATATTAGAAAAGAAACTTTTGGAATAAAACTGAGGGTTATATCTAGCTATTTCAACAGTAAAATGATGAGACCTAATTGCCAATTTAGTAGTACATTTAAATTCAAGTAGTTGAGATATCAAGAAAAAAAACTCATTAAAATAATTGCGATGAAAATATTTATAGAAAAGACAAAAGAAAACAACATCACACCAGTGCAAAAGTAACTGAAGTTGAGATACCAGGTCAAGATCAATAACATTACAGATTCTTCTTTGGATTTTGTTATATATCTGGAGATAGATTACAGTTGCTACAGACCATTTATGGCAGTAATATTCAATGCATGGATGAATGGGAAATTTATGAATATGCAAGATGGATTCTGGCAAGAGGAATTGTCTGGCTAACATGACACAGTGAACCAAATTTCCTAGCAGCAGACTCAATTTAACTACTGTACTTCATGTCGGGGGGAATTGTGAAACCAAGAACTTGTACTGCTGGAGGTTATAGAGGTCTCATAGTCAGAAAGAGAATGTTCTAACCACTCCTCTACATCTCAAACATTTTGTTTGTCCTGGGTATGATGATAAACTACATCTGGCAGCAAGGCCTCTAATCAGGAGGTTTACAGGAGTGTGAAACCACCTCATAGTTGCTGTTGTTCCCAGGTCAACCCTGACCTGGGGTGAAAGCACTTGCAACTGTCCCCAGCTATGAACAAATAGTTAAACACCAAACTGGATTCATTTAAGAGAAAAAGTTAGGCTGGGTAGGAGTCATTGGCTCGGGATAGCATCTTATCTAAAAAAAGGAAATCTCTGATATAAAAAAAACTCTGTGCCTACTCTGTGCAGAATAGGATAGGCTGAACTCTTTAACCTTGGTACGTAATCTATCTAGAGATGGTGACTCAATAAAAGCACTGAGTTTCCAGTCTTCTAAACTGGTTGGTGTCAGTAAGGGCATACAGCTGTAAAACTTGCTCTAATATTTCAGGATGGTTAAATTACAGAGATATCAAGAAAACCTCATCCAACCCATGCTAGCATGGAAATGGACATTAAATGATGTCTAAATCAACACTATATATATATATATATATATATATATATATAAGAATAAATCTAACCTAGAGCCAACAAACCTGCCTAGGTTTCACCGATTGGATTGTCAGGGCAACTTGTGAAACCTCGGTAGGTTTGTTGGCTCTAGGTTAGATTTATGTTTATTTGTTGCTCTACTATTGTATTGAGTGCTTTAGTGTTCGGGTTCTTGTCTCGGGGTTTTTTTACTTAGTTTGTTTCTTTTTTTATTTCCTCTTTTTTCCCCCCTCCGTGTTTATACTCGGTCGGTTTTTCGAGACGGGTTTAAATATAATAATTATTAATGTTATTATTATTATTTTTATTACAATATATATATATATATATATATATATATATGTATATATATACATTTAGTGAAATGGCTGACAACCCCTGGGGAGTGGTTGAAAAAGTTAGCCTAAAAAATGCCTTGTGAAAATAGTGCTGCCCTTAGTTAATAAGATAACTGCTGGAAAACCCTGTGTCTAGCAATGGGACACTGCATCATGCCACATAAGCAAGAGAACCCAGTCATGGCTGTCAGACAACAATTTCTGTGACCACATCACCCTTTATATTTGGTCATTTAACTCCCTGGACTGCAACTCACTTGATTATTTGCATGGGGTGCAGTTGAGTAAAAGATGAATAAAATTCCTTGTCACACCAAAGATGAACTAAAGGAAAGGATTATGGCTGCATTCACCAACTTAAACAAGGAAACCGTGCAGAAGAGACGCAGAAGATTCTGAAGTTCTCTGGAAGCTGTGGTTAAAACCAATGGCGATTTTATTGAATAAATTTATTCTTTTGTATTTCCAGGTATTTTTTGTAGGATTTTAGTGAATATATCTGTTAAAATGAAATGTCAGTGTTATTTTCATTTTTGCATAATTTTGATGGCAATTTATACATATTTATATGTTTATATACTGAAATGTATGCATGAATATACATACATACGCATATATATGTTTATTCCAAAACATTTTTTTATTTATATATAGAGAGAGAAATGTAATAGTGAAACATCTTGTAATAAGCATTATATATATATATATATATATATATATATATTTTTATGTACAGACACATTTACACAAGCATTGTGTGCATGTATGTTTATATATATATGCACATTCATATACATATATATGCTTATTACAAGACATTTTTATTTATTTATATATATATATATAGAGAAATGTAAGAGTGAAACATCTTGTAATAAGCATTATATATATATGCATGTATGTGTGTGTATATATATATATATATTTATGTATGTGTGTATATATATATATATATATTTATGTGCAGACACATTTACACAAGCTTTGTGTGCATGTACGTTTATATATATATATGCACACAAAAACATATAAACATGCATTCATATATGTACATATATATACATATATATGCTTATTACAAGATGCTTCACTCTTTCTCTCTCTCTCTCTCTCTATATATATATATATGTGTGTGTGTGTGTGTGTGTGTGTATGTATGTATATAAACACACATAGAAATAATCAAAACAATTTTTGATTTCTGTTGTTATTTTGATAAAAGATTTCCAAGAATTCTATGGCTTAAAATGTAGAATTTATCTTCCAAAAATAAATATGAACATATCTTAGATACAGATTCATGAAATTCGCTGAAAACAATTTGAACAGGTTCTCTTCCTATACAACTTGGGATATAAAATATTTATACTTTTAATCTGCAAGATAAATCATATTTGAATATGACATTGCTTTCTATTTCAGTCCCGATTCCTCTAAATCATCTGCAGATCCAAAATCAGTTTAAATACGTGGGTTGACACTGGCGATGTATATTAATCTGAGTTAATGAAAATAAAGAATTTTTAAGAGTTAATTTTTTTGAGAATAAAAAAAAATGTAAACTCTAACCAGTTAATGTTCAAGTTAATATTTCTCTCTCTCTCTCTCTCTCACCCTGCATATTGTGTTTAGGGAGAAGAGATATACCTCTCCACAACATTCTTTTCTTTAATACCCATACAATTTAGTTAGTCAGTTAAGTGGCATATCTGATACACACTTAGGCAATCATGTCTCGAAAAAGACATGAGTGACTGGGAAGAATATTTTCCTGCAGTAGGTTGCCATTGCTTTCTACAGTAGACTGGTTGCCAACCAAGGCTAAAAAACCCAACCTGTTCTGCTATTTAATCCATAGCTTGAGGAAGAAGAGACATATTAATACCTTTCCCAAGGGTATTTGTGCATAAGTAAATGCAATGAATTCAACTGGAATTTGAATGCGGCTCTCCATTTTCTCATTCAAGCTGGTATCCGCTGCACTACCCACGTACATCCTATCCATACACTTACAGAACTAATTTTTAATACTCATCCTGGGCCATTTTGAATAAAATGGAAGTAATTTGAAACTCTGATCTACCAGATAACCTCAAATGAAGATTCTGTACAGTTGGTTTAATGTCTGGTACCACAGCAAAAACATTAAATTTGATGGGTTATATATTTGGGTAGTGAGAGTTATACTTAATATCTCTTGGAGCAAACATCCAACCAAATCCCAGCTCTATGAACCCACTACTGATATTTCTACAATCTTATGCGAATGTGATTTACAGGACATTGCTGACAAGTAATGCAACTAGCAAGCGATCTGGACACTTAGCCATGGTACAAGACTGGTTGGTTGTCCAGCAATTGACCAATACGACCCTGATGACTTTTCGACCTTGATGCAACATCATCAGGGTTAGCATGATACTCGGAATGTCTGAATTAACTTAACTGAATGAATAAAATAATACATAACTAATACAAGGATAGACTTATTAATCCATAATCCATTTTTTCAACATGCAATAAACAGAGCGCTTTCTAGATTGAAGTCAATGGCTAGGTTCTCTTGATAGAATAAACATTGAATGAATGATGATTATTAATTCAATGACGGGGTCCCAAAACTTGTTATCTTCTCTCTTATAAAATTGCTTGCCTAAAAGGACGATTATTCACACTTAACAAAATCATGATTGTAACACATAAAAATAACATAAAATAACATATAAATAAAGGCATGAAACATTTTTTTTTATTTCTTCAGGTGACATGGTGTAGAGTCAGAGGTGTAAGCACACACACATCGAGACAGCTAGAGGCTGTGCTCATCTGCAGTTTTCCCTATGTTATTCTTGGTCTGGGTTCCAATCACAATTGCTTACGAACTGACTACTACTAATTTGTCTCTTATATAAGTGACTATGTCACCTTTTAGCACAATGTTTGCTCCATTTAAAGGCTGACATTATCTGACCTTCGCTATGCAAGTTTCAAAACATTCAAATATATTCCTAACATGGTAAATTTTGCCCGCATTCTTAACGTTTGATAGCAATCAAATATTTTTAAAACAATGTCTATTTTTCTTTTGCTCACCAGTTTGCATATTTTTGCTGTTTCATAAAATAACACAAAATTATGCACCGGCCTAAATAATCTGCGACTGATCTCAATCTTTATTGCTTCAGATTCTTCTTCATCTGTGAAGATATTGTTCGACACTGATTGTTGTACAAGAGATAAGATATCTAAACTTATTTATAAATGGAACTTTGTCTGTCTGTGTGTGTGTCTGTGTGTCTGTGTGTATGTGTGTGTGTGTGTGTGTGTGTGTGTGTGTGTGTGTCTGTGTGTGTCTGTTACCTATAGACTCCGAAACGGCAGAACCGATTTTCTTGAAAATTTACACAGTTGTACTATAAGCGTCTGCAAGTGTTCTTAGCTAGGTTTTGTGTCAAAGTACCCCCGATAAATATTGAAAATCGATAATCGAAAAAATCGGGTTATAGAAGGAGTGGTCTGATTTTAATCAAATTTGATACACTCATAGACAAAGACAGAAGAAACGATATTCAGAAGTTTCAAGGTTGCAGTTCTTACAATAGTGCAGAAAATTGATAATATAAGGCAAGATGTTTGTGTGTGTGTCTGTTTATCTGCCTGTATGTATTTTTTCAGCCCTTTTATTTTAGTTTTTGCTTCGGGTTTGGCTCTAAGTAGGTATAATTGTAGTTCTTAGTCTCAGCCATGATACCATTTACTCAGAGGACTTAATTAGCCTTGAAAATTCAGTTTACGATGAAAAAAACTTATTTGATATCGATACCAGGAAATCAAAATTTGACTTACATCCATTCATTTTTCTTTCAGTCTACGGTTTTGCTTTAACTGGAAACAACTATTGCTTTTTAGTCTTTCATGTCAACATCCAAAGAGTCTGAGCTCCAGGACCATGGATTAGTTTTAAAGCTTTCATTACACCCGAGCAACGCTGGGCTATACTGCAAGTTACAATATAAATCCCAATATCCAAAACATCTTGCTATTAGAGAGGCTCACATGCCAGGATTTGTCTGTGGCAGCCAAAATCTAAATGATATAAGATATGCAGATAATGAAGTACTGAAAGAAAACAGGGAAAGGAAACTACAAGACCACCAACAATAAGTAGAGGAACAAAGTGGAAAGAAAAGACTAAATAACAACTACAAGGAAACTGGATGCATAGTCATCCATAAAAAGAGGGGCCCTACAGGCTGGGGATGCTAAAATCAAACAGAAGCAAAAATTTAAATACCTAAGATGTGTTCTAACAGAGGATGGAAAGTGCAATACTGAAATCTGAAGAGACAAAGGTTCCCAATGACACTCACTGTTTTCCCCTGTCTCTCATTCTCTCCATCCACCATGTGAGTATCAGATTTTCTAAGTCCTTCTTTCTCATTACGTGTCTCAGAAACTTCAGCTGTTTCTTTCAGATATTAAGTATAAGTTTTTTTTATTTTGCACTTATTGCCTGTGGAGTTCCCTTCCATTTATTTGCTTCTCCAATAGCTACAATCTCCAAGAATTTAAATGTAAAGTCAATAGTCATCTCCTATCTCACTAACCTGCATCCTCTCTCTCATGGAATTCCCTTCCGTTTACTTGCTTTCTCGACAGCTATAATATCCAAGAATTTAAATGTAAAGTCAATAGTCATCTCCTATCTCTCTAACCTGCATCCTCTCTCTCATGGAATTCCCTTCCGTTTACTTGCTTTCTCGACAGCTATAATATCCAAGAATTTAAATGTAAAGTCAATAGTCATCTCCTATCTCACTAACCTGCATCCTCTCTCTCATGCTCCTTTCTCTGTCCACTTCACTCCTATCAGTATTCGCAGCCTTCTCTTACTCACTTCCTGACACTCCCTATAACCTGTCACTCTTTCTCATGACTTGCCTCTTATGTAATCCCCTGCAAAACAGTGGCAGTAAAATGCCTTGCTTGGAGCAATATGATTATAAAATAAAAAAATTAAAAAAATTTCTATTCTCTCCAAAATCTTATCATTGCTCACATGTTCATTCCATGGTATCCTCAGCATTCTTCTGTAGAACCACATTTCTGTTGCTTCGAGTATTTTCTTCGTCTGTGTTGACTTCATCATTTCTCATATGTTCATTCCATGGTATCCTCAGCATTCTTCTGTAGAACGACATTTCTATTGCTTTGAGTGTTTCCTTCATCTTTGAGGAGATTGCCTAGCATTTACTGTCTCATAGGAAGACAGATATTTTTGTCTATATTTGTGAATTTTTTTAAGGTAAACTAGAATATTTTTTTCAATTCTTGTTAGAAACAATTCCTATAAAATCAAACCCCCTGAACCAACTGAAGATTGTCAGCATCTTTTTAAAGCAATAGATAAAAAGTATTTTGAAATGTTGTATTTGTATTCCTTTCAGTTAATTAAGCAAAGCTGGGTACTTCAGCTAGTGTGTATATCAATATAAAAGCTATACTAAAGATGACCCAGGTATGTTCTTAGATTCTTGGCTTAC
The DNA here is from genome assembly GCA_037127315.1 of Ascarosepion bandense. Taxonomy (NCBI): domain Eukaryota; kingdom Metazoa; phylum Mollusca; class Cephalopoda; order Sepiida; family Sepiidae; genus Ascarosepion; species Ascarosepion bandense. Next base: position 3,540,647 of record JBBBDQ010001603.1, read on the forward strand.
TTATGATCTATTGGCTACATTTAATCTACACGAACAAAAAAGGAAAACGAGTAGAAATGGATAAGTCATTGGTAGTAGATACAATCATTTCTCTTAAGAAGTATATATTTTATAGCAACATAAGCAACCAGAAGCTGACATTTGTTTTTATTTTTATTTTGTAAGTCTGCTTTAATGGGTAGATATGGATATTCCAAAACAAGCCATGTGGAACACTGCCATGCATTTGAAGAAATCTATGTGACCTAAGTAGTTCATTTTGGTACTAGGAGACAGACTGGACTATCAGATCAAATCAAAAGAGAAAAAAAAAATAAGAAAAATGTAAAGCATACCTGTTAAAAGACAGAACCGAATTCTTTCAGGAGAAGAAATCATAAGAAAATTTGGTAAGTCATGTGCAATTTTACCAAAGTTTTTAGAGAAAGAATTGCTAGTAAAACACAATTAATCATTAAGTTTTAGAAACTTTTATTTTCCATTTTAAGCAGAATATTTGTCTGTAAGTACCAAAGTAATGATTCTTTAATTTTATAGTTAGAAAATATAGAAAAAGAATGCTCATCATGTTTCAAATACATGATAAATTATAATTAATTCTGATTACCTTAGATGAAGCATTATCAATTATTATTAATTTGTTTTTTATTAGTATCTCTTTCATATTTTCCTCTTTATCACACTAGTAGTATTAGATGTAATAGTTTTTTAATGTATTAGCTGAAGGACTGAAATTTATTATTAATTTTTTTTTTTTTGACTGTTATGTGCGTTGTGGTGCAGTGGATATCGGTTCAGAACGAGAAATCGGAAAGCCGAGTTCGAATTCCAGTTGAATTCATTGCATTCACTTACGCACAAATACCCTTGGGAAAGGTATGAATCCGTCTCTTCCTTCCAGTTATGGGTTAAATAACAGGACAGATTGGGTTCTATAGCCTTGGTTGGCAACCAGTCTACTGCAGAAAGCAATGGCAACCTACTGCGGGATAATCTTCTGCCCAGTCAGTCATGTCTCTTTAGAGACATGATCGCCCAAGTGTATTTCACGTATGGCACGTATTTCACGTAACTGACTGATTTCTTAAATCTTATTTCAATTGACTATTATTACAATAGCACTACTAGATATGTGGTGCAGTGGATATTGGCTCGGAGTGAGAAACTGGAGAGCTGAGTTCCAATTCCAGTTGAATTCATTGCATTCACTTACGCACCAATATCCTTGGGAAAGGTATTAATCTGCCACTTCTCTCTCCAGCTATGGGTTATCATGACAGATTGGGTTCTATAGCTTTGGTTGGTAATCAGTCTACTGCAGAAAATAATGGCAACCTCCTGGGAGAAAATCAGTCATGTCACTTTTGAGACATGATCGCCCAAGACACTTAACTGACTTACTGAGTATTAAATGTAATAATCTTTAAATTTCTTAGATGAAATATTGTCAGTTATTATTAATTTTTATTAGTATTTTTAAAATTTCTCCTGCCTTTTATTGTACTAGTATGATTAGATATAATCGTCATTGATGAATTAGTTGGAGGGCTGAAAATTAATTTTAATTTTTGACTAGTATGTCTTTCACAAACACAATAATTCTATATAAATCATAATATCAAAAACATCTTGCTATGAGAGAGGCACTAATGTTAGGATTTGTCATTGGTGGCCACAATCTGAACAATGTAAGATATACATATAATACAGTGCTGATAGTAGACATGGAAAGGTAACTCCATGACCACCTACAAAAGGTAGCTGAACAAAGAGGAAAGAAAAGACTAAATATAAACTACAAGAAAACTGAATACATAGTCATCAATAAAAAGAGAAGCCCTACAGACTGGGGTTACTAAAATCAAATAGGTGCAGAAATTTATATACCCAGGAAAAATTCTAACAGAGGATGGAAAGTGTGACATGGAGATCTGAAAGTGTATTGGCATAGATAAAGATGCATTCCAGAAGCTGAGTAATGTACTAAGAGACAGGAATAATTTGGCGGAAACAAAGAAGAAAGCAATGAATTGTTATGTGATGTTTGTTATTCAATATGGTAGTGAATACAGGACAATCTTTTCAGGGATTAAGGAAAGACTTGAGGCAACCAAAATGTGGTGCAACAGAAAGATGCTGAGGATAACATAGACATGTGAGCAATGACAAGATTTTGGAGGAGATGGAAATAAAAAGGAAACTAATACTTAACATCAGGAAAAGACAGCTGAAGTTCCTGGGATAATGAGGAAGGAGGGCTTGGACAATCTGATACTCACAGGTCATGTAGAGAGGAGAGACAGGGGAAAACAACATGTAACATACTTGATGGTCTTGAGCAAATGGATGGCAGAGCTTTTGGAAAGGTAACAGGAGAAAATGTGTTAAGAGCCATTAGGTATAGGAAGATGTGGAGGGCCATGGTCTCTATATCCTGAAGTGACACAGCACATACAAGAAGAAAAAGATGTATTAAACATTTCTCTCCTACCATCAACCTTACATTATATAAAAGTGGAAATGGAGTATTGAAAGTAAATAGAAAGATGCTCATGCAATTCTAGTGATGTGCTACAAGTGAGGGCTTGCAATGAAGGCGCTTTTTTCAAAAACAAAACAAAAAATAAATTACAACAGTCAATACATGAGGAAAAATTTCAGTAGCAGAGACATAACACTCTTGAACATTGTGAATAGGACATAAAGATGAGGACAATAGTTTAAACAATGTAAATAGTATAAACAGTTACAATACCTCATCTTAGAAATATAAACAGATATTGAAGGTGAACAGCAATTAACAAAGATGAGGACAACAGTCTAAACAATGTAAATAGTGTAAATAGTTACAATACCTCATCTCAGAAATATAGACAGATATTGAAGGTAAATATGTCAACAAAGATGAAGACAACAGCCTGAATAATGTAAATAGTTACAATACCTCATCTTGAAAATATAGACAGATGTTGAAGGTGAATATGGCAACAAAGATGAGGACAACAGTCCGAACAATGTAAATAGTGTAAATAATTACAATACCTCATCTCAGAAATATAGACAGATATGTGTGTGTGTGTGTGTGTGTATGCCTATATACATTAGGCATATCAAGTCAGCAAATGTTTAAACATTTTGTTGAAGATGAAAAACATGTTCAACTAAGCAATAGATTAATTTCTTTATTTTGTATCTGTATCTTAATGTTAAAGATATCAGTCAGTCAGTTAAATGCCATATGCTTAGGCGATCATGTATGAAAAGAGACATGATTAATTGAGCAGAAGAATTTTCTGCAGAAGGTTGTAATTACTTTCTGTGTTAGACTGGTTGCCAACCAAGGCTAGAGAACTCAATCTGTCCTGTTATTTAACCAATAGCTGAAGGAAAAAGAAAAATTATTAATAACTTCCGAAGAGTATTTGTAAATTTCAAGCTTGTGACTTTCTTGCAGTTGGCATTCTCACTGTATTATGTGGTATCACAATGTTTTAAACCTCAAAATTAATATCATGTTCACAAGACATCACAAATACTCAAAACTTGAAATTCAAAATCATTCCAAAGATACCATTCTGACAGACTAACTATTCTCCAATAGTTAGTGCATCTGTTTAAGCAACAGCAGAAAAATGCTGTTACATCTATTTTCAACCTTGACAAGGTCAATGGGAAAAAAAGAAAAACTGACTTTTTTTGCCTTTTTTGAACAGCACTGATCAAACTCCTAAGCACAAATATAGAATAAGCAGCTGGGATGGAAAGAATTTTGGTCTCACTACAATCGTTGTTGTCATGGTCATGAAAGATTTTTAACAAAGCAAAATCAATGAGTGAACAACATGCTCTAGAGAGAGTGGGGGGGGGGAGAAGTTATTTATACAGAAGATGAAAATATTAGCAATTAATATGAAAGTCACTTGCCAAAATGTACTGAATTGAATAATGTGAGATGAATGAAATAAGATGTTATTTTATTTCTCTTTGATAGAATGTTTTGCACCAAGCAGGAAATTAAATGCAATGAAATAACGAAGCTTTTATTAATTCATAAAAACAAAAAACAAACATAAAAAAAACAAATCAAGAGAAAACATCAAAGAAAGTAAGACCAAAGAATGGGAAGACTAAGATTTCAAATGAATAAACAGACAAGAGTTATGTTGGACACTGATGCATGGTCCACACAGAGCAATTATTGCCTTCAAGTTCATTGTCCAGTTTGTTACTTTTTCACTAATTAAAAAAACAAAATTATTTTATAATTAAAGAGACTGCGGTATTTTTTGTTAATACTATTATTATTATTAATTAATGACAAACTAAAATTTAAAAAATAATAATTAACCATTGGACTCGATTATGTCTGTGATTAAGTTTCAAAAAGAAAAAAGAAAAATGGTGAATTAAATTGTTGAATTAAATCTATTCATAGCGATTCTTTTTCTTTCCTTAGAGTGGATACAGAATTTTAAGTGGGGTGGGGCCCAGATGGAAAAATTTACAGAAGAAAATACATGAAGATATTTTACATATGTCAGTTGAAAAAAATCACAGATCTATGTTGAAGGGCCAAAAGAAAAACTGGCTTGTAAATTGCTTCCCCTGTATAAGGGAGATACAGGTTGAAGCCTTAGTCGACATATCTGAATTTTCATTTGTTTAACATTAAGGCCAGTGGAAATTATAATGCACAGTTTAACTATATATATATGTGTATATATAAAAATAAACAAACTTTCCACTCAAATACGAGTCACCATTAAAACATAATGATGGACAAAATGCATTCTTGGCTCATTTTTATGAGTTTGACCAAAATTTTGATAGAAAAATTTTACTTCGTTTAATAGAGAAAGAAATTTACTTTGATGAAAATATATAGAAAGTGGTTTATTTGTTAGAACATCCACAGAAAATTTGCACCCAGGTTCTTACAATATTTTAGGGTTACAGCCATATCACATTGAATACACCGGTTCTCACTTGATCACCGAAGTTAAGCAACGTTGAGCCTGGTCAGTACTTAGATGGATGACTGCTTGGGAATACCAGGTGCTGTAAGTGTTTAGTGATGGATGTGCATTGTGGTGCAGTGGATATTGCCTTGGAAAGACAAATCGGTGAGCCGAGTTCGAATTCCAGTTCAATACCCTGCATTCACTTAAGCACTGGTACCCTTGGGAAAGGTATTAATTTGTCCCTTCCCTGTTAAATAGGGTAGGACTTGGGGACCCTGCCCTTAAAAAAACAAATCCCAATGAATCTTGATACTTGAAAAAGAAAAAAGTATTACTAGACACAAAATTTATATAAAAACAACAATAAAATTGTTGAAACAAAAGAGTATTACCAGCAATAAATAAATAAAATTTAGTTGGCAATAAATGACCCCCCGAGATGTTGATATGACGTAAAACAAAAACAACCAATCTTACGACATTTCAAAATTCTCGGCAGAGCTTACCAACAAAAAATAAAAATAAAATATCAACAAAAATAAAATGAAATTGGTTAGACTATATAGCCAAAACATATATTTATAAAGTAAAGAAATGCAAAGTTTAAACTCTCGGTGTCCCTTTTCCTTTATGCACATGGGTAGTCACATCAGCAAAAATGAGAAGAGAAAAGTGTTTTAAGCATTCGATTGTGATATTTTGTTAAAGTGTCATTATTGATATAAATTGAATTAAATTTGTTTTGCTGCTTATTTCAACTGCAGCAGATTCCAAGCTCATGTGACTTATTTCGTATGCCCATGAGTTGCCAAGTTGCAAGGTGATGGGTGTTTTTCTTCAGACAACATCTCTGCACAAATTACCAGTAAAACATCTCACTGTCCATTAAATGAAAGCATGTATCTTCTTGCTTAAACAAGCAGTGATAATTTCATTAAAATTCTCATTTAGGGAAGACATATAACTCTATACTTGCTCAACCAGTGATACTTTTGTTAAAAATTCATTAAAATTTCAGTAAAATTCTCATTAAGGGAATATATGTTACTATATAGGTTATAAGTTGAATGGTTATGGTTCATTATGATGATGCATTTAATAATTCCAATCGGCTCCAAAAATGAATTGTCATGAGTAAGATGATATTCATACAGCAGCAAGGCCTCTGATTGGGAGAACAGAGGTTTTGGGGAGCATGGAATCCCATCTTAACTGCTACTCTACACAGGTAACCCAGGGTGGTAGCACCTGTTTGGGTCTAACCTATGGGCAAATACTAAAGATCCACCAAAAAAAAAAATCAACAATACATTTTTTAATAAACTGAGTAATAATGCATTTTTAGAGCAAAATCACAATCACAACAACACAAAAAAAGTATAAAAATACAATTTCATAGTAAAATTAACAACAATACAGTTTATGACCTACAATATATATATATATATATTTTCCATTTGTAAACTAGTTATTATGTGACCTAGGTTTTTACCATGAGAGGTGTCTTCAGGTGATTTGCAATAACTGATTTTACCGTTTATACCCTTTTTTTTAAGAATGCTCACATAATGGTTGTTTTATTTTAAACGCTCATATGGCAGGTAATTCTTGAATGCGCAATTTTTAAAATTACAAGAAATTATAATGTTTTCATCCATGGTTGTATGAACCTAATAGGTAGTTTTTAGTGTGGTTACACTTAGTCATAATTTCTGTTCTTTCATTCAACAGTTCATTTTTGTTTGGGAATAGCATAATCGCTTACGTTTTTTCCTAGTACAGTCTACATATTTTGCCACCGTTGTAAGGCTTGTCTGTTTTTACGATACGCCATGTTATGTCTGGTTCTTTTCCATATTTTGATTTCAATTTCTACACGTGGCTAGTCAATTTTGTACAGTTTTTTAAGTTTTCTATTTTAAATATAGATTTGTGATTGAACCACCTGGTCTTAAAGGTGTCTTTCGTTGATCCCAAGTATATTTTTAAATAGATAGATAGAAATCCAGGTGAAGAGAACCAACATTTTTGCAATTTCAAGTTCTCCGGCATTTACTTTTTTTTATAAAAGTGCTCAATACAACAAATATCGTAGAGCATAATAAAAATCATTTTCACAACAATAATCTAACATTGCCTGATGATGAGGTAAAAATCTCAAAACAGAAATTTCCATGTTGCAATGTAAACTATATTAATTTTACATAAAAAAACAAGTTTAATTATATATATATATATATAAAACATTTTTTACTAAGAACATCTAATTATGTTCAAAATAACTGTAATTGAAGCTATAAAATAGTATTAAAAATATTTAAATTTTGGCATGAAATAACCCATAGAGATGTTGATGTGTTGCTAAACAATACCTTCTTATAGTAAAATGACCAACAATACACATTTAAAGCAGAATGACCAATAATAAATTTTATCCATAGTTTAGGCCATAACATTGGGCTCAAAATATGTAGATTTCAGTATAAAATAACCCACAGAGGGGTTGATATGTCACAAAACAAAATAAACCAACCAACAATACATATTTAAAGCCTAATTACCAATTAAAGGCATACAATTGCATTCAAAATATATTTTGTTCAGCCATAAAATTGTATTCAAAATATTTAAATTTCATCATTGATTAACCCATAGAGGTGTTGATATGTGGATAAACAAAATCAATCAACCAACAATACATATTTAAAAAATAATGACCAACAATACACTTTATCTGCAATTAAAGGCATACAATTGCATTCAAAGTATATTTTGTTCAGCCATAAAATTGTATTCAAAATATTTAAATTTCATCATTGATTAACCCATAGAGGTGTTGATATGTCGGTAAACAAAATCAACCAATAACAATAGCTCTTAATCTGCTCTCCCTATTGGAATATGGATTTTTTTTTCATAAACTACAATTCATTTTTGGAGTCAGACAAGGAGACAATGTCTCTATTCATAATTGTGATGCAAGTTGTAATCACATGAATCTAGTCCAGGTAGAGACACGGACCCGAATGAATTGTGACGGTGAAAATAAAAGCACACAAAGTTTATGAGCAACTAAGAGAAATGGAGAATTAACTGAATTTATTGATCGAAGAGGGCATGGTGGAATGATGGATAGTGTCTCAGATTGAAGAATTAAAGAGCAGGATTCATTTAATTCACTTACATGCTATTACTTCTGAGAAAGGTATGAGTTTGGGTTTTGTTTAATGGCATATCAACACCTCTGTGGGTTATTTAATGTCAAAAAGGTGGGGTTTTTGGGGTTATTTTTTTTTTATTGTTTTGTTATAGTGAGAATGTTGATTTTTGCTGAGAATAATTTTTTCCTTCAAAAATGTGTTATGTTAATAATTTTTTTTTCTTTAAAAAATGTATTATTGATAATATTTTTCCTTCAAAAATGTATATTTTTCTATAAAAGTCTATTTTTATGTTTTTTATTAAAGTGTATTTTAATACTTTCATAGTAATTTGACCCCAATTTAGGGGTTAACTATTTGCCCATAGTTGGGACCCTAACAGGTGCTACCACTTTGGGTCAAGATGGACCTGCGAACAACAGCAATTAAGAGGTGGTTCCATGCTCGACCCAAAGTGTTGTGAGTTCAATACTTGACCACAGCAGTGGTGAACAAAATTTTGGAGAGTTGAGTTAATAAAGAGAAATAACTAAGATATCCAGAAAAGGCATAGCATATGGAATTAGAACAATCAGTAAATATCGGCTCAGAATGAGAAATCAGGGAGCCGAGTTCGAATTCCAGTTATATTCCTTGCATTCACTTACATGTAAATACCCTTAGGAAAGGTATTACTCTGTCTCTTCCCTTCAGTTATGGGTTAAATAATTGGACAGATTGGGTTCTATAGCCTTGGCTGGCAACTAGTCTACTGCAGAAAGCAATGGCAACCTACTGTGGGATAATCTTCGGGTTAGTCAGACATGTCTCTTTTGAGACATGATTGCTCAAAGCGTGTATCATGTATGGCACTTAACTGACTATCTCGGGAGATGAAATAAAGGATTCAGTTTTAAATTCCAATATACATCACTTGAAGAAAGATGGACAAGACTGAAAACATTGTGAATATGACAATAAAGAAAAAAACAATTGTCCAAACAATGTAAATTGTTACAATATCTCATCTAAAAAATATAGACAGATAAGTAATATAATAATAATAATAATAATAATAACGAGGAAAAGGCTTTCAAACTGTTGTGGAGTTGTGATGAAACTTCACCACAAAGTTGTAGTGACCGGTTTGTGCTGGAAGTAAGATACGGAACAAGAAGGCAGGTTCAAAACAGTGTATTAATATAACAATAAACAAGATATTCAAAAGATAATAAATAATATTATAGAAATATGTAATATAGAAATAATTAAGTTCGAAGGTATTATTAGGCTGCCTGACTAGTAGCTGTCGTTAACTGCTTTTGTTACTGCTGTATTTGACTGCTCCTAACTACTCTGTTGAACTGCTTTCTGGAAGTCATGCAGGTAATTTATATATATCGCAAGAGGAAGAGTCCATTCCTTGCAGGAGGATACCATAGCACAAACATAGACCAGTGAACAATAAACCAGTTTTTTTGTTTTTTAAATCTCGTATCTCTCCAAACAAGGCAATAAAGCCACTAAGACACAAAGGGTTTACGGGGTATGGAAAAATTAGAAATAGAAACATTAATAATGAACATAAAGAGAAAAGAGTAATCAGGGGGGCAGTAGATAGTGATTGACTTTGGTATCACCCCATGCAAGGTAGTAAAGCCACTAAGACACAAAGGGATTACAGAGTGTGGAAGAATTTGAAATAGAAACATTAATAATGAACATAAAGAGAAAAGAGTAATCAGGGGGGGCAGTAGATAGTGATTGACTTTGGTATCACCCCATGCAAGGTAGTAAAGCCCCTAAGATGCAAAGGGTTACAGAGTGTGGAATAATTAAGAAAAGAAACATTAATAAAGAGTGAAAAGAGTTTGAGTTTTGTTTAACAGTATATCAACCTCTCTGGGTTATTTAATTCCAAAAAGGTAGAGTTTTAATGTATTTTTTTTAATGTTCAATTATTGTAAAAAGGTTAATTTAGTCAGATTTCAATGAAAATTTTTTTTTTATTTAGAAAACTGAATATGTCTTCTAGTTTTGTATTAAAAAATGTATTGCATCATTTTTTTTCCTTCAAAAATGTGTTATGGTAACAATTCTTTTTTTTTTTAAATTTATAATTTTCTATGTAAGTCTATTTTAACGTATATATAAAAGTCTATTTTCATACTTTCATAGTGTTTTGACCCCAGTTTGACGGTTAACTATTTGCCCATAGCTACGACCCTAACAGATGCTACCACTCTGGGCCAGGGTGGTCTGGGAACAACAGAAATTAAGAGGTGGTTCCACGCTCACCTCTCAATCAGAGGCCTTGCTAGCAGATGCAGTTTGCCCTCATACCCAGGACCAAAAGAGAAAAGAGTAATCAGGAAGACAGTAGATAGCAATTGACATTGCACTTAAATTTTTGCAGATTAAAGTTATCTCAAAAGAATGGAGCAGGAAGGGATTTCTAAAAATTAGAAGTGGGAGAAAAGAAATTGCTAGCACAGAACTTACTGCTACATCAAGCCAATTCAACTGTAAATTTCATGAGATCTTAATGCCATTACCACAAAAGTATTTATAAAAAAGGCAGAGAAAGACAACCTTACAGTTGTGGGTAAGTAAAGAAAGCCAAGGTGCCAGATCAGGACCAATAATATTGCTGATTTGTCTTTGGATCTTATCAAGGAGCTTAAGTTAAATAGCAGGAGCACCGAACCATATATGGCAGCAAGATTTTAATCATGGGTGAATAGTAGATTTAAAATATATTACCTTGAACACTAAAGGTAATTGACAGGTACATCCAGTCGTGGGTGAGATCAACCAAGGACAAGGATGATTGACACATATATCTGGTCATAGATGATGTCAAATTGCAACAAAAAGTGCCAGGTGTGATTGAGAGATACATCCAGTTGGATATAAGTCAACAAAGCCACAACACAAAAAAGCAAATATGTCTTGGAGGTTTAAAACTCCATAAAGTCTAGAATTTTTGGATGAAGATAGAGGGTTCCTGCTGGTTTTCCAATTCCAGACAATTTCTCGTGTGCATGACTCTCTACGGTTGCCTTCCTACTTCACACAAGCGTCACCAACAAAGAATAAAAATATAAGATTATTCTTGATCCCAGAATTTCAGATAATCTTAGAAAGGCTAGATAAGAAACCAGCTTCCAATATATACTCATGGATATGTTGCACCCTTATTTTGAAGTTGTCCAAATGGGTATTTGTTATAGACTCAAAGAATATGTCACACGGAAATACGACTAATAGTTGCTAAATATTTTCAGATATTCACCTTTACTTCAAAACTTTTCTTACATATATTAAAGCCCAAGAAAAGATTTATTTATCAAAAAACCCAAAATTTAATTTGTATTTACTTATAGAGCGTGGGTGGTTCTGTTTTGATGAAATTTGGATATCAGTAATTGCTTGAAAATGATAGATTTTCATTGTAAATCAGATAATCTAAATCTTATCTAAATCTAAACTTATTTCCAAATGGAACTTTGTGTGTGTGTGTGTGTGTGTGTGTGTGTGTGTATCCGTTACCTATAGACTCTGAAACGGCTGAACCGATTTTCTTAGCTAGGTTTTGTGTTGAGGTACCCCCGATAAGTATTGAAAATTGATAATCGAAAACATTGGGTTATAGAAGGACTGGTCCGATTTTAATCAAATTTCATACACTCATAGACAAAGACATAAGAAACGATATTCAGAAGTTTCAAGTTTGCACTTCTTAGAATAGTGCAGAAAATTGATAATATCTAAACTTATTTATAAATGGAACTTTGTCTGTATGTGTCTGTGTGTGTGTGTATCCGTTACTTATAGACTCCCAAACGGCTGAACCGATTTTCTTGAAAATTTACGCAGTTGTACTATAAGTGTCTGCGAGTGTTCTTAGCTAGGTTTTGTGTCGAGGTAACCCCGATAAGTATCGAAAATCGATAATTGAAAAGATTGGGTTATAGAAGGACTGTTTCAAGTTTGCACTTCTTACAATAGTGCAGAAAATTGATAATATATATATATATATATATATATATATATATATATATATATATTAATGGCAAGATGTTTGTGTGTGTGTGTGTGTGTGTGTGTGTGTGTGTTTATCTGCCTGCATATCTGTATTTTTTTCAGCCCTTTTATTTTTGTTTTTGTTTCGGGTTTGGCTCTAAGTAGATATAATTGTAGTTCTTAGTCTCAGCCATGATACCATTTACTCAGAGGACTTATTTAGGACTTATTATTTATTCAGTTTACGACGAAAAAACTTATTTGATATCGATACCAGCAAATCAAAATTTGACTTACATCCATTCATTTTTCTTTCAGTCTACGGTTTTGCTTTAACTGGAAACAACTATTGCTTTTTAGTCTTTCGTACCAACGTCCAAAGAGTCTGAGCTCCAGGACTATGGATTAGTTTTAAGCTTTCATTACACCCAAGCAACGCCGAGCTATACTGCTAGTGTGTGCGTATGTATATATATATACTAGGTGCGATTGTTAAATTGTCGTAATTATTTTATTATTTCAAATATTCTTTAGGCTGAATCTGAGCTTCAGGACCATGGATAAGTTTTAAAACTTTCATTACACCTGAGCAATGCTGGGCTATACTGATAGTATTTTTATATATATGTCTTCCTCATTTTTTGTCCAGATCAAGTGGTGGCAATATATAACTTACAGATTTTGGTGCTGTGACCAGAATGTACTTGTCAATTACCTCTGTTCAAGGTAATATATTACAGATTTATAAATAATAAATATGTAAGATAGATTCTGGAGAGAAAAATTGTGAAGTTCAATGTTTCAAATCACGACTTTTTTTATTAGAAGCCCTAAACTTTTTTTTAGATGGGTGCCATGGTGCAGCGGATATTAACTCGGAACAAGAAATCGGGGAGCCGAGTTCAAATTCCAGTTAAATTCCTTGCATTCACTTACTTACAAATATCCCTGGGAAAGGTATTAATCCATCTCTTCCCTCCAGTTATGGGTTAAATAATAAGAGAGATTGGGTTCTACAGCCTTGGCTGGCAACACCACAGAAAGCAATAGCAACCTCCTGTGGGATAACCTTCTGCCCAGTCAGTCATGTCTCTTTCAAGACATGATCACCCAAGAGTGTATCACATATGACCTTTAACTGACTGAAACTTTTTTAAAGTATGAAGCAAGACAAAAAATCCACTATGAAACCATGAAAACATCACTGAGAAGAGAAAACAAATAAAAGAATAGAATTCAAGGAGATAGAACATCACAATTGAAAGTGAATTTAAATTTTTGAAGATCACAGAACAGAAAAAAAAAACCAGAAGAGAATTCCACATTCTGAGAAGTGCCAAAGAAGAAACTATTTGAATAAAATTTACTTTTATATCTAACTCATAAACATGGTTCATTAATCAGGTTGTTATTGATACTCCTGAAAAACTTAACAGACACCCTAACAGTTCTCAAACAATTCTTTGGTCACATTAATCATTTGCAACTAATAAATTATACCACATTTTGTGTATATCCTTTTTTTTTCCAGTAAAGTTCACTCTGTACAAAACTAGTGAGCCACTTGAGGTAGTGAGTTACATTAGGATGCAGTTTGGATGGATAAGAGGGGAAGATTGTAGTGATTGGGTAAACATCATCTTGGGAGTCAGTTCCAGAGAGAGAGGTTCATGAAAAGAAGCTATTTAAGTGAAACTTACTTCTGATAGAATACTGAGGGAATGTGCATAGTTTGATAAAATTTAAGTGCCATGGTGGGTTCTTGCTGTGCAGATTAGGCCTGATGAAAGGAATGTAGTTTATCCGAGCACTTTCTGTGAAAATAGTGATAGAGCAGTGAAAAGTTTGCCACAACCTGCCTGTGATAGAGAGGTTGAAGGGTGGAAAATTCATCACTCATGAAGACTCAGATACACTTTTAGACTCTATCAAGGTTGGAATGTGTGGTCCGAGTAGCTCCCACCCAAATATGGCAACCGCACTCCACTCTTGGCCTGATCTTGCTCTTGTAAAGATAGAAGATAGCACATAGAAGCAGGTACTTACTGAAGTGGTACAGGAAGCTAACCATTTTACTTGCATCTTTAGTAATAATTCATAGGTCAGGTGTGAGTTTAAATTAGTTAGGTTTAGTTGAAGACCAATGAAAATTGCCATAAGATAAAAGAAAAGCAACAAAATATTTTGATGGCTGAATATTGACGCAACAATTCTGTAAACCTTTGTATCATCAATCTCTATGTAAGGCAGTAAAGCCACTAAGACACAATGAATTACAGGGTGTAGGAACAGAACTATTAATAGTAAGCTGGAAAACTTTTTAAGAACCATCACATTTCTTTTCATGTCTTGTCTCTTCAGAATGTAAATTATTATGACTCCCAACAGAATTTTTTTTTTGGTTAGAGGCGAATAACCATGACTTCTTGGTAAATACAGCTTGTCTTTCTTTTTAATCTGTATCATGCATTACATGCCAACAAAGCTACTAAGACTCAAAGTGTTGCAGGGTGTGGAAGAAACATGAATAATGAGAAGGGAAGAGTAATCAGGAGGACAGTACAGATAGGAATTGAGAATGGAGAGTGTGGTCCAAGCAGCTCCCAGACAAATATGGCATCAGTACTCCATTCTTGGTCTGATCAGGCTCTTGTAAAAATAGAAGACAAGACATAGAGTCAGGTACTTACTGAAGTGGTACAGGCAGATGACCATTTTCCCTGCATCTTTAGTACTGACTCATAGGTCAGGTGTGAGTTTAAATTAGTTAGGTTTAGTTGAACACTAATGAAAATTGCTATAAGATCAAAGAAAAGAAACAAAATTGTTTTGATGGCTGAATTCTGATGCATCGATTCTGCATTTGCATCATCAATCCCTATGTAAGATAGTAAAGCCACTAAGACACTAAAGCCACTAAGGGGTGACAGGGTGTGGATGAATTAGGAAAAGAAACATTAATAATGAGAGGAAAGAGTATTCAGGAGGACAGTAGATAGTGATTGACATTGCATTTAAATTTTTGAAGATTAAAGTTTGCTAGAAAGTTGTTTGATAGGAACTTCTCGCTGATATAACACAGAGGGAATCTAAATGATTTGCTACAATGTAAGTGGTATGTTGAGTTCTTGCCACAAAGATTAGAATTAGTGGAACTAAAGAATGTAGTTTATCTGAGCACCTTCCATGGTAATAGCGATAGAGTACAAGAGGCTTGCAACATCTCATCTATGAGAGGTTGAGGACTGGAAAATAATTTGTCACTTACATGGAGTTGAAGATGCTTTTGGACTCTATTAAGGATGGAGAGTGTGGTCTGGGCAGCTACTGTCAATATATAGCAACTGTACTTCATTCTTGGCCTGATCTGGCTCTTAGGTAGAAGATAGTACGTGGAGTCAGATACATAATGAAGCAGTACAAGGAGCCGATCATTTTACCCACATCTTTAGGGATAGATCATAAGTCAGGCGTGAGTTTAAACTAATTAGGCTTACTAGAAGACCAATTAAAATTGTTATAAGATCAAAGAAAGGCCACAAAATATTGTGATGGCTGAATATTGACGCAACAATTCTGTAACCCTTTGTATCTTAAATCCGTGTAAGGCAATAAAGCCACTAAGAAACAGTAATCGATGGTCTGGTTAGCTCCCAACCAAATATGTCAACATTACTTGATTTTTGGCCTGATCTGGCTCTTGTAAAGGTAGAAGATAGCACATAGAAGCAGGTACTTACAGAAGTAGTACAGAGAGCTGACCATTTTACCTGCATTGTTAGCGTTGGATCATATGTATGAGTTCCAATTGTGGCCAGGTATGTGTTTAAAGCATGGAGTCTCTCCAAAGGGAAATTTGTTCATTATGATCTATCTTAAAATAGCGAATATTAAATATTATTATTTTTGCTTTGGATACATCTTTATGTCAAACACCCTTTCTATGAGACTGCCATTCAACTTATATTTATAACAAAGCAAAACATTTATGGGTCATGGTTAGGAAGATTCAGTCTCTACTACCATGCAGCCAACATTCTATCATGATTATGAAATATGAGTTACAATCATAATATACATATTTTTACTGCCTCGACTGACATTCATTGCACTCACCTCATTAGGTAATATCTACCTTGAGAGGCTCTCTTTAGTAAAAACAAATATGGCATTCTTTCATAGCAAACTTAATATATATATTTGGCTTTTAATTCTGGTCATGTGTGTGTTTGTGAGTCGAGTCTGTGTCAAGTCTTGTTCAAAACTAGCTGAAAGATTGCTTGATCTTAGTTCAAAATGGTTCAAACCAGATAAACTTGAGAAGAAATGACTTTCTAGATTCATCATTCACAAGTCGAATGCTGTTCATAAATAAATAAAATTGCCAAAAAGACGAAGCGCAATGAAAACAGAAAGAAGGTAAATTTTATTATCAACTGAAAATGTCTTGCATTTGAGAAATGTTCAAAGGTGAAAGGTGAAGAAATAAGATTAGTTAGCCAGTTTTATAGATGGTAGAACTGTGGCCAGTAATGATGATTCAGAATTTCCGAAGGAAAAAAAAAAGATTTTTTTCAGTTGTTTTATTAAACTGAACTAACAGCCACAAGGCTTGAACAAAGTCATTTAAAGATGGAAGACAATAAGTGCAAGTTTGAATGACATGAAATTCTTGATTTGTGCCTAAAGCATAACAGAATTTCAAACTGTCCTCGAGCAATTTCCTATGTTACCCTGGAAAATTGAAGGTAATTGAGAAGAAGATTATAAGGAATTTTCAGGAAAGGCAACATGAAAATACATTGCTAAGAAATTGTATAGCAAACTTTAACTTGAATAGTAGACAGAAATTTGGCGTAAATTGGTTGTTTTCGTATTTTTATTACTTTTTGTTTTATTTTTTATTTGTATTATTCATTATTTATTTATTATTTTTTCATTCTTTTTGTTTGCTGTTTGATACAACCATTTATCAAGACTTTCACCTGAGACCTGAGGCAAATGAGGGTTTTCCAAAGGAATTTATTGAAAGAGTTTTTCTAAGTATCTGGGCGGTAGTCATTATCACAAACTTTTGTATACAATAAACAAAGAAAAGAGTATTGAACTGTTACATAATATTGATTCTCTTATATGATAGGGAATACTGGATAATCTCTTCACAGGTGAAGAAGAGACTTGAAGTAGCTGAAATTTGGTTCTGCTAAAAGATATCTTGAACAGAGCATCTAAGCAGAAAGGAAATCTTTACCCTGGAACACTAATTATCAATTAAAGTTACACCACTACTAACCATGGGTATATCATACCCGATTTTGAAAATATCAAAAAAAATATTAAATATAAATCTTTATTTAAAATATTTTTCATGCAGGCACTTCAAAATTTGTACTTTGAGTTGAAATTAATAGGAACTGAAAAACATTATTTAGATAAGAAAATCAGGTACTGAAAATTTAATTAAATTGTAATTAAAATGGCGTCATTTGCGCTGGGTACTATAACCCATGGTTAGTGTTCTCTGGTTAAAAAACATGTAAAAGAAAAGAAGAATTATATACTTATAATCAGAAAAAGACAAAATATAATGAGGAAAGAAGGCTTAGTAAATTTGACACTGACATGATATATTGATGATAAGAGGGATAGAAGAAAGCAAAAAATAATATACCTAATGGGCTTTTGTAATTTTCTAACTGGTTGGAGAGTTCAAATTCTCATAAATTTTGTTGCATTCACTTATGCACAAATACCCTTAAGAAAGGTATTATTTTGTTGCTTCCCTCTTCAATTATGGGTTAAATAAAAGGATAGATAGGATTCTATAGCCTTGGTTGACAACCAGTCTACCAATGAAAGTAATGGTAACCTACTGTGGGAAAATCTTCTGCCAAGTCAGTATGTCTTTTTTGAAACATGATTGCCTAATTGTTTATCAAGTACTACAATTAACTGAAATAGAATCAGAAGCAACAAATATTAACGATATAAAGTTGAAAGGCTGTTTAAATTTTGGCTTAAATGCCACTTTTTCTTTTTACAAAAAGAGGGCTAAAAGGGCTTAATATATATAGTTCTAAAGAAATTTGTTACACTTCTTGCTTGTAGAACTCTCTTCCAGCTTCTTGCTTTCAAATCAATTTTGAACTTAAAAAAATTAAATTCATTGTCAATTGCTATCTTCTGTCTGCCTAATTCCAGTTTTTTTTATGTTCCCTTGCGTTTATAAACATTATTTTAATTATAAAGCATTATTTTTAATTATAAGCATTATTTTATTATAAGCATTATTTTATTATAAGCATTATTTTATTATAAGCATTATTTTAATTATTAAGCATTATTTTAATTATAAGCATTATTTTATTATAAGCATTATTTTATTATAAGCATTATTTTAATTATAAGCATTATTTTAATTATAAAGCATTATTTTATTATAAGCATTATTTTAATTATAAACATTATTTTATTATAAGCATTATTTTATTATAAGCATTATTTTATTATAAGCATTATTTTATTATAAGCATTATTTTATTATAAGCATTATTTTATTATAAGCATTATTTTATTATAAACATTATTTTATTATAAGCATTATTTTATTATAAGTATTATTTTATTATAAGTATTATTTTATTATAAGCATTATTTTATTATAAGTATTATTTTATTATAAGTATTATTTTAATTATATACCTTAACATACAATAACCTCTTTATTGCCTTGAAATAATTAAAAATAATTCATGTCAAAATAATAATTTTCTAGATTGTCTTATATATTTACAGTACTATAAGATTTTTTCAGAAATTCTATGACTGTTGATAAAACTTTTAAGAAAGCTACTGGCTTGTTGGAGAAGTCATGATTTGATGGCTAAGAATTTAATTAGGGACAATGATAAGCAAATATCAATTTCTTGAAGGTAAATTGCTAATAATACACAGGTGTCAACAGAGATAATAGAAAACAGCAAGTGTTGATCAATTTTTAGGCAAGACAGAAAAAATAGAGCGAGAGACTTGGCTTCCAGATATTGTCCACACAAAATAAATGCAATTAAGTCATATTGTTATCAAAGGAAATTCAGAGAAAACAAATGATGAAATGGTTGCTAAGCAAGTAGAAAAGTAGACAATTACAAACAAACAACAAAAACTTGTCCACACTTTTTTAGTTTCTTATTAAGATGTGCATTTGGCGCAGTAGATATTAACATGAAGTGAGAAATCAGAGAACTGAGTTCGAATTCCAGTTGAATTCGTTGCATTCACTTATGCACAATTACCCTTGGGAAAGGTATTAATCCATTTCTTACCTCCGGTTATTGGTTAAATAGCAGGAACAGACTGGGTTCATTAGCCTTGGTTGGTAACCAGTCTGCCGTAGAAAGTAATGGCAATCTACTGCAGGAAAATCATCTGTCCAGTCAGTTATGTGTTTTGTGAGACATGATCATCCAAGCATGTATCATGTGTGGCACTTAACTGATTGACTTATTAAGATGAACAGATGAAAATAAACAAAAAAGTAAACTTCCTTATCATCCCATCATCATCATCATTTTCTTCCTCCTCCTCCTCCTTCTCCTCATCAGCACCATCCTCTCCCCCTCCTCTTTTTCCTCAGAACCATCCTCCTCTTCCCCCTCTTCTTGCTACTCCTTCTCCTCCTCATCGTTCTCATCACATTGGCTTGAAACTTCAGCTTAACTTTGATCTCATCATAAGAAATTTTTAGTTTGTTGCTTGATATCTGAAATAATCTGACACTTTTATTTAAATAAAACAACTAAGTTTGAATTCCAGTTGAATTTCTTGTATAATACCCTTGGGAAAGGTATTAATCCGTCTCTTCCCTCCAGTTATGGGTTAAATAATAGGACAAATTGGGTTCTATAACCTTGACTGGTAACCAGTCTACTGTAGAAAGCAATGGCGACTGACTGTGGGATAATCTTCTGCCCAGTCAGTCATGTCTCTATTGAGATATGATTGCCCAAAGCGTGTATCATGTATGACACTTAACTGACTGACAATAAACAAAATTGAGATCTAGCTTTTCCAAACCTCAAAACGATTAACTAAAATATGTAATATTTAACACAATCATTCATAATTTAAGAACGTGCAATATATTTATATGTGTCTGAATCTATGTATGTCCCAATTGCAATAAAAATAGACATTTTAAAAACAACAGGAAAGCATAACAGATGTTTAAATTATAGTAAAAAGAGTAACAAAAAAGGGAAAAATCATTTTAAAAAATCTTAATTGGTTTTTTATTTCTTTCTTGTCAGAGTGGTATCAAGGACAGGGAGGTATATGTCAAAAAAGTGGTTGCTGGATTAACAACATCCTGCCATCCTCGAGAATAGAATGCTCTAGGCTATAAGGGACGGTGATGAGTGGTACAACGAGGAAAAGGTCTTAGGCGAAGGCATTCGCTATTCGATAGTCCATTCCACTCCAACCTGTGGCTTGCTTATATGTGTATTATTGTTAATTGTACCTTAGTACAATAAATCTGTATTTCTTATTCGTGGTGTGGAGTTCCATTCTTCAACTGATCATTTTATACTGTATTCCTTTTCAGGATATATCACTGGAAGACCTCGTGTCTGGCAAAAGGATTCTGCACCATGTCACAGAAAAAGCTGAATGTTCTAATAAGGATTACAAAGGTGTTTTGTTGAGTAATCACAAGAGTATGTCTCCATCTGTTTTCCCTTAAAGTATCAGACTCAATATAGAAGCCGACATCAAGCCTAGAAACAGGGTTCTGCACCATACCACACAAGCAGGCGAACCCAGTCATGGTTGTCAGACAATTTCCGTGATCACATCAACCTTTACATCTGGTCGCCTAGCTTCCCAGACTGCAACTGTCTTTATTATTATATGTAGAGTGCTGTTGAGTAAGAGACCAACAAAACTCTTTGTAATACCAAAGGTGAACTGAAGGCAAGGATTATGGCAGTATTCAAGAGTTGGAGGAGATTCTGAAGTCGTCTGGAGATTATGATTGAAGCCAATGGTAATTTTATTGAAAAAAAATTACTCTTTAGTATTCCAAGATATTTTGTGTAATTTTGGTAAATATATCTGTTAAAATGATTTGTTGGTTGGTTGTTTTGTTTTATGGCATATCAACCTCAGTGGGTCATTTATTGCCAACTAATTTTTTTTTGTTTTATTTATTGCTGGTAATACCTTTTTCTTTCAACAATTTATTGTTGTTTTTATACAAGTTTTTGTATCTAGTAATACTTTTTTCTTTTCGAGTATCAAGATTCATTGGGATTTGTTTTTAAGGGCAGGGTCCCAAAGTCCTACCCTGTTATTTAACCCATAACTGGAGGGAAGGAATGGATTAATACCTTTCCCAAGGGCACCAGTGCTTAAATGAATGCAGGTTATTTAACTGGAATTTAAACTTGGCTCACCGATTTCTCTTTCTGAGCCGATATTCACTGCACTACGATGCACATCCGTCACTAAACGCTTAAAGCACCTGGTATTCCCAAGTGGTCACCCATCTAAGTACTGACCAGGCTCAACGTTGCTTAACTTCAATGATCAAGTGAGAACTGGTGTATTCAATGCGATATGGCCATAAGCATGCACATCCGTTACTAAATGCTTACAGCACTTGGTATTCCCAAGCGGTCATCCATCTAAGTCCTGACCAGGATCAATGTTGCTTAACTTCGGTGATTGAGCGAGAACCGGTGTATTCAACATGATCTGACCGTAAGCCCTGTTAAAATGAGATACCAGTTTTATTTTCATTTTTGCGTCTCTCAGATGACAATTCATTTATATCAATCTGTATACCTCAACAGCATGTAACGTAAGTTTTATAAAGCAATAGAAGTGTGTCCATAGAAACAGAAGTGTTAGTAAATAATGAAAAATAAAAATAAAAATAAAAAAAATCTTTTTCTTCCATACATTCTCAACCTTAAAAAAGAAATTTGTTCTTTTAAATCAAGCTTCTTTGGTCTTTGAATTGTTTAGTACAAATCATTTACTGTTGATTTTTACATCAATATTTTACTCAGCAACCATATTGAACAATGGTTTCCCTTCAGGTCTTAAAACATTTTTATTCTTTGGCCCAAGACCAAACACTTTTGTAAAATAGGACTTTATCTTCTGACCACTTGGCCAATCCTTTTTTTTTTGTGCCATTTTTTTATGCAAGAATAGATTTATGACCTCAGTTATCTGAAATATTCAAAGGGAAACTATATGGAAACATGCCAACTCAGAATGCCCAACTCGGATGCTAACATCTGAAGGAAAATGTCAATGTCCGGTTATTAAATTGCTGCTAAAATCTGATGGGAAGTTTACTAAAAGAAATCGCAATCAATAAAATAAAAAAAGAAACCCAAAGGGAATCTTTAACGGAAACAAAACTTTCGCACTAAACATTATGAAGATCACTAAATGTTTTTTTTTCTTCACATATTCCCAAAGAGATTTTTTCAAAGTCTTGACAGCACTAAATATTTCTAAGTCAGAAAAAGTAAGGAAAAATATAAAAAAAATTTAAATTAATAAAAAAGAAATAAAGAAATATGAAAACATCTTTGAAAATTAGCAAAGTCTGAAGACTGTTTTTAAAAAATAATTTACGAGTTATCATATTGAAACGTTTCCAAAAGAATACTGTCACAAAAACTCTGATAGTAAAATGCTCAACAATGTTCGATTAGTAAATTGTGGCCATTTTATATAGTATATAGTATAGTAGGGTCAGTTGGGCACCATATGTGAGAAAAAGAACACCATGGTACAATTAATTTCTCTAAAACTTTGGAAACTGCATGCTTTACTGCTTGGCATTAACATCAGAAACTCTAATATTA
The DNA here is from genome assembly GCA_037127315.1 of Ascarosepion bandense. Lineage (NCBI taxonomy): Eukaryota > Metazoa > Mollusca > Cephalopoda > Sepiida > Sepiidae > Ascarosepion > Ascarosepion bandense. The sequence goes on from JBBBDQ010001603.1 coordinate 3,563,660, forward strand.
AAATTTTAGAGTATGGGTGTCAATCTGAGGACAGTGGAGCGAATTTAAAAAATGCTTAATGACGTAATGGTGATTACAAAGGTGTTTGATCACAATTGATGGTGAAATTATACCTTCATTCATCTTTCCTCAAAACTTCAGAATTAACAGGGAGGCCTACATCAAGTCTGGAAACAGGGCTCTGCACCATACCACACAAGCAAGAGAATCCAGTCATGACTGTCAGACAATTTCTGTGACCATAACTCTCCTTACATCTGGCTACCTAACTACCCAGACAGTAACTCTCATTAATAATTATGTGTGAGATGTAGCTGAGTGAGAGATCACCAACACTCTTTTTAACACCAAAGATGAATTAAAGGCAATGATTATGAAAGTCTTCACCAACTTAAACAAGGAGATCGTCTAGATGACTTGCAAGAGATTCTGAAATTGTCTGGAGTCTGTAGTTGAAGCCAATAGCCATTTTATTAAATATGTTTACTCTTCAGTATTTCAAGATATTTTGCTGTAATTTTGATAAATGAGATGTCAGTGTTATTTTCATTTTTGTGTAATTTGAATAACAATTCATCAATTGCACCCTGTGTGTGTGTGTGTTTGTACACAGCATCTTATTTATTTAAAAATTAGAAAAAATGCAGTAAAATATTTAAAAGACTGATCTTGTCAGTTACAGTTAATAATAATAATAATAATATATATATATAAGAAAAATTAAGGCAGACAAGTTATTTCATGGAGAATCGGGAGTATAGGCCTATTTCAGGTGAACCATCCTCAGCTTCTGTCTTTATTTTACAAAGGATTTTACATGATTCCATCATCAGCTTCCGTCTTTATTTTACGAAAGATTTTAAGAGTTATCCTACCACTGCATGAACAGAATATGTCTTTGGATTTTTCTATACCCACACTGCATGCTGATCTATATATATGTTGAAAATCCGCAATATTAATGGAGTAAGACTACTTGGGGAAAGTCTATTTGTAGATAGAAACAGATAATCACATGAGGTGTAAAATGTCACTATGCAGTTTTGATATCTATCCACACTCTTTATATGTATCTTCCAGTGTGTGTGTGTGTGTGTTTAAGTAAAATTGGTTGATAATCCAATCAAATAAGAAATATATAACACTATTTTAAAAAATACTCTGGCATCAGCAGATAAAAAATTTTATTTCACAATAATAAAATCTACATTGTCTTATATATATATATATATATATATATATATATATATTAAAACCTTGAATAAATTCTCCCTGTTTTCCAACAGAAGGCATTCCCAGAACTGCATGCCACTAGTTAATGCATCTATAAGGTAGCACTATAAGCAAGCTTGAAATTCAGTGTATGTCATTTTGCCAAAGTGTAAACAATTTTGTTTTTTATTGCATTACACATTTTGGACTTTGTGCCAAAGAAAGTGTATTTGTGGGGAATTTTACTGCACTACTTTATTAAAAAAAAAATTGTAGCCAAAGCACACACATTTCTTGTTGAGATGTATGACAACCATGCCCTGTCAGAAAAAAACATGCAGAGATTGGTTTAGATGCTTCAAAAATAATGATTTTGATGTTCAAGATAAAGAATGCCTTGGTGCTCTGAAAAAGTTTGAAGATGAAGAAATGGCGGTATTATTTCATCATGACTTATTTCAGATACAAGCTAAACTTGCACGATCATTAGGAGTTGATCACAGTTCAAAACAGTTTCAAAATGTTTGAAAGCATTAGGAAATAATTCAAAAGCAGGGGCATTAGGTGCTGTTTGAGTTGAAGCTGAGAGACATTGAACAGCGTCTTGTCACGTGTTAACACCTGCCTCATTGGCAGAAAAGGAAAGGATTTCGCATCGTATCATGACCAGCATGAAAAGTGGATCCACTATAATAACCCAAGCAGTAGAAGATGATGGGGTAATCCTGGCCATGCATCAAAATTAGCAGCAAAGCCAAATATTCCTGGTTTGAAGCTTTTGCTCTGCATTTAGTGGGATCAGCTGCTCAAACCAACTGAAACCATCATGGGAGATTGCTATCAACTGCAGTTGATGCAGTAGAGCCAAGCATTGAAGAAAAAATGGCTGCTATATGAGCAGAGACATGACAAAATGATTCTGCAACAAGACAGCGCTAGGTCAAATATTGCAAAACAGGTGAAAACTTACTTGAAAATGCTTCACTGGGAAGTTCTATATAATGAAGAAAGATGATTTGGAAAACAAAAGCAAGAAGGATAAAGGAAAACAACGCATACCCTACCTAGTGAGATTGTGTAAATGCATGGCAGAACAAAGTTCAGGAGAGGTAACAAAATAACACAATCCATGAAAAGTTACAAAGTAAAAGAAATTGTGAAGAGCCATGATTTGCAAATATCTTGAAAGAACACAGCATGTAGTAGTAGAAGAATGAATTCATGCAGTAAAATACTTTAAAACAAATTTCTAAAAACACTTTATTAAATAAACAACACTGAGTTGCTCATTTGAAAGAAGAAATAGTATAAATTGATAAAAAGCCAACAATGAATAAAAATGAATATTTGCAAACAAACTGACTTGCTAAACATCTTACCAAGCTAAATTTCTTCAAGCAATATTTTAAAATCATTTCAAAGCAGAAATAAAATTTGAAGATATATTTTTGGACTGAGGCAAAATACAATGATAAGAATTTAACTACAACTATTGGCATATAATATTAAAATCTATTTTTCTACGCTTGAACAATCTCCAAAGGTGAATTCTGATGCAGGAAACAGGTTATATTATATTTCAAGCTTACCTGAATAATACGTGCATAAAGAGAAAGCAACTGAACTCGGCAAATGAAGAAAACATTTTGACATTAAGGTTAACTTCAAGTTTTACTGAAGAAGAAACATTTGGGGATAAAGCAAGGTTTCAACAACCCAAACTAAGGACATTGTTCTTACCACAAAGACATTAAATCACTTGTCTGTCTGTAAAGCTAAAAATATTACCTTAATTTTTTGCTTGATACTGACAAACAGATTTAATGAAAAAAATCAAACTTGTAAAATAACATAAAACAAATGAGAACTCATGTAGAATAAAAAAAATATTAAAATCCCAAAGTTGTAAAAATACATGCCAAAACAATCTATAGCTTCAATTGCCGCTTGATATAATATATTAAATTAATAAATGTATAATTTATAACTTAGCTTCCAATATAAATATGCATAGCATTTACAAAACTTAATTATCTGCTGTTGGTTCAGCTATAATTTATGTACAAATCAAAGAGTAAATGTTTCGCATGACAATCTGGCTAGAAGTATGGCATGTAAGTAACCTTGCCTGTTAAAAGTCTGTCATGTAAATATATATATATATTTACGCTCTCACACCTTGATTGAACACTCTGGAAGAATGGCAGACTTTGAAAAAACAGTAGCTACTCTAGCATGTAAGCATTGTTCATTCAGTATTAGAATTAGAACACTCTAACTACTGGTGTATGTTTGCATAGTATATCACTCACTAAAAGTCTGCCTCCTTCTACCAACCGCCCATAGCTCTGAGGTAGGATCACCGACTGACATCAGTTTGTTCGGGTTTCAATCCCGAGTAAAAAGCAATTGGATGTCTAACTGTACTGATGAGCTGTGATACACCGAAACAGATCTATTTGCAGATGACTCTATATATATATATATATATATATATATATATATATAGAGTCATCCACATACAAGACTTTTTTACTGTATCACATCTCATCAGTGTGGCTAGATATCCATTTGCTTCCAGCTGGGATCAATGTTCAATGCTAAGAATTTGTCACTTTAATTGAGCAGGTTCATGTCAGCTTTAAAGTTTTTGAGGACACTGTTATGATATTGTCACTCATCAGGACTGTATCTTTTTTTTATTTGACATCATGTCCCGTTTTTTTTCTTATTTATATGGAGTGTAGTTTGACATTTTGTTTTGGGAGTGGTCTTATTTATGTTTGGCTGGTTTTCTTTTTATTGTGCAGATGTTTGATTACTTTTGTAGCCTTTTAATGTATGCATAAATGGGTGTTTGCCTAATTGCTTTTTAGTTGGTTTGTCCTTGTCATTTATGTTGACCTCTTTTTACTGCCTTGACCCTTTTATTACCGTGTTGGTGTGTATGAATGCTTAAATGATTTCTTTTTCAGGCAATATAAAACAGAACTTGACAACTGATCAAAAAACTCAGCTTTGATGAGTGATAAAATCATATTAGTGTCCTCAGGAAACTTCAAATTCAGTATGGATCTGCTCAGCTAAAGTGACAAATTTTTTGCTTTAAACCTATCAATGCTCTATCTCTACCCCAATACTGAGAACATTATGAAAAATAATTGCTTGCCAAAATATCTTTTATCAGTAAAACTACTGAAAAAAAAAAGTTGGTCACTTAACACTTTCACATCTCAACACTAAATATATAAATATATATATATATATATATATATATTGTTAAATATGACAGTGAAGTCTATTATATTTAATCATGTGTTGTTCTAAACATTGTATTTTAGCTTTAATTTCTGGTGAATATAAAAACAAAAATTGTCCAATAAATTGTGATATTTTTTATTACATCAATCCTTCATCAGGATGAATGTGTGTATATTAATACATAGATATTCACCATCAAAGATGATATTCCGTTATGCTGACATAGAAGATTGCTATGCAATGTTAAAGTTACAGAATAGCAGAAGCAAGATGTAAATTTTTGATACAGTTCTATGACTTCATACCTCATGAGAGACTGAAATATTAACAAAATAAGCATATGTCTAGATGTAATTTAATGGGTTGTGACTAGTTTGAAATGTAATTTTATTGAGTGTGGGTTGCATGGTTTTAATGTAGATGGCTCCTAATATCTGAAGGTTCTTTTAACTGGTTGTATGTGTGAGTATTGTGTTATCAACTGATATCTATCTAATATGGCTATGTTTTTCTAAGAAATGTTGTTTAATAAAACTAAGATCAGAAATATGACAGGTAAGTCTATGGGAAAGTGTGGTTGTATTAAAATCAATATACCTATTGGGTTCTTTATTAGTATCAGAGATATAATCTCTGAGTGGACATGCAAACTGATACATGGTATTTGTTTTTTGTAGAGGATTTAGTTCTGTGGTTGTAGGGTTATTAGAGACTATGGAGTCACTTGTTTTAGATTTTTTATGTGATGAGCTTAATTTGTTTATTATTATTAATACGTTTAACATTTTCACCTATTACGTCTGAGTTTTTTTGCTATTTCACTATTAGCAATCTTTATGTCACCATAATGGAATATCATCTTTGATGGTGAATAGCTATTTGTTAATGTCTATACAACCACTCTGATGATAATTCATGAGGGCCAAAAGCTTAGATCAAGGACCGGCATAATAAAAAATATCGAAATGCTGGACAATTTTTATCTTTATTTTCACCAGAAATTAAGGCTAAAATATGATGTTTAGAACAACTCGTTGTCTGTTATATTTAACAATATATGTTTAAATAATAATCTGCTGCTTCAATACACTATATATATATATATATATGAAATTGAGGAAATCCACTGATTATGCTACCATGGATTCAACTTTTTCGGTTTCATCAGATAATTTGTATGAATACAAATTGCTGGTTGAAGTCATGATAGTGTACTCAGCTGATTCTCCAACTTAAAAATCTAAATGCTCTAAAAGTTAAACCTTCATTTCCTTTCAAACATTTATTGGTCACTTTCTAAAACAACTGTCTCCTGGTCTAATTGTCTAATTTATATCTAATTTAAATCTGACCAATAACTGTTTATATATATATATATATATATATTTATTTATTTCTTATAAACTAGCAGTATAGTGTGGCATTGCTCGAGTGTAATGAAAGCTTTAAAACTAATCCATGGTTCTGGAGCTCAGACTCAGCGTAAAGAATATTTGTGTGAAGTTTGGTGAGAATCAGATAAAAATTGTGGATTTGTATAAAGGACATACAGACAAACAGACGCACACACAAACATCTTGCCTGTAATGTATATACATTATCGATTTTCTGCACTATTCTAAGAACTGCAACCTTAAAACTTCTGAATATCGTTTCTTATGTCTTTGTCTATGAGTGTATCAAATTTGATTCAAATCGGACCACTCCTTCTATAACCCAATTTTTTTCAATTATCGATTTTCGATATTTATCGAGGGTACCTCAACACAAAACCTAGCTAAGAACACTTGCAGACGCTTATAGTACAACTGTGTAAATTTTCAAGAAAATTAGTTCAGCCATTTTGGAGTCTATAGGTAATGGACATACACACAGACAAAGTTTCATTTATAAATAAGTTTAGATTATAGTTTAGAACATGTACAAACTATCATCTACTACAAAGTGTACATTTTTTTTTTTAATCATTTCACCCCGAGCAAGGCGGAAACGCCACTGATGTGTAGGGGGCTACATAAATGTAAAAAGATTAATTAGAAAAGAATGAGGAGTACAAACTAGTTAGAAAGGAACAATAGAAAGCTGAGAAAGTAGGTGCGATGACAGATACATAGGTGGAGAGAAAGGGAGGGTTATACAGGGGTGGGGAGAGAGCTAGAGTCCAGTGGTTAGTAGATGAGTATTGACTTTGCATTTAAATTTCTGGAGGTTGTAGCCGTCAGGAAAGCAAGAATACAGGAGCGAGTTCCACAGGCGGGAAGTGCGAGAGAAGAAGCTGTAGGAGTAGAATTGTCGTCTGTATTTGGCCAACCTGACTGTGAATGGATGGGACCCAGATGCCAGTCTGGTTGCACGAGTAAACACCTGTTGAGGAGGCATCAGTGACTTAAGTTTGTCTGAGCAGAAGCCATGAAAGTATTTATAGAACAGACAAAGGGAGGCCACCTTTCGACGATGGGGAAGTGGCTGCAGTTGAACTGCCAGATCAGTACCTATCACATTACAGACTCTCCTTTGGAGCCTGTCAAGAACACAGAGGAGAACGGCAGGGGCACCTGACCATAAATGGCAGCAGTACTCCATGCATGGACGGATGGTTGACTTGTATATATGAAGGATGGATTCAGGTGGAAAAAACATCCTGGATCGACATAGTGACCCAACCTTCTTGGCAGTAGATTTTGCTATGGATTCAATATAGTGGTTCCATTTGAGGTCTGAGGACAGGGTAAGTCCAAGGAGGTGTAGTGTATTACTCTCCAGGAGAATCGCTTGGTCCATGCTTATGGGAGGCAGGAGAGGTTGCCTGTAATGGTTGACAGACAACAGCTTGGTCTTAGTTGACATTAAAAGGACAATGTCTCATCATGTAGTGTGACAAGAAAATGAAAAATTCTTTACCTTATATTGGCGAATTATGTGTGAGAGGTAGGTGGGGTGGAAAATGGGAAATCAGAGTTGGAAGTTAGAATTTGAATGAAAAGAGAGAAGAGGTAGAGGATGTGTTAAAAATTTTATAGACAGATTTAACAGTAGAAGATAAGGTCTGGTCCTTTACAGCCTTTATGGCCAATTCTTTTGATTTTAACAAAGAGAAAAAAAAGGAAATGTATATGGGGTGAGGGGAGTAGCAGAGAATGCATCAAAAAGGGGATAGGAATTGCTATAGCTCTATTTTATATTGAGCACTGTTTTGAATTAATGTTTTGAATATTGTTAATTTTTTCTTCATTCCTTATTCATTTAGATATATATACATACACCTTGAGAGCTCATTGATAAAATCCAAAGAAGAACCAGCAATATTATAGGGACTGATCTGCTGGCTGCACTTCAATTATTTTTCCAGTATCGTAAGGTTGCTTCTCTCTACTTTTTCTGTAAATACTTTATGCTAACTGTTCGGATTAGATCTCCGCTATGGTACTTAGACTTTTTGAATTTAAGTGCAGTACTAGACTGGCATCGAAATCTCATCAATTTACAATTGAGCTGTTTAGATGTCACTTTAAATTGTATGCTAGCAGTTTTGTTTCTTGCACTTCTCACTTGTGGGACTCTCTTCCAGCTCCATGCTTTCCAATCAACTTTAATCAGCATAAATTTAAATGCATAAATTTTAATCAGCATAAATTTAAATGCAATTGTTATCTTCCGTCTTCTTAATTCCTGATCTTTTATTGTTCTCCCTCTTTAATTATGTTTTCTTCTTCTCATATTATTATAAGTCCTATGCTAACAGTTTCTTCTTTCACTTGTGGAACTCTCTTCCAGCTTCTTGTTTTTCAGTCACTATTAATCTTCAAAAATCTAATGTCAAGCACTATCTTCTGTATTCTTAATTTCTATTCTTTTATTGTTCTCTCTCTCCTTAATAATATTTTTTCTTCTTATATTATTATAAGTATTATGCTAACATTTTTGTCTCTCGCTTGTGGAACTCTCTTCCAGTTCCATGCTTTCCAGCCAACTTTAATCAGCAAAAATTTAAGTGCAATGTCAATCACTATCTACTGTCCTCCTGATTACTCTTTTCTTTTCTTGTTCATTATTAATATTTCTGTTCCTAATTCTTCCACACCCTGCAGCCCTTGTCTTAGTGTATTTTTGCCTTGCATTGGGTGATTCTGATAAAAAAAACCTCATCTATCTCATCATATTTTTACACTAGTTATATTTGACATAGCATCTATGTTATTATATCTATTAAACAGAATTGATATCTCTACATTTAAGTTATATCAAATATATTTTTTACCAATTTATCTATACTAGCGGTACCTGTGGAATTTCCACGGAAGGATAATTATGATTTCCTAGAAAAAATTTTACTTTGTCATACTACAAATGATAGTAACATCTTTAAACATAAAGGTATTGAATAATAAAATAACGATAACACAGCGTAATTTTATTAAAATATTTATAAAAATAATGTCCATAGAAGCTACTTTACTGTAATCTTATATTAAGCACAGACCATAACCAAAATACTGTATGTTATTTTGTGAGAGACTTTGAAAGAGAAATTTTTTTTTTTTTTTATGACTGAAAAATCATGGCTCCTGTGTCCATTGTAAACAGAAAAGACCAACTGAGTAATGGCCAAGGGTGTAGAGGCCAGAAATTTTGTTATTAGGTTGCGGGATACAACAACAAACTTACCTATTTTTACTATAGTGTACAGTACACACAATAACTGATAAAAACACCAGCTTAAGTTGCTACTGATACGATAATGATATAGGCTCTGTCCTCCTACTCTCTCACTCTTTACTACCCTTCTGTTTGGCAAAGATGAGAGAAAGGCTGAGGAGAGATAGATGAGAAGGAAAAGCTCGTGTAGAGAGTAAGTGGTGTAATGTACAGACAAAATAACTAAAGAAGGAACAAGCGGAATTATAATATAGATTCTATTTTTATAATAATGTTCACACTGTACAAGACCCAAACAAGGTAGATGGTCACAGAGTAAGGGGTAAAACACAGTTTGTGAGAAAGATAAAGAATAATTCTAGACTTGAACAGGTTAAATATCAACTCCATAATACACTGGTTTATGAGAAGAAGCTAGTTGCATGAAATGGATATTTTAGAATAGAATACAAAGGGTAAAAAGGAGGTTCAGTACAATGTGTGTGGCAGAGTGTTGTGGACCCAGAATAGGTCCGGAAGAAAACTCTAACTCGGGAATTAGTGAAAAATATATATTAAGTGGAAAACCAATACAAGAATGTTACACATCAGTTTGATTGCCGAGTATTAGACCGGGGTGACTCAACCTGGTATTCTTCCAGTATTCATAACTAGCAGTATAGCCCGGCATTGCTCAGGTGTAATGAAAGCTTTAATACTAACCCATGGTCCTGAAGCTCAGACTCTTTGGACGTTGGCACGAAAGACTAAAAAACAGTAGTTATTTCCAGTTAAAGCAAATCGTAGACTGAAAGAAAAATTAATGGATGTAAGTCAAATTTTAATTTCCTGGTATCGATATCAAATTTTCTGCACTATTGTAAGAACTGCAACCTTGAAACTTCTGAATATCGTTTCTTATGTCTTTGCCTATGAGTGTATCAAATTTGATTAAAATTAGACCATTCCTTCTATAACCCGATTTTTTTTTTATTTTCGATATTTATCGGGGTTACCTCGACACAAAGCCTAGCTAAGAACACTTGCAGACACTTATAGTACAACTGTGTAAATTTTCAAGAAAATCGGTTCAGCCGTTTCGGAGACAGACATACACACACACAAAGTTCCATTTCTAAGTAAGTTTAGATAATAGAAAGAGTTCATTATAGTCCAAAAGAGTAGGTCTCTTAACACATAGTGAGTCTTACCCATGAAGATTAGAAACAGCGGAACTCAGGGATGTAGTTTTGTAATATAATAATCTGGCCGCACCCAAGAAGGCCGATGAAGCGTGGGCGTTTTCCGGCCGTTGAAAGGAATGGATGGTTGTTTGACCTTATTTCCGGCAGAGCGGAAATAGACAGGGTCTCTGAGAATTTACGTAGGCATCGCGTAGGCGTCGCGTGATCAAGAAAAAACCGGAAGAAACAATTTCCGGTTTTGGAAGATATATAAAGACTGCGAAAAACACAGTCTTGGAATCAGTTTAGACGAGTCTCCAGAAGTCGACAGTAGAAGAGAAATCGAACCCAGTCAGTCTTGACGGTCTCCAGAAGTAGACAAGAAGAAGAAGAAGGCAGTCAGCCTCGACAGAAGAGTCTCGAGAAGTCGAAGAAGAAGCTAGACGAGCTAAGCAGAGAGAAGTACACTCCCATCGTCACCCCTGTCAACCTTGGAAGAGCGCTCTCTCACTCTTTGTTCCTAGGTGACACGGTCCAGCGTTCATTAATAAAAATATTAATATATTTTTATATATACATGCTGGTTTGTTATTGAGTATATAACAGTTTGTCTGAACACTTTTCATAGAAATAGAAACAGAGCAGCAAAAGATTTGCCATGTTTCATATGCGTACAGTTACGTACAGTTATATTCCCCCCCCCCACACTTCTCTAATTATCAAGAAAGCTGTAATATCTCAAATTTTCATGGAAACTTTACGCACATTTTTTTTCCAAATGATGAAATAATGAATTTGAAAGAATGTGCAGTTATGCCAACAACAAAATTTTTATTTTCATGTCAGACAATAACACAAAAAAATCACCCAAAAAATGTCTGACAAAATTATTGGCCCTCTCACCTCAATAATAAATTATGTAACCTTTGTTCTGAATTATTGCCTTTAGTCTATTTTTAAAGTTCCTAACAAGATCACTAAACATACTGATAAGTGTTTTGCTACATTCTTCCTTGGCAATAGCTTCTAGTCTCTCCTAATTTAAAGGACTTCTTTGTCTTATTTTCTTCTTCAAATATTTTTTTTTTTTTAATCATCTCACCCCAAGCAAGGCATTCCACTGCCACTATTGCGCATGGGGCTACATAGGAGAAGATAAAGAGAAGGAGTGGATAGACATAGGGAATGTCAGGAGAAAGGTGACAAATGAGTAAGGATACCATATGCCCATAAATTTTTAATGTGGTTTAAGAGAGGACTTTGTGCAAAGATACACCAATGCCTTAATTTTGCTGTCATCTTTTGCTGTCATTTGTCATTTGTTAACAATTTGTGCAGTGTCCTTCAGATGACTGTCATGTTGACGAGTCCAGTGATGCCCCAAAGCTTTTACACACTTAGTTTTATATTATTTGTAAAAATAGCCAAATTCTGCTCTTTATCCATCGATATCCTGTACAGTCACGAGTTCTCCCAATTCAGAAGCAGCAAAACATTCCCAGAGCAGAATACTCCCAACACTATGCTTAATTGTAGGGAGGATATTTTTTTGGTTTGTGAGCTTCATTGACTTCCCTCCATACATAACGAAAGTTCATGTGACCAAATAATTCTAGTTTTGTGTCATCTGACCATAAAACAGAGTATACTCTCATATTCTAGATAACTTTTAGCAAAAGCTGATCTGTATTTTAGGTGTTTAGATCTAAACAAGGGAGTTTTCCTTGGTCAACAAGCTTAAAGTCCTGCTCGATGAAAGCATCTAGGAACTGTGCCCATCAATGTATTCAACACTGGTGTCTTTATATCATTGACTTTGTCAGTAAGTGAGAATTCTTTGAGACATCTCTAACAATTTTCCTTTCCATTCCCTCACAAATTAACCATTTTCTGCCATTCCTTAATTTATTCTCAACACAATGAAACTTGTTATACTTCTTGATAATGCTATGAATTCTTGGTCTAGGAACATTTACACATGGAAAGTGTTGTATATCCATCACCTTGTTTGTGCGCATTAACTACGTTCATTCAGAGTGTTGTTGTCAAGTTCAGCCGTCTTTGCAATGGTTGCAGAACATGACACTCACATATCGTCTTCTTCATTACCTTTTAGAATGTCATAGAATCAGGTCAATACTATTGCATTTTCAAAGGGTGTATGTAGTAAATATCAAATTAAGAAAAACAACATTATAATTGCCATAGAACACTTTTATTTTCTAATTTCTATAAGTTGTAGTGGAAGCAATAATTTTGGACTGCACCAATTTTTAGAAAAATCTATAACTATAGATTGAAATTTCTAAAAATTCCATGAATTATTTGTGACAAAATATGGAATCAACTATTTATGGTAAATTAAGTGGTAGGGTGAATAATTCTGTCCACAACTGTATATAAGCGAGCGTCTGTACCTATTGAAAACACAAAATTATTTAGTTGATATCTGGAAGTGTAAATCACTTATAATTTCAGGACCTTACTGCCATCACCCCAGATTGTTGAAACATGTTTCATAAACTTTGGTTTAAAGGCCAGAATCAGTAAAGTGTGCACTTCACTTGAATTTAAAAATTCACCAGTGCAAACCTGTAGGTTATTCCATGTCTCCTGCAACAAATTCAGCTGGGGCCAACATCAGAAAAAACACCAAGATCTTATTTTGAAAACTCAACTCCTGACTACATGACCCCAAAATATGCCTGTGTTAAAAGATATAATTTTTGTATTTCATGGAATAGGTACCACAGTAAGTATGAAAACACTACTAATTGTAGCAGTGATCACAGACACTTTTAATAAACATGTTAAAACAAACAGAAATATAATTAAAATATTTTCTTTGAAGTTTTAATTTGAATTTAACTGCCAGAAATGAGTCATTAAGAAACTCAAATGCATACATGTTTTAATGTCCAAAGTTGACTTTAATTGTTAACATTTTCTGACAAAAAAAAATTGACTTTATAACTAAACTGGGAACACAAATCCAATGACTGTGTATGGAGCAAGGTCAACACTCTCATGGGGTGACGGGAATCTCTCCTCACTACTGTTAAGCAGCATAACAGCCTCTTCAAGATGATCATGCAAGGCACTGTTGAAGGTTGATGTAAGTGGGGAGGGCAACACAAAAGCTGGTTAGACAACATCAAAGATTGGAGAGGACATGACAATGCCAAAATGCCTGAGAGCCACCTGGATCATCCTGAAAAAAGTTGTCTGTTTCTTCTGCCCTTAGGTACCCCAATGATTGAAGTAGTCAAAGAACAGGCGGAAGAAGGAGAAGAAGAAGAAATATTATAGTTGCCATCACAGAAATACAAGAATGTTTGTCCTCATATAGTTTTTTTAATGTTAGGCATTTACTGATCTGGGAAGAGCAGTTCACCTGGGTAGCAGGGTTTTGGGAAGAAGCATTTACATTATGTCATACTTGTAAAATATTTTTAAAAATTCAACACAGTTATTGCATCTATAAGTTTTGACCAGTTAAACTTCCAGAGATTTTTTCATAGTATTCATTTCAGTTGTATATTGAACTTTTGAAAGAGACTAAAAGAAATCAGAGCTTTGGACTTGTAAACACTGAAATACATGAGACATTCACATTGAGGGTTATACAATAAATAAGTTAATTTTTAGGATTTTTAGTGCATAGAATGCAATAGCATTTTTATAGTACCTTTATGCAATAACATTTTATAGTGTCGATATGCAATAATATTTTTATAATCCCTATAATGCAACAGCATTTGTATAGAGCCTATAAAAGAAAAAGATTTTTATTGTGCTTATATGAAATAACATTTTCATAGTGCCGATATGCAATAACTTCTTCTATTGTGCCTATAATGCAATAACTTTTTTTATTGTGCCTATAATGCAAAAACTTTTTTCATTGGGCCTATAATGCAATAACTTTTTTTATTGGGCCTATAATGCAATAACTTTTTTATTGGGCCTATAATGCAATAACTTTTTTATTGGGCCTATAATGCAATAACTTTTTTTATTGGGCCTATAATGCAATAACTTTTTATTGGGCCTATAATGCAATAACTTTTTTTATTGGGCCTATAATGCAATAACTTTTTTATTGGTCCTATAATGCAATAACTTTTTTATTGGTCCTATAATGCAATAACATTTTTATCCTAAAAGTTGTTATTTACAAATAAGTATTTTTTTAAAGTATTTTTAGTTTTTTGTTTATCTCCTGATTTTGTTGCATTTTCTGTTTCTGTTTTTTACTTGTGATTTTTGACAAAATTCAAAGAAGGGTCTGTAATGTAATCAATCTGGAAATGGTATCTCAGCTTCAATCGCTTTCTTACTGACATCACATGACTTCCATGTCTTTTCTACAAATGTTTTCATGACAATTGCTTTGATGAGATGCTCTCCTTATAGCCTCAAATGCATGAATTTAAATGTGCGACTAGATTAGCAAATAGTTTTCACCATTTTGTTTTTGAACTAGCTAGGTGCAATGATCAGTTCTATTCTTATACTTTCATTTTGCACACTTCTCACCCGTGGAACTCCCTTCAGACTTCTTGCTTCTCTGATAACTACAATATTCAAAAATTTAAACGCAATGTCAATTACCATCCCTTGTTTTATTGAATTCTGTTTTTTTTTATTCTTTTTCTCACTTCTCCTCACTAAAGTCTTCTCATTCACTTTCACTACCTGAAACCACCTGCGTCCTGTGTTCAGATACTACTCTTTTCTCTACCCATTCATAAGCAATGTTCTTGTTTTTAATTCTTTCACCCCCTGTAATCTCTTGTGTCTTAGTAGCTTTACTGCTTTAAATGGAGTGATACCATTAAGAAAAAAAAAACTCATTTGTAAAAGAAAATCTTGCTTGATCTAAACTTATTTATAAATGGAACTTTGTCTCTGTGTGTGTGTATCCGTAACCTATAGACTCCGAAATGGCTGAACCGATTTTCTTGAAAATTTACACAGTTGTACTATAAGCATCTGCGAGTGTTCTTAGCTAGGATTTGTGTCAAGGTACCTCCGATAAATATCGATAATCGATTATCGAAAAATTGGGTGATAGAAGGAGTGGTCCGATTTTAATCAAATTTGATACACTCATAGACAAAGACATAAGAAACGATATTCAGAAGTTTCAAGGTTGCAGTTCTTACAATAGTGCAGAAAATTGATAATATATATATATATATAAATTTATACCAGGAAATCAAAATTTGACTTACATCCATTCATTTTTCTTTCAGTCTACTGTTTCGCTTTAACTGGAAACAACTATTGCTTTTTAGTCTTTCGTGCCAATGTCCAAAGAGTCTGAGCTCCAGAACCATGGATTAGTTTTAAGGCTTTCATTAAACCCTGGCAACACTGGGCTATATTGCTAGTACATCTATATTTTAAGTTCATAACTGGTGAGAGGAGATGACAATTACTAATTACACTTTTAACATTGAGCAATAAATTCTGCAAAGTCATGCATTGTCATCAGCAAAAAGTGCAGCCCAAAATGCCAAATACAGGTAGGAGGTACTAAAATCAAGCAGGTACAAAAATTTAAATACCTGGGAAGTGTTCTAACAGAGGAAAGATAGTGTGACACAGAAATCTGAAGGCGTATTTGCATGGCAAATGACGCATTCCAAAAGCCAAGTAGAGTATTAAGAGGCCAGAAAATTTAACTAGATACAAAGAAGAGAGTAGTGGGTTGCTATGTGATGTTCGTTTTTCAATATGGCAATGAATGCTAGACAATCTCGTCAAAGATGAAGAAAAGCTTGAAGCAACTGAAATGTGGTTCCACAGCAGGATACTGGATATAAAATGGGGGATTAATTCCATATTATAGTCAATATACAGAAGAAAGCCACAGAGATTATGGATTGAACATGTAAGCAATGTGAGGTTTTGGAAAGGAAATAAATAAATAATGAGCATCAGGAAGAGACAGCTAAAGCTCCTGGGACATGCAATGAGGAAGGAGGGCTTAGAGAACCTGATACTAACAGGCTATATAGAGGGAAGGAGAGAGAGGAAAAAACAGCCTGTAATGTACTTAACTGGCCTGAGTGGGTGGATGGCAGAACGGGGTTGCATGGTGTAACAGGAGAAAGCGTGCTAAGAGTCACCAGGGATAGGGAGACGTGGAGGGCCATGATTGCCTACGTCCTGAAAGGACAAGGCACAAAGAAGAAGAAAATGATCCAAAACTTTTTTTTTATTTGAAGTGGTGTGGAACCTCAACATCGTGATGATGACATTACTTTCTCTTTGATTTACATGTGATATCCATTTTAATTATCGCTGATGTTGAAAGTTCTCAAGTAATATATTATTTGTGATTATGTAATGCTAGTCCACCATATTTGAAAAAGAATGGTCTTTGTTTAAAGACATTTTTAGTATTTTTTTCACTCACCCCAAACATTAACAGAGAAACATTCTCAAATAATTGTCTGCTCTTAGCATAATCTTTAAACATTGGTTTGCCAAAGTGAATGTTCTAAAAAATGAATTTCAATAGAAACACTTACGTAACACGTAGTTCATTCTAGTGGTGACATTGAGGCTGGCCGAGACAGTGTGTTGATCTTACAGCACTTAGAACAAGGTTGGGTGACTATCACTAGAGAAAAAAAAAAGAATATTTTTCACAATGTTTTCAAGGGAAAAATAAAAGAAACTGTAAATATTAGACATAAATTCAAACAAAGGAAAAGAGATAAAATGAATCATTTTTGATTGCATGTATACATAAGAAATACACGATTAATATAGACTAGTTTTAGACTGTGTAATTTCACAATCTTCCTATTTTAAGATTCTGAAGAATCTTAATTCTTCACTTAATGATTGAGTAATCTATGGAATGTTATGGCTATTACTGCTAGACTGGTTCTTTCACCTAAATATCCAAAACTTGTTGAATGGCTTTCACCACTGAAATAAATAGGCAAAAAGAAAAAAAAAGATACAGAGACACTAGAGGGACAGTTTGGACACTGATTTTATTTTTTGGTTCCAACGACCTCTTGTTGGAGAAATTCCTTCCCAAACAGTTTGGCACGTCTTTACCATCCAAAGTTCAACAGAGAAAGCGATCGAATTTATTTTTGGTACCAGGAAGCCCCTCTTTTTGCACATGCGTCAATTGTCTTTCCTGTCAGAGGACTCCTGGGAGATTTTCATGTTGATTTTATTTTGTAT
This sequence comes from Ascarosepion bandense, assembly GCA_037127315.1. NCBI lineage: Eukaryota > Metazoa > Mollusca > Cephalopoda > Sepiida > Sepiidae > Ascarosepion > Ascarosepion bandense. The sequence continues at coordinate 3,581,167 of JBBBDQ010001603.1, forward strand.
TTTTATTTTATTTCCTAGTTTTTTATTTTATTTCGTATTTTTATTTAATCCCTACAAATTTCATGGGGAGTTTCATGGCAATAAAATATCCTGTTGTAACTTCACTGGTTACTGTCATGACCTAAAAGGTTACTAATGAGTTGTGGTGTGACATGGATGTATTGTCTTTGTATATTACTTCAGTTACACACGGATTTTTAGTAAAAGTTATTATTTGAGGTGATATTCTAGTATCTTGCGATTTGTAAGATAGTTATTTGTGTATCTTGTAAATAGTACTGTATTAAAAGGTTCCTCTTGATAATACATAGTATTCTCTCTTTGGAGTCCTTCTGAGTAATCTCCTCAAGGATTAAAAGTAATATCACACTGGGAACACTGAACTCTGGGTATGATGGTAAACTGTATCTGGCAGCAAGGCCTCTGATTGGGAAGTTGTGAGAACTACCTCTTAATTGTAGTTGTTCCCAAATCCACCCTGTTAGGGTCCAAGCTATGGGCAAATAGTTAACCCCCAAACTGGGGCCAAAAAATATTCTCAGCAAAATTCTGAATGCAAAACTAGCAGTTTTCTAAAATAAAAAAGAATAAAAACAAAAACATTCATTAAAATCTGACTAAATCAACCTTCTCACTATATCTCCCACCGGCACGACGTGGCTTCCCTGTGTCTCTTCTATAAATACTTTCACGGCTTCTGCTCCGATGAATTTAGATCACTGGTGCCCCCTAACTACGAATTTGCACAGGATACTAGATTAGCAACTAGATCCCACCCTTTTACAGTGAAACTGATAAAATGCAACCGCAACTTCTACTCCAACAGTTTCTTTCCTCGCACTTCCCGACTGTGGAATTCCCTTCCACATGATTGCTTCCCCGACGGCTACAATCTCCAGGAGTTTAAATGTAAGGTCAATAGACACCTCCTAACACACTAACCTGCTCCCATTCTATCAAACACTCTTCCCATCTGCCCAACCCTCATCCTCGGTATCCTTACACATCTGTCACCTTCCTCCTGACATTCCCTATGTCTAACCACTCCTTCTCTTTACCTTCCCTTATGTAGCCCCATGTGCAATAGTGGCAGTGGAATGCCTTGCTTGGGGTGAGATGATTAAAAAAATAAAAAAATAAAAAAAATAACTGAACATTATAAAAAATATCTAAAATCCCAAACTTTTTGGCATTAAATAACCCACAGAGGTGTTGATATGCCATTAAACAAAACTCAAACTCAACTCTGCTACTTGGCTATAGCGAGTATGACTGCTGATCTTAATCTGCTCTTAATCTGCTCTTAATCTTAGTTGATCCACCCAGACTTCTGTCTGGTGCTTAATATAGGTTATTATCATTGTCTCAGGATCCCCAGTGGAATAAACTATTCTTTTTGTTTTGTTATCTGTCGATCAGCATTCAACCACATGTGTTTGTGTTGACACTTTTTTCTACACGGCATATGTGTAGAAATTCCCCTATCATATTGATGAATATCTCAGCTTAATATCTTTTACTAAACATTGCAATAACAATCATAAATATGAACGCTGGTTGTTATTTTAAGAAGTGGGTACAAAGAAGTGGGTGTAAAAAATTTGAAATTGCACAGTTATTAAATGATAATAATTTTCTGCTAAGCTTAGATAAATTATTTATTTATTTTTTTTCGTAATCATATCACCCCAAGCAAGGCATTTTACTGCCACTGTTTTGCAGGGGGTTACATAGGAGGAAAGTTATGAGAAAGAGTGATAGGTTATATAGGGACTGTCAGGGAGTGAGTAAGAGAAAGATGAATGTGGCCATAAAATGAGGGATCAGTTTATATATTGATTGTAATGTAGAATTGATCCCCCACTTTATATCCACATTATAATAGTATAGAATTTTTTTTTTTAATAATCATATCGCCCCAAGCAAGGCATTTTACTGCCACTGTAGAGCAGGGGGTTTACATAGGAGGAAAGTTATGAGAAAGAGTGACAGGTTATATAGGGACTGTCAGGGAGTGAGTAAGAAAAAGATGTGGCCATAAAATGAGGGATCAATTTATATACTGATTGTAATGTAAAATTGATCCCCCACTTTATATCTACATTATAATAGTATAGAATTTTTTTTTTTAATAATCATATCGCCCCAAGCAAGGCATTTTACTGCCACTGTAGAGCAGGGGGTTTACATAGGAGGAAAGTTATGAGAAAGAGTGACAGGTTATAGGGGGTGTCAAGAAGTGGGTAAGAGAAGGATGCGAATACTGATGAGAGTAGAGTGGACGGAGAAAGGAATATATTATATATATAATAATAAATAATTATGCATAAACAAATTTCCCGATTTGTTTATCCTCATTTTTATTTTTTTTTTTATTGGTAACTCCATTTTATTGTTAAAAACGAACATAGCAGGATGAAAAAAGTCACTACACTAGATAAAAATGTTAGTTTTTATTTTGGTGCCCCCACCAAAAGAATTTACTTGTGCAACCACACTGGCAACAAGGTCCCATGCATTTACAATTCAGTCGGTTAAGTGCCATACGTGAAACACGCTTGGGCGATCATGTCTCGAAAGAGACATGACTGACTGGGCAGAAGATTATCCCGCAGTAGGTTGCCATTGCTTTCTGCGGTAGACTGGTTGCCGACCAAGGCTATAGAACCCAATCTGTCCTGCTATTTAACCCATAACTGGAAGGAATAAGCGAATTAATACCTTTCCCAAGGGTATTTGCGCGTAAGTGAATGCAATGAATTCAACTGGAATTCGAACTCAGCTCCCCGATTTCTCGTTCCGAGCCGATATCCACTACACCACAAAGTCAGATGCATTTGGTTCATCTAATTGTAAATGGTAGTTAAATGGCAGCTTGACTACCATTTACAATTAGATGAACCAAATGCATCTGACAATTTTACTCCAGCAGCTTTTTCTCTCGCACTTCCCGCCTGTGGAACCCCATTCCATATTCTTGCTTTCCTGACGGCTACAATCTCCAGGAATTTAAATGCAATATCAATACCCATCTCTTATCCACCTGACTCCACTTCTTTCTACATCAACCTGTATATCTTGTTCTTTTCCTTTCTCTCTACCTTTACAACTGTCTTCCCACCTGTGTTCCCATCCTTCTCTTGCCCTTTCTCTGACACCCACTTTAATTGATCCATGTTTCTCATCATTCTCCTCCTGTCTAAACTTTTACTCTAATGTAGCCCCCTGCGCATCAGTGGCGGTACCACCTTGCTTGAGGTGAAATGATTAAAAAAAAAGTGGATAGAAATGAAAAGATTTGAAAATTGACGTTTTTCCATTTCACTGAAGCAGCCATTAGACACGTCTGTCTTCTATTCTCTCTTCCATTTTCTCATTGAACTACCACAGACAACCGCACCTCCCTCCCATTAGCATGGAACAGGTTTGCCTCCCAGAGAGTAAATCACTACGCCTGCTTGGCCTGACACTCTCAGCGGACCTCAAGTGGAATGACTACGTCGAATACATTGCTAAATCCGCAGTTATGAAAGTCGGCTCTCTGTGAAGGGCCCGGAAATTCTTTCCGCCTGAATCTATCCTGCAATTATATAAATCCACCATCCACCCGTGTATTGAGTACTGCTGCCACATCTGGTCAGGTGCCCCTTCTATTCTCCTCGGGGTTCTTGACAAAATACAGCAAAGAATCTGTAATGTGATTGATACCGACTTAGCGAACCGCCTGCAGTATCTTTCTCACCGGCGTGACATGGCTTCCCTGTGCCTCTTCTATAAATACTTTCATGGCTTCTGCTCTGACGAACTTAAATCACTGGTGCCCCCAGGTTCGAATTTGCATGAGAAACTAGATTAGCAACTAGATCCCACCCTTTTACAGTGAAACCGATAAAATGCAGCCGCAACTTCTACTCCAACAGTTTCTTTCCTCGCACTTCCCGACTGTGGAATTCCCTTCCACATGACTGCTTTCCCGACGGCTACAACCTCCAGGAGTTTAAATGTAAGGTCAATAGACACCTCCTAACACACTAACTCACACCCACTCTAACTCTCTCCCTATGTACGTCTTAAGTCGTCTATCACCCTCCTTCTGACATTTCCTATACCCAATCCCTCTATGTAACCCACTGCGCTATAGTGGCAGTGGAATGCCTTGCTTGGGGTGACACAATTTAAAAAAAAAAATCAAGTAGCATCTTTTTACCGTCTTTCTATGAGATCAAAAACAGAATAGTTCATTTATGAAATACTGACTGAAGATATTAAAAAACTCTACCTTCGCCAGTCTTTCTTTTTTCTATGAAAACCAAGTAGTCCATTTTCCCCTTTCCATGCAATCCAAATAGAATAGTTCATTATTTATGAGGTACTGGCAGGTTGCAACAGTCGTGCAAACTAGTGGACAGAGTGCCAAACACAATTATAATGAAAATTATTTGTTAATCATGTTTCCCTGGAAAAAGTATAGTTTCTGTTTGTCAATTTGACTCATATTTAATTCCTTTACAGAAAAGCCTTTTCTTAGGGTAACAAATTTATCTTTCACAATTTTTCACAGATCCCAGACACCTTCTCATTTATATGTGCTTGAAGCAGTTCAAATAAAGTTACATTAACTGGCTCTGCGTAAAAAGAAAGAGCACTTTATTCACTCCCTTTGTCTATTAAAGGAGTTGTGAGTAATATTTTTTCCATTTTATACTTACTTGGAACTATCTATTACTCTTTTATCCATTCATTATTTTATTGATGAATTTGTTTTAATTGTGTTCCATAGTTTTCCCTCCTTACTTTTTTCTTCATTTCTTATAACCTCTCTGAAGATGGCTCATGTGAGCCGAAAGCTTAGAACCAACTTAATAAAAAATTATCCAAATGTTGGAGAATTTTTTGTTTTTATTTTCAACTGAAATTAAAGTCAAAATACGATGTTTAGAATGCCTCATAATTAAACATAATAGACATTCATTGTCTCTTATATTTAACAGTATATGTTTAGAAAATTACTTGCTGCCTTGATCTGCTATATATATATATATATATACAGTACTGTGCAAAAGATAAAATAGTAAATGGATAAGAACTATCTTATCTTTTATGAGGCATCAAAATAAAGTTTAAAATCACCCCTGTCCTAACACTTTTGCACACTACCGGTAGTGTGCAAAAGTATTAGGACAGGGGTGATTTTCCTAAAAACCTCACTGAAATTCAAATGCAGAGTGAAAGGCCAAGTAAATTGCTAATAAATATTAATTATTAATGATTATTTAAAACTAGGTGTAAAAGAAATGTATTAAAAAGAAATTATATTTAATTTTTCCTATTTTCTATTAAACAAGTTATTTTGAAACTACTCTATTCAACATCTACAGGATATTTTGGATAAAAAAAATTGATAAATCTAATGTTACTTTGCAAGACACAGTTTGGGAACAAATACAAGCTGCTTGGCAGGAGATACCATTAGATACACTGAAGAAGCTTGTGATGTCGATGCCTGACAGAATGAAGGCTGTGATCAAAGCAAAAAGCTATTATACTAAATATTAAATTTATTTTGTAACAAGTATTTTTTTCTTGTTAAAGCATTTGTTGAGTAAATCAAATAAAATTACTTTAATTAAATTTGTTTATTTTCTGTCAATATGCCTCATAAAAGATAAAATAGTTCTTGTCCTAATACTTTTGCAAAGTACTGTATATATATATTGTATATTTGGACAACAATCTCCCTTTTATACAAGTTTCATTAAAAATGGCAGAAAAGGTTTTATCATTAAGTTTTTTATATAAATTTTCATGTGTTCGTATAACTTTTTTTTCAGAACTCAAGTTATATAAGAATTGTCAAAAGCTTTTGTACTTTTGAGCGCTTTCGGCTATACTTTAAGCCATTATCAAGAATTAATTTTGTTTTGCTTGTAAATAAACAGGTGGAAAGTTGAGGCATATAGAGTCTTGTGTATGTTAAGTTCCGAACACAGTAAGCACATTGTTACCATGTTCATAATTGATGTCATTAAGTGTAGGATTTCTCTTTTTTTATTAGGAAAGCCTCGATTAATTTTAATCTTCTTTTGCATGATGATGATGCCTTTTTGTATGCATTATCAATGAGGTTATTATTTCACCCCAAGCAAGGCATTCCACTGCCACTATTGCGCTTGGGGCTACATAGGGGAAGGTAAATAGAAAGAGTGGTTAGATATAGGAAATGTCAGAAGGGGGATGATAGATAGTTAGGTGTGTGGGAAGAGTGTTTGAAAGAATGGAAGTTAGTTTGTTAGGAGGTGTCTATTGACCTCATATTTAAACTTCTGGAGATTGTAGCCGTCGGGGAAGCAGTCATGTGAAAGAGAATTCCACATTCGGGAAGTGCGAGAAAAGAAACTGTTGGAGTAGAAGTTGCGATTGCATTTTATCGGTTTCACTGTAAAAGGGTGGGATCTAGTTGCTAATCTAGTTTCTCGTGCAAATTCGAACCTGGGGGCACCAGTGATCTAAGTTCATCGGAGCAGAAGCCGTGAAAGTATTTATAGAAGAGGCACAGGGAAGCCATGTCATGTCGGTGAGAGAGAGTCTGCAGGCGGTCCGCTAAGTCGGTATCAATCACATTACAGACCCTCTGCTGTACCTTGTCTAGAAGCCCAAGGAGAATAGCAGGGGCACCTGACCAGATATGGCAACAGTATTCAATGCACGGGCGGATGGTAGATTTATAAATGTGCAGGATAGATTCAGACAGAAAAAACCTCCAGGCCCTGCACAGAGAACCGACATTCATAGCAGCAGATTTAGCAATGGATTTGATATAGTCATTCCACTTGAGGTCTGCTGAAAGTGTGAGACCAAGGAGGCGTAGTGTTTTACTCTCTGGGAGGCAAGCCTGATATGAGAATAAATCTAACCTAGAGCCAACAGACCTACCGAGGATTCACCTAATGGATTGTCAGGGCAAGTCAGCTAATAAGGTAGAAACAATGCGGTAATTTATAGATACTCAATAACCACATGATTAAAACTTAGAAGACACCAAATGCCTATGGAGGGGGAATTCATTTTATTGACCAAAAAAAAAAAGCCGAGGTGCTAAGGTTATAACTAAGGTTTTGAAGTATGTTTCTTTTTTCATTTCCCCTTTTTTCCCCCTCCGCGTTTATACTTGGTGGGTATTTCGAGACGGGTTTAAATATGATGTGGTTTCCGGCTTTCTCTTTTCCAATCTTCTCACCTTGGTTTCTTTTTTTTTTCAATTGGAGTAGATAGATCTATCTATCGCCCGGTTCACACTCCACCGACGTCTATTGAACAGGTAAAGAAACTCATCCCTTGTTCCCTGTTTAGGATGTGGTTTCCAGCTTTCTCTTTTCCAATCTTTTCACTATTACATAGCCCCCTGCACATCAGTGGCGTTACCACCTTGCTCGGGGTGATATGATTTAAAAAAAAAAAAAATTGCTTACTGCCTGACGAAACTGGTATGGTTGAAACTTGGGTAGAAATAAGTGGTAAACATTTTGTTCTTTGATATATATATATATATATATATATATATAGATAGAGAGAGAGAGAGAGAGAGATAAATATATAAATATTTGTGAAACAAATGAATACCTGTTGTACTACATAAATGTTCGGTTGTTTTTAATAATAGTGGTAATAAAACATCTATAGATTTAATTATGAATCATCAATTCAAATCACTTCAGTTTCTGACCACATCAAGATTCTTAGCATGACTATCAGTTTCATGATCATTCAATCATCAGGTGGAAAAATAAAAAAAAACATACATACGCATGTATCAAGTTCCCTAGCATTTCCAAAATTTTCAATCATTTTGACATCACCCAACCACGAAAGAAATAACCTCATTTGCTCTCTATTTTTTTCTGAAGAGTCGAACTTTTTTTATCTGAAGAAGGGAACATTTTGTGTCTTTTTTCTACAAAATTTTTATATAGTATTTTTTTTTATATAATATATAAAAGAGAGTATTGAAATCTTTTGTTTGTTTTTGTTTTCTTGTTTAATGACCTATCAACTTTTTATGGGTCATTTAATACCAAAATATAAATTTCTTGGGAGCTTAAGTAATTTTTTTCTTCTTACAAAAATCTATTGCCTTAACTTATTTTTCTATTTATTTTTTTTTGTAAATCTGTATTTTCATTCTTGGCTCCAGTTTAGGGGTTTACTATTTTCCCATAGATGGGACCCTAACAGGTGCTACCATTCCGGGTCATGGTTGACCAGGGAACAACAGCAATTAAGAGGTGGTTCCATTTTCCTCAAAAACTTCTGATCAGAGGTCATGCTGCTTGACCATTCAGCACCCCCTTATATGCATATTATATAAAAAATGTCACTCAAACATTTTGTGAAAAAAAGACAAAGTGTATCAAAATTTCTACTAACATTCTGATGTTTGGTCAAATGGCCAAATTTTAGGAAGCTGGTCAGGCTGAAGACTTTTCAGTATCTGCTTGTATTATATAGCAAATCAATATTCAAAGAAGTGTGCAAAAATATATAAAAGACAATCAAGAAGAGAGATTTTTATACGCAATCCTATTATAACTGTAAATCGGCCATGAAATTTTACTAACAATGCAAAGCCAAAAACCACAGGGAAAAAGTGGAGAGATTTTTGGATATTTATAAAGAATTTATTTTCCTTATTCTGACTGTGGCAATCTACATAAGCCCATGAAAGACAATCTCTATGCATCGGCAAAGAGTAAACAGGGAAGTAAAAAGAACTGTTTTATGATAGAGAAATGGATAATCAAAATTTTACGAGACTTTTCTTTCACACACAAATCAATCAAAAGGTTATTAGAAAATGTGTCAGTTAATGCACAACATTAAGGTGATGTTCAGCGATTTCCTCAAATCATACAGATGAGTGAGCAGCCGTGTGTCTATATGTATGTTTCGAAGCATGCTAGAAAATAGATAAAGAATAAGAGACCAGAAAGTCGTATCTAAACAAACTGCAAGTTTTTATTTTTGCTTTGCAATTGGTTATATACTTTAATATTTTAGCAGTTTTAATTTTAAGATGTGTGTCATGGGGCAGTGGATATTGACTCGAAACGAGAAATTGGAGAGCCAAGTACAAAATCCAGTTGAATACTACCTCATCTCAGAAGTAGAGAAAAATCCAGAAAAAGTCACTAGAAGCAAGGAAAAAAGTAATAAACTGTTACGTGATATTTGTCCTCCTTCATAGCAGTGAGTGGTAGATGATCTCCTCATTCTGCTTTCTTATAATTAAGTCATTTGACACAGACACATTCTTGCCGGTGCAATGTGGCTTCCCTGTGTCTCTTCTACGGCTTCTGCTCAGATGAACTTAGCTCACTGGTACCCCTTATATATGAATTTACTCAAGCCAAAAGATTAGCGACTAGGTCCCACCATTTTATTGTGAAACCAATAAAATGTAAATGCAAATTCTACTCCATCAGCTTCTTTTCTCGCACTTCCCACCTGTGGAATTCCCTTTCATTTACTTGCTTCTCTGACAGCTACAATCGCCAAGAATTTAAATGTAAAGTTAATAGCCATCTCCTATTTCACTAACCTGCATCCTCTTTCTCATGCTCCTTTCTTCACCTACTCTTACCCACTTCCTGTCACCCCCTATAACCTGTCCCTCTTTCTCATAACTTTCCTCCTATGTAACCCCCTGCAAAACAGTGGCAGTAAAATGCCTTGCTTGGGACGATATGATTATAAAAAAAAAGCTAGATAGATAGAATTCCCTTCCATTTACTTGCTTCCCCAACAGCTATAATCTCCAAGAATTTAAATGTAAAGTCAATAGACATCTCCTATTGCACTAACCTGCATCCTCTCTCTCATATTCCTTTCACCATCCACACCACTCTCATTAGTATTCTCATCCTTCTCTTACTCACTTCCTGACACCCCCTATAACCTGTCACTCTTTCTCATAACTTTCCACCTATGTAACCCCCTGCAAAACAGTGGCAATAAAATGCCTTGCTTTGGGCGATATGATTATAAAAAAAAAAATTCTGTACTATTATGTGTATATAAAGTGGGAGATCAATTCTACATTACAGTCAATATATAAATCAGTCCCCCAGTTTATGGCCACAATCATCTTTCTCTTACCCACTTCCTGACACCCTCTATATAACCTGTCACTCTTTCTCATAACTTTCCTCCTATGTAACCCCCTGCAAAACAGTAGCAATAAAATGCCTTGCTTTGGGCGATATGATTATAAAAAGAAATTTCTATACTATTATGTGTATATAAAGTGGGAGATCAATTTTACATTACAGTCAATATATAAATCAGTCCCCCAGTTTATGACCAAATTCATCCTTCTCTTACCCACTTCCTGACACTCTTTCTCATAACTTTCCTCCTATGTAACCCCCTGCAAAACAGTGGCAGTAAAAGGCTTGCTTGGGGTGAAATGATAATTTTAAAAAAATTTCTTTTTACATTATTTATATTAGACGTGCATTGTGGTGTAGCGGATATTGGTTTGAAATGAGAAATTAGTGAGCCAAGTACAAAATCCAGTTGAATAATACCTCATCTCAGAAGTAGAGAAAAATACAGAAAAATTCACTAGAAGCAAGGAAAAGAGTACGATACTATTACATGATATTTGTCCCCCTTCATAGCAATAAGTGCTGGACGATCTTCACATTCTGTCTTCTTATAATTAAGTCATTTCTTTTTTATATTATTTTACATTAGATGTGTGTTGTGGTGTAGCGGATATTGGCTTGAAATAAAAAATTAGAAAGTCGAGTTTTAATTCCAGTTGGATTTGTTGCATTCAATTACGTGCAAATACCCTTCGGAAAGTATGAATGTATCTCTTCTCCCTCCAGGTTAAATAGCAGGACAGATTGGGTTTACCAGAAAGTAATGGCAACCTACTGCAGGAAAATCTGCTAAGTCAGTCAAGTCCCTTTCAAGACATGATCACCCAAGGATGTATCTCATATGGCATTTAACTGATGGACTAAATATTAATTCGTTTATTACAAACATTTCATTTTTTTAAATTCATGTTAAACATAAAACCACAAGCACACCAAAATCTTATTCTTTTATGTGCAGTCCCGTTTCAAGACGTGGGTGATTATGGCTCTCTACAACTTCCTTTCCTTTGTAGCTCTTAGCAATGTTTGTCCTTTTATTATCCCTCCCAGTTCTTGTTCTGTCATTTACACAGACTTGTTAGATAGGTTTATCATAGCTCTCCACAACTTCCAATTCTTTGTAACTTTTAGCAATGTTTGTCTTTTCACTATCCCTCCCAATCCCTGTTCTGCCATCCATTTACACAAGCTTGTTAGGCAAGCTGATTATGGCTCTCCACAACTTCCTGTCTTCTGTAGCTCTTAGTAAGGTTTGTCTTTTCACCATTCTTCCCAGTCCCTGTTCTGCCATCTATTTACTTGTTCGGTAGATTTCATGCTCTTTGTCTCTCTTGCTTTCAGTATATCCTGTGAGTGTCAAATTCCCCAAGCCTTCTCTCCTCATTGTGACATAAAAATGTCAACTTCTGAGTAAAGTGACCTTTTTGTTTTTGATTGGGGGATAAATAGAATACAAAAAAAGAAGAAGAAGAAGAAAGGAAGAAAAAGAAAAATCAAGCAAGAAAAGAAAGATAAGAAAAGAAGAGAGGAATAAAGAAATAAAGGAAGAGAAAGACAGAGAAATGAAGAAAGAGAAAATTGGAGAATACAGGAAAAAAAAGAAAGATGACATAAGAAAAGGAGGGAAAGAGGAAGAAAAGATGAAAGGAAAAATGAAACGATGGAAAAAGAGGAGAAAAAACAAAAGAAAGGGGAAAATAAAGAAATGTAGGAAGAGAAAGAAGGAAAATAAGAAAAGGAGAGGATAAGTGAGAGAAGAAAAAAGAAAGAAAGAAGTAATAGAAAAATTAAAAAGAAAAATGGAGAATAAAGAAAAAAGAAATAAGAAAGAAAGAAGATGCGTAAAAAAGAAAGAAAGGAAAAGAAAGAGTAGAAAAATTAAAAAGAAAAAATGGAGAATAAAGTAGAGAAATAAGAAAGAAAGAAAGAAAGAAAGAAAGAAAGAAATAGGATGGATGAGAGGGAAAGAAAGAGGTAGTGAAAAAATTAAAAATAGAAAATAAAGAATAAAGAATAAAGTAGAGGAAAGAAAAAATAAGAGGATGGGTAAGAAAGAAAGAAAGAAAGAAAGAGGTAGTGAAAAAATTAAAAATAGAAAATAAAGAATAAAGTAGAGGAAAGAAAAAATAAGAAAGAGGATGGGTAAGAAAGAAAGAAAGAAAGAAAGAAAGAAAGAAAGAAAGAGGTAGTGGAAAAATTAAAAATAGAAAATAAAGAATAAAGTAGAGGAAAGAAAAAATAAGAAAAGAGGATGGGTAAGAAAGAAAGAAAGAAAGAAAGAAAGAAAGAAAAAAGAAAGAGGTAGTGGGAAAATTAAAAAGAGAAAAATGGAGAATAAAGTGGAGGAAAGAAAAGAAAAATAAGAAAAGAGGATGGGTAAGAAAGAAAGAAAGAAAGAAAGAAAGACGTAGTGAAAAAATTAAAAAGAGAAAAATGGAGAATAAAGTGGAGGAAAGAAAAGAAAAATAAGAAAAGAGGATGGGTGAGAAAGAAAGAAAGAAAGAAAGAAAGAAAGAGGTAGTGAAAAAATTAAAAAGAGGAGGAAAGAAAAGAAAAATAAGAAAAGATGATGGGTAAGAAAGAAAGAAAGAAAGAAAGAAAGAGGTAGTGAAAAAATTAAAAAGAGAAAAATGGAGAATAAAGTGGAGGAAAGAAAAGAAAAATAAGAAAAGAGGATGGGTGAGAAAGAAAGAAAGAAAGAAAGAGGTAGTGAAAAAATTAAAAAGAGGAGGAAAGAAAAGAAAAATAAGAAAAGAGGATGGGTGAGAAAGAAAGAAAGAGGTAGTGAAAAAATTAAAAAGAGGAGGAAAGAAAAGAAAAATAAGAAAAGATGATGGGTAAAGAAAGAAAGAAAGAAAGAAAGAAAGAAAGAAAGAAAGAAAGAGGTAGTGAAAAAATTAAAAAGAGAAAAATGGAGAATAAAGTGGAGGAAAGAAAAGAAAAATAAGAAAAGAGGATGGGTGAAAAGAAAGAAAGAAAGAAAGAAAGAAAGAAAGAAAGAAAGAAAGAGGTAGTGAAAAAATTAAAAAGAGAAAAATGGAGAATAAAGTGGAGGAAAGAAAAGAAAAATAAGAAAAGAGGATGGGTGGAGAAAGAAAGAAAGAAAGAAAGAGGTAGTGAAAAAATTAAAAAGAAAAAGAAAAATGGAGAATAAAGTGGAGGAAAGAAAAGAAAAATAAGAAAAGAGGATGGGTGAGAAAGAAAGAAAGAAAGAAAGAAAGAGGTAGTGAAAAAATTAAAAAGAGGAGGAAAGAAAAGAAAAATAAGAAAAGATGATGGGTAAGAAAGAAAGAAAGAAAGAAAGAGGTAGTGAAAAAATTAAAAAGAGAAAAATGGAGAATAAAGTGGAGGAAAGAAAAGAAAAATAAGAAAAGAGGATGGGTGAAAGAAAGAAAGAAAGAAAGAAAGAAAGAGGTAGTGAAAAAATTAAAAAGAGAAAAATGGAGAATAAAGTGGAGGAAAGAAAAGAAAAATAAGAAAAGAGGATGGGTGAGAAAGAAAGAAAGAAAGAAAGAAAGAAAGAGGTAGTGAAAAAATTAAAAAGAGAAAAATGGAGAATAAAGTGGAGGAAAGAAAAGAAAAATAAGAAAAGAGGATGGGTGAGAAAGAAAGAAAGAAAGAAAGAAAGAAAGAAAGAAAGAGGTAGTGAAAAAATTAAAAAGAGAAAAATGGAGAATAAAGTGGAGGAAAGAAAAGAAAAATAAGAAAAGAGGATGGGTGAGAAAGAAAGAAAGAAAGAAAGAAAGAAAGAAAGAGGTAGTGAAAAAATTAAAAAGAGAAAAATGGAGAATAAAGTGGAGGAAAGAAAAGAAAAATAAGAAAAGAGGATGGGTGAGAAAGAAAGAAAGAAAGAAAGAAAGAAAGAAAGAGGTAGTGAAAAAATTAAAAAGAGAAAAATGGAGAATAAAGTGGAGGAAAGAAAAGAAAAATAAGAAAAGAGGATGGGTGAGAAAGAAAGAAAGAAAGAAAGAAAGAAAGAAAGAGGTAGTGAGAAAATTAAAAAGAAAATGGAAAAGAAAAGTGAGGAAAGAAAAGAGAAATAAAGAAAGCAAAATAATTTTCATAGAAGGTCAAATCATTACGGTGGGAGGTTTTACTACACCTTCCTAACTCAATTGTTTTAACACCTTAAGACTTTCATTAAATCAAGTCAATGGAACACTTGCTATTAGCGCCAAAAATTTCTCTCAATTCATAAAGAGATAAATTAAGTTTCATCAGAATTCTTTTTAGTTCGTATTCTTAGATTCTGTTAAGAAAGAACAAAAGAAAGTATTTTTTCTGAGCTTTTGTCAATGCTAATAATGATTATATTCATCATGGAAAAATCAATGTTTGTTACATTTGAATAGGTTTTATTCCATCTTTAAAAATACAAATTCAATTTCTAAATATTCTTTAGAATAATGTGAGTTTTTCTTTTATGAACTATTAAAAAAAAAGGAACCTAAAATCAAAACAAGTTTTTATTATCAAGAAGATGCCAAGAGTAGTAAAGAAAATGCCCTTAACAGATCAGTAGAAAGGGAATGACTCTTCAAAATGACAATGTAAATCAACATTGAGTAAAATTAACAATTAGATATGGATTGATATTCAGTGTCTCTTGACAATATATCATTCAAACAAGCAAGTTGCTCCATGTAACATGTTTTCTTTTTTTCTCTCTTCATTTCACTCTTTATGCCTTCCTTCTTTTTTATTTCTCCTTTTTACTCTTTATTTGTGACTCTGCCTTAAAACAAAGGTATAGTATTCGGTGACATCAGTCTGTTTGTTCATATGTCTGTCTGTCTGTCAGTCCATAGTTAAGATATCTCAAGACCCAATGGATGGATTCAAATGAAACTTTCAGGGATCATTGGCCTTATGAGTAGCCCAAACTGATCAGATTTTGGGTTTGATTTCTGACAGGATAAGGTTTCTGGTTATATTTCTGGTTTTATTAATAAAATTTATTTTTTGCCTTTCAAATGCCAAATACTGAATTATCTTCCCTGTTTCATTTTATCATTTCATAGTGCATATAATTTTGAGAGTGGTGGATTTCATTTTTTGTATTTTCACTGTAGAGAGCGGTGAAGTTCATTGCAGTTATTTTTCTCATTTTTATAATCATCTCTTGCTAATCACTGATATGATTGCCTTGGTAGAGGCATGGGGTCTTTGACTGTTCTTTCTAGTTTCAGTTTATTGAAATAATTTCATTTTTCATCACCTGTATCTATTTTGTACAACCCCTTTTTTTCTGATGAGTAAAAAGACAAACAAGTGCTTAAATGCTGATTGATTTATGTCAAAGCCAATATGCTAGTTTCAGAATTTTTCATAAAGATTGTATATAAAAACAACATTAAAGATTCTTTAGACTATTTACATTGTTTGGATTGTTGTCCTCATTTTTGTTGCCATGTTTAAAGTTTCAGCCATTGTACACACTGACCATCTTCAGGATTTGTCTATATTTCTCAAATGGAATATTGTAATTAGTTACACTATTTACACTGTTCAAAATTGTTGTCCACATCTTTGTTGTCATATTCATAATGTTCCGGCCATTGTACGCTCTGACCGTCTTCAGGATTTGTCTATATTTCTCAAATGGAATATTGTAATTAGTTACACTATTTACACTGTTCAAAATTATTTGTCCACATCTTTGTTGTCATATTCATAATGTTCCGGCCATTGTACGCTCTGACCATCTTCAGGATTTGTCTATATTTCTGTGATGTGTTATTGTAATTATTTAAACTATTTACATATTTTTGATTGTTGTCATCAATTTTGCTGCCATATTCATGATGTTTTCATCATTGTATGCACCATTCTTCTTCAATTGATTGTAATTTCAAATTGGGATTTGATTTTATTTGTTCACTTGGGTAGATTGTTCTAGTTCGACTTGCCATTTTTTCCTCTAGATATCTCAGTATCAAATATCCCCTTTTAACTCTTTAATTTTTTTTCACCTCTGCTGTGGCTATAGATCTAAACAACACTTTTATCCACTGGGTCATGTGTCTATTAAAAAGCTTATAAACTTCCCAAACTCTTCAAAAATTGTGTAAATGACGGAGCTGCAAACTTTTGCATCAATCTAATTTCTCCTGCCTCAAAAATTTAACATTATTTTCTACCCAACCTATTCAAAAAATGCACAGTTAATGAAATTGTATACGTCTGCTTAATGTAATTTATTCGCCCAGTCAAGCATACTGTAGAAGTTGACAGGTTGGCATCAGACAACATCTTGAAAGCCAAATCATGACTAAAGGCTATTTTATTAAAAGAGACAATCACATTCTATAAAGCTTCTTTCTCATGCAAGCCACATCAGTAAGTCCTCAAACCTATGCACTAACATCAAATACAAAACAAAAAAAATATGTTGAGGGTCAGCAGGGGTGGGGTACCATTTTCTGCGCTCTCAGATATTGGGCTGTGAGCCAGAGACACTGAAAATGTTGGATGAATAAATTATTTGTGTAATTACACAGAACATGAAATTGTATATTGATAAAGTCAATGAACACTTGTTTGCCAAATGAAGGAATTTGACTGGACATCAAAAGCAGGAAAGGGCTTATCAAATTTACAAGCTCCACAACATATTAGGGCAAATTTAGTGGTCATTTTTAGAAAGGGAAAGATATGTTGTGTGGTTTTACTGTCTGATTAAGAAATCAAAAAGAGACACAAAGTGTTATTTACTGTTACTTAGTTAAACTTGCTTGAATGATTTCTTTTTTATCGCTTATCAACCCTAAAATATTTTTACAGTGTAAGAATATTTTTTTATGACACTAATCATTTAGTGATACAAATATGAATAATGAACTTATAGCTGGGGGCAGAAGAAATAGATCCATGTCTTTCTCAAGGGTATTTGTGTGTAAGTGTATATAATGAACCCAAAGGGAATTAGAACTTGGCTCTCTGATGAACAATTCTGACAATCCATTACATCACCCTAACATCTAAGCATCTAAGCTTAAAGCACCTGCTATTTTAAAGCAGTCACCCATCTGGGGACTCATTGTTGCTTAACTTTGATGATTGTACGTGGTGTGGCTGTAGGCACTTGGTTGCTGTGAGTTTTGATGTATGTCAATCTTAGAAAAACCACAAAGTAAAATAAAAACCTAAATTTAAAGTGTGTACCTGTTTCACAAGTTCAGAGTCAGGAAAGTTTTTTTATGGAAGTTGATTGATAAGCAAAATCTCAAATTATGTAGTGTGGCTTGATTGATAAAGTCTCTGTGATGTGGTATTGCTTGATTGATAAGTATGTCCACTGATAATGTGGTGTTCCTTGACTGTTAAGTAAGTTAGCTGATAATGCATTGCTTTACTGATAAGTTCTCTATTAATTTGGTGTTGCTTGATTAATATATAAATTTTTCTGTTTGTCTATATTTCTGAGATAAGGTAGTATTTACAGTATTTACATTATTCAGACTATTATCCTCATCATTGTTGCCATTTGTACAACGTTTCAGCCGTTGTATACTCCGGCCTTATTCAGGTGCTAGGAATTTTAAACAGAACCCTTTATTACAATCACTGAGGTATGTCATCTCCATCACTTTTGTGTAGAGCCTCTTTTTGGTAGTCATGAGTTATCTCCCTCTCAACCTGGAGTAGCAGTGGTGAACAGGTAGCTTACAGGGTTAAAGGGAGATAAATAATGACAATCAAAAAAAGGTCTACACAAAAGTGATACCCCAGTAATTGAAATAAAGTGTTCTGTTTGAAATTCTTAGCACCGGAAGAAGGCTGGAGTGTTCAATGAATGAAATGTCATACAAATCGCAACAAAGATAAGGACAATACTCTGAATAATGTAAATACTATAAAATCTGTCTATATTTCCAAAATGAAGTGCTGTAACTATTTACACTACTTACATCACTTGAAGTGTTGTGATAAACTTTATTGCCACATTCATGATATTTCAGACACTGTATGCTCAGACCTTATTCAGGTAATATGACACCACAATTTACTCTTGCCTCGATCAGAAACCTGTTGTGGGCGACAAAGCAAACCTCGCTGCCAAGCTTGAAAAGGACCTCCAATCCGTGGTGGATTGGGGTAGGAAGTGGCTCGTGAATTTCAATGCTTCCAAAACAAAGCTGCTATCAATTAACCACCATAGACAATCGCACCTACCTCCCATTAGCATGGAACAGGCTTGCCTCCCAGAGAGTAAAACACTACGCCTCCTTGGCCTTACACTCTCGGCGGACCTCAAATGAAATGACTATATCGAATCCATTACTAAGTCCACTGCTATGAAGGTCGGTTCTCTGTGCAGGGCCCGGAAATTTTTCCCGTCTGAATCTACCCTGCACATATATAAATCTACCATCCGTCTGTGTATTGAATACAGCTGCCACATCTGGTCAGGTGCCCCTGCTACTCTTCTCGGGCTTCTTGACAAAATACAATGGAGAATCTGTAACGTGATCGATCCTGTCTTGGCGGACTGGCTGCAACCACTCTCTCACCGGCATGACGTGGCTTCCCTGTGCCTCTTCTACAAGTACTTTCACGGCTTCTGCTCCGATGAACTTAGGTCATTGGTGCCGCCTAGGTATGAATTTACATGAGATACTAGATTAGCAACTAGGTCCCACCCTTTTACAGTGAAACAGATAAGACGTAACCGTAATTTCTACTCCAACAGCTTCTTTTCTCGTGCTTCCCGCCTGCGGAATTCCCTTCCACATGCCTGCTTCCCCGACAGCTACAATCTCCAGGAGTTTAAATGTAAGGTCAATAGACACCTCCTAACACACTAACTTGCATCTATTCTCTCAAACACTCTCACCATCTAACCAACCCTCATTCTCGGTAGCCTTAGTCATCTGTCACCCTCCTTCTGACATTTCCTATATCTAACCATCCTTTTCCCATCACTTCCCCCAACCCTATCTAACCCCCTGCGCAACAGTGGCAGTGAAATGCCTTGCTCGGGGTGAAATGATGAAAAAAAACAAAAAAAAACCCTTTTATTTTGTGCACTGGGGCAGATTGTACTTTTTAAAAGTTCAACTCCCCAATATTTTGTTCTCTCTGCTGTTGCCAGTTATTAAACTCTTAACTATTTGGATCAAGACATATTTTTGGATGACTCAACCAACACTTTTATCAACATGGCCCAGTGAATAAAAGTGTTGGTTGAGTAAATAGTGTAAATTCTTGTACAGCAATGTGCCACTCGATTAATAAGTAAGCTTTCATACAGTGTGAGACTGCTTGTCAGAAAACTAAGGCTTTAGTATATCATGGAGACTGCTTTATAAGTTACGTTTTCCAATAATGTGATCCACTGGATTTATAAATAAAGTTTTTGACAATGTGGTTCTACCATATTAATAAGATCACCTACAGTGTGGTGTCACTTGATTGTGTGCTGTGGGGGGGGGGGGGCTGGTTAGCTTAGTCTGTATTGAAGAATATTTCATAAAACCAAAATAGTAGCCCCTAAGAGAAATGTCAGTGACATTCGAGTCATTTATTTCAAATAAACTGTAATTTTCTATTTTTCAAAAATAGGCCAGCACAGCCAGGCAACAATTTTATGGCAATGCAGTAGTGAAAACATGAACAGAAATTTTATTGAGAGTTACTTAAAAAACAATATGACAACGTAATCCAAGCAATTTCTTCATGGATGGAATAAAGAAATAGAGAGAGAGTTTGGGAAAATGTATAGTACCTACGGTTGCGCACATTCAAAAATAAACCGGTAATTTAACCAATTAGATTTGAAGAAAAATAAATTTATTGATTTTAACCACTTTCATTATTCTATCTGGTTTAAAACTTATTTTATAGGATTGGTGACCTTACTTATCAATCAACCCTCTTAATTTTGAAGAGAAATAATTTTATTCATTTTAATACCACTTTCATGGTTCTATCATCGTTTAAAATTTACTTTATAGGATTGGTGACTTTACTTATCAATCAACCCTCTTAACTTTGAAGAGAAATAAATTTATTGATTTTGATACCACTTTCATTATTCTATTTGATTTAAAACTTACTTTATAGGATTGGTGACTTAATAATCAATCCTCCTAATTTTGAAAAGAAATAAATTCATTTAATTTTTATTCTAGCTTCATTACTATATCTGCTCTAAAACATTTCCCATTACACATTTCACCTTACCTGAGTAAGAGAAAAAAAATTCATATTTGAAGTAATCTTATGAAAAAGAGAAGACAATTGTGATTTGCTGATAATAACCTTGTTATTTCTAACAATCAATTTTTCATGATTAATGTTTTGGCTTTATTCTGTTTTCGACGTGACTGCTTGAAATACATTTAAGTCAATATTCCAATAAGATAGGCTTCTTGTTTGCATACATTATCAATAAGTTTTTACTTTAAAACGAAACTGACTATGAAGTTGAGTGGTCCGTGATTTCTTTTTTGTATTGTATAAGTTTCTACTATTTTGTTTGAATTCTGGAGATAATGTATTTTTCTAATATACATTGATTTGTTCAGACCATTTCACTGATAAGTTTGGCTTTATTATGATCTTTCAATTGTTACTGATCAAATGTTTTCAAGTAATTTCTATATTTGTTAAACTTTTAAGGATACTGACTGCAAACTTTGATTAAATCCATGGTGGCATGTGTGTGATCTGATGGTAGTGAGATTAATCTATATAAAAAATGGAACTACAGAAACTGTACCATTCATAGAGATTTAATGTTTCCAAGCAAGGCAATAAAGCCACTAAGACAGGGAATTATTCAGTGTGAAAAAATATAAGAAAAGGGAACATGATTAAAGAGTGAGAACAATAAAAACATAGGAATCTAGGAAGTTGAAGATTATGACTGACATAGTATTTAAATTTTTGAAGATCAAATTTGACTAGAAAGCAAGAAGCCAAAAGAAAGTTTCATGAGCAAACAGTAGGAGTGAAGAAATTGTTAGCATAGAACTTATGGTTAAATCTAGCCATTTCAGATGTAAAAAGCTGTGACCTTGCTGTCAATCTCTGAATGCGCTTAAATTTGTAAAAGCTACAGTGGAGAATCCATCAGAACAATTTTTTTTTTTTTAATCATATCACCCCAAGCAAGGCGAAAACGCCACTGATGCGCAGGGGGCTACGTAAGAGTGAAAAGATTGGAAAAGAGAAAAACCAGAAACCTAAACAGGAAACAAGGGATGAGCCTCTTCACCTGTTCAATAGACATGGGTGGAGTGTGAACCGGGCGATAGTTTAGTCTATCTACTCCAATTGAAAAAAAAAATAATAAAATAAAAAAAAAAAGAGTGAAAAGATTGGAAAAGAGAAAAACCGGAAACCACAACCTAAACAGGAAACAAGGGATGAGCCTCTTCACCTGTTCAATAGACGTGGGTGGAGTGTGAACCGGGCGATAGTTTAGTTTATCTACTCCAATTACCATGAAAGTATTTATACAAGAAGCAGAGAGAAGCTACATTACAGTGGTGAGAAAGCGACTGCAGCCAAGATGCCTTGTCAGAATCAATAACATTGCAGATTCTACTTTGGGTTTTATTAAAAATATCTAAATATGTCGTAAGAGAACCAGACCAGATGTGACAGCAATCTTCAAAGCATGAATGAATGTTAGACTTATCAATATACCAATTTGATAAATGGAAATATTGCATAAAAAGAGAGAAGAGATTTGTTTATGCATTTCACCAGTTACAGCTTCATCAGATCCAAGACGAAAGAGAGAAAAATATGCATATGCGTATTTGTATTTGTTAAAAAAAAAATTGAAACTTGTTACATTTACCCAAAGCTGACATTTCTTACAAAAAAGAATGAAAAACTGTGATTTTTTAATAAGTTGTTTGTACATTTCTTATTCCAAATCAAAAGGTTTTTAATTTTCTCAGTTTTTTTTAAGATTAAAGTTAAATTGCTCTTTTTATTACCATAATAGCTCAAAAGTTAGAAAATTGTATAGCAATTTCCAAACTGAATCTGAATATAGATCTAAACTTATTTATAAATGAAACTTTATCTGTGTGTCTGTGTATCCGTTACCTATAGACTCCAAAACGGCTGAACCGATTTTCTTGAAAATTTACACAGTTGTACTATAAGCGTCTACGAGTGTTCTTAGCTAAGTTTTGTGTTGAGGTACCCCTGATAAATATCAAAAATCGATAATTGAAAAAATCTGGTTATAGGAGTGGTCTAATTTTAATCAGATTTGATGCACTCATAGACAAAAACATAAGAAACGATATTCAGAAGTTTCAAGGTTGCAGTTCTTACAATAGTACAGAAAATTTGATATCGATACCAGGAAATCAAAATTTGACTTACATCCAGTCATTTTTCTTTTAGTCTACGGTTTCGCTTTAACTGGAAACAACTATTGCTTTTTAGTCTTTCGTGCCAACGTTCGAAGAGTCTGAGCTCCAGGACCATGGATTAGTTTTAAAGCTTTCATTACACCTGAGCAACACCGGGCTATACTGCTAGTCTTTATATAATCCTTCAAAATGGGTTGGAAATTAATAAATTCGTTTGTGTTTTATCCATCTGTTTTTCCATATTGACAATGTGTTTATATTTAATAGGATACTGAAATACCATTTATCAAATTGGAAACTTTAAATTTTGTCAGAATTTCAGTATCCTATTAAATATAAACACTTATGAATATATAAGATAAATTCTGGGGAGAAAAATTGTCTAGCATGACTCAGTGAACCAATCTCCCTAGCAGCAGGCCTAGCAACTGATTCAATATCGTATTTACTCTTCATGTGAGTAAAAAATGTTAGGTTGTTTTTTTACATAATCATTTCATTTTTTATAATCATATACATTTATTCAGCTAGAAAATTTTGCATTACTGTAGTCACCACTCCCAGGTCTTTGTCGACATTCAAGGCAAAGTAGTACAATCACTTGCCAGTTCCTTTGGCACCGGCAATGTTGAGGTTATCCTATCCCTCCTCTCAGAAGTTAAAGAAGCAGAACCTAGAAGGGAGCAAGTGGTTTGAATTCAGTGTTTTCTTTCTACTAGACCAGTTACCAACCAAGGTTCTAGAGTTGAATCTGTCCTGTTATTTTACCCATAACTGGGGGAAGAGATAGATTCATCCCTTTCTTATTGGCACATAAGTGAATGTAATGGAACTTGACCGGAATTTGAACTCGACCCTCTGATTCGTCAATTTGAGCCAGGATCCATTACTCCACCGTGCCACCATAATATATCAATATCTTATAATTCTTCTTTTTTTTTTTTGCTATTCTCTCAAGTTTCTTTACTATGATTAATAGCAGATATTCGTTGGCATTTACAGAACCACCAGTAGTCTTTTTATCAGCAGGAGTTGAAAAACGAACAAAAAAAAAAATGAAATGGCTAGAATTATCTCTTCTTGCCACCAAGTGGCTAAGAATGAGGTCATCTACTCTTGGCACTTGGAGGTACAAAAATACCATTTGATTTTCTGAGATAAAAAGGTATTGGCACCAGACAAGTCAGAGGAGAGAGAACTTTTTCATGACTCTCCATGGTTGTTCAGAACTTTACTTTTCTTGTCTTTACAATTTGTAAGAGTTTTTTTTTTACTATTTTTTTTTTATCTCTCTACGGTTGGTCAAATAATTTTCTGTTTTCTCTCCAGACATGTCTGCAAGAATCAACCTTTATTGTCACAATTCTACTATATTTAATAGCATATAAAAAAAAATCTTCCCTTTCCATTTAGAGTTAATATTACCAAGTTTAACTAGGTACGAGTATTGGTTGTCTATGCTGTCTGGGTAACATTAGCCAACCTTGCATATAGAAGTCAGGAGATGTTTTTTGACCCACTGAAATAGAGTCATATATCTAGTGTATAAAGAGATGCATTATGAATTATTAATCTAGATTATCTATAACTATATATATTTTAAAAGAATTTGATATGACAAGGAGATATTTTTGGGGGCCATCTTTTGTGACAATGAATTTCATCTTAAGACTATGACCTTCTTTTTTCTTATAGTCTGAGCTTACAGCCACATCCATTTGAAACACTGGTTCCCATTTGAACACTAAAGTTAAGAAACATTGAACCTGACTTGTACCTAGATGGATGACTCTTTGGGAATACCAGGAGCTATAAGCTTGGTGTAATGTATAACAACTTGGAATTGAAAATCGAAGAGCCAAGTTCCATTTTTGTAAGTGAATATGACAAACTTGGTTGTCTAATATTCAGTTCTAAGCCAGAGTGGTTATATTCACTTATGTGCAAATACCCTTGATAAAGGTATGAACCCACATTTTCTCTCCCCAGCTATGGGTTAATCAGTAAGATTTGTATCTCTAAACCATTTGTAACTCAAAAATCTAAAAAAAATTTTGTGAATTGGAAATCAGAGAGCTGAGTTCTAGGCTTGTAAATGAATATAATAAACATGACTCAGAATTGGAACTCAGCTGTCAAAAAAAATCTGAAAATCAAAAAAATTATTTTCTGACATTAAATAACCTGCAAAGGGTTGATAAGCTGTAAAAAATAAAAACATTCAATCAATCTTATAGTCTGATGTCATTGTTAATAACAATTATGTTCTTGACAAATGTTTTTCTATAAAGTTTGCAAAATTGGGACATTATTTTCCAAACAACCAAAGTCAAACATTTTTTAATGTGAACAAGACAATGAGAGACTCAGGTACGGATATGGACTTAGCTTTCAGTGTTTTTTAAAGAAGCCACATGTATTGGTGGGTTGGCATGACAGTTAGATCTATCTATCGCCCGGTTCACACTCCACCCACGTCTATTGAACAGGTTAAGAGGTTCATCCCTTGTTTCCTGTTTAGGATATGGTTTCCGGCTTTCTCTTTTCCAATCTTCTCACTTTGTTTTTTTTTTTTTCAATTGGAGTAGATAGAACTATCTATTGCCCGGTTCACACTCCACCCACGTCTATTGAACAGGTGAAGAGGCTCATCACTTGTTCCCTGTTTAGGATGTGGTTTCTGGCTTTTTCTTTTCAAATCTGTTCACTATTACGTAGCCCCCTGCACATCAGTGGCATTACCGCCTTGCTTGGTGTGATACGATATAAAAAAAAAACAAAAAAACTATCAAGTAGACATTTGCACCTCACAGAATTTCAGTTCATAACATGCAAACCTATAAAATAAATCCATCTACACCTGTGATGTGCAGATGTTGGAAAAAACCCCAGTGTGACAAATAAATATGAAAAGATCAACTTCAGAGAAAAGATAATCTCATGCAGTGATATGTAGAGGCTTGGTGATGTTTAGTGATGCCTGAAGACAACTCCTTGACTGACTGCCCCTAAAACTCAAATAGGGTGTTTATACTGAGAAATAGGAAAAAGGGAAATATTTTAAACAGGTGAAACATGAAATTAACGCTTTATTCAATTTTTTAGATCAATTTTAACCGAAGCAAGGCAGTAAAGCAACTAAGACACAAGGGAGTTACAGGGCGTGGAAGAATTAGGAACAGAAACATTAATAATGAACAGGAAAAGGAAAGAGTCATCAGGAGGACAGTAGATAGTGATTAAGACTGCACTTAAATTGTTGGAGATTAAAGTTGGCTGAAAAGCATGGAGCTGGAAGGGAGTTCCACAAGTGAGAAGTGTGAGAAAAGAAACTGTTAGCAGAGAATTTATGATTACATCAGCCTAACTGTAAATTTATGAGATTTCGACCCCAGGCTAGTACCGGGCTTAACTTCATAAACTCTAGGTACAATAGCTTTACTGTTTTGCTTGGAGTGAAATCAATGAAAAAAAAAAATCTTATTTTAATTTACAATGTGATTTCTTATATTTTGCTCAAAATCTTTTGTGGCATTTTGGAATTAATATGACAAGATTGGTGCTAATTCCAGACAAACCACGAATTAAACTCTGATTCTTTAATTGGTGTCAAGTGAAAGCCATATTCATTTGTTCTTAACATCGAAGACTTGAAAATGGATCAAAGAATCTCAATTGAAATTTCTGCTCTTTTATTTGAAACTCTTTTGGAGAAGTTTGAAAGTTTAAAAGTTTTGGTCAAAAAAAGAAATGCCAGTTATTTCAACATTTTTGAATCAGAATCAAAGATACAGAATCTTTTAAATGAAATTCTGAAAAGGAAAGAACTTTAAAAGCCAAAGACGGTTCCATAGAAAAAAGATATTTTGCTTTTTGATATTTTTATTTTTTTTTACTACTAATTTCCAGATCTTCTTTCTTTTATGTGCCATGTTCCTTCAAAATATAGGCGATCATGGCCCTCCACATCCTCGAATGCCTTCTTCTTCTTCCGTGTGCCTTGTCCTTTCAGGATGTAGGCGATTGTGGCTTTCTACATCTCCCTTTTCTTGGTGGCTCTTAGCATGCTTTCTTCTGTTACACCACCCAAACACCACTCTGCCATCCACTAGCTCAAAACCATACATCTAGATTATAAATCTATAAAAACGAGCATGGCCACAAAATGAGGGTTCAGTTTATATATTGAATAAAACTGATAATTGATCCCCCATTTTATATCCACATGATAATTTCTTATAAACATTTGGCATATATATTCTTCTTCTATGTGCCTTGTTCTTTCAGGACGTAGGCAATCATGGCCTTCCACGTCTCCCTATCCCTGGTGGATCTTAGCACGTTTTCTCCCGTAACATCTCGCAACCCCTGTTCTGTCATTCACTAGCTCAAGACCATAAATCTAGAATATAAATGTATAGAAATTAGCATGGCCACAAAATGAGGGTTTAGTTTATATATTGATTATAAAATATAATTGATCCCCCATTTTATATCCACATTATAATTTCTTATAAACATTTGGCATATATAATCTTCTTCTATGTGCCTTGTCCTTTCAGGATGTAGGCGATCATGGCCTTCCACGTCTCCCTATCCCTGGTGGCTCTTAGCACGCTTTTTCCTGTAACGTCTTGCAGCCCCTGTTCTGTCATCCACCTGCTCAGGCCCTTCAAATATGTTGCTTTCCTCTGTCTCTTTTTCCCTCTATCTGACCTGTTAGTATCAGGTTCTCCAAGCCCTCCTTCCTCATTGCATGTCCAAGGAACTTCAGTTGTCTCTTCCTGATGCTCAATATTAATTTCCTTTTCATTTCCATTCTTTCCAACACCTCATCATTGCTCACATGCTTGGTCCATGATATCCGCAGCATCCTTCTGTAGAACCCCTTGCAGTTCTTAAAATCTTCTCTCTTGGTATTTCTCTCAAACTCTGCTTTGCTATCCACTTCCACAAGCACATCAAGTATGTCACATATTGCTTTTCCCTGTCTCTCTTTCCCTCTGTCCTGTGAGTATCAAATTTTCCAAGCCTTTCTTCTTCATTGCATTTCTCAATTACTTCAGCTGTATCTTCCTGATATTATGTATGCGTTTCCTTTTCATTTCTATTCTCTCCAAAACATTGTTGTTGCTCACATTTCTGGTCCATGGTATCCTCAGCATCCTTCTGTAGAACTACATTTTATTTGCTTCAAGTCTTTCCTTCATCTTTGAAGAGATTGTCCAGCATTCACTGCCATATAGGAGGACAGATACAGATTTTCCTAAATAAGAAAATATGTTTGCCTTAAAAAAGAAAAATAACCTTGCTTGACTGTTTGCTCTCTGTGACTGAGCAGTCTAAGGCACAACTGGATTAAAGCGTGGTTCTTCCTTCTAAGGGAGATGCAGGTTCAAATCCTTGCACAGAGAATATTTTCATTATTTTTTTATTTTTTTTCACAGCATATCAACTCCTTATGTTTCATTTAATGCCAAAATTTCATTTTCTTGAGAATATAAGTTGGTTGGTTGGTTGGTTGTTTTTGTTTTATGGCATATCAACCTTGGCGGGTCGTTTATTGCCAACTAAATCTTTATTTATTTATTGCCGGTAATACCTTTTTCTTTCAACAATTTATTGTTGTTTTTTTACATAAGTTTTGTGTCTAGTAATACTTTTTCTTTTTCGAGTATCAAGATTTTTTGGGATTTGTTTTTAAGGGTCGGTGATCAAGCAAGAACCGTATTCAACGTGATAGGCCGTAAGGCATGCATATCCATTCACTATAAGATTAACAGCACCTGGTATTCCCAAGCAGGTCACCCATCCTAAGTACTGACCAAGGCAACTTGCTTAACTTGGTGATCAACAAGAACCGTATTCAACGTATAAGATACCATCACTATTACAGCACCTGGTATTCCCAAGCAGTCACCCATCTAAGTACTGACCAGGCTCAACGTTGCTTAACTTCGGTGATCAAGCAAGAACCGGTGTATTCAACGTGATAGGCCGTAAGCATGCATATCCATCACTATAAGATTACAGCACCTGGTATTCCCAAGCAGTCACCCATCTAAGTACTGACCAGGCTCAACGTTGCTTAACTTCGGTGATCAAGCAAGAACCGGTGTATTCAACGTGATAGGCCGTAAGCATGCATATCCATCACTATAAGATTACAGCACCTGGTATTCCCAAGCAGTCACCCATCTAAGTACTGACCAGGCTCAACGTTGCTTAACTTCGGTGATCAAGCAAGAACCGGTGTATTCAACGTGATAGGCCGTAAGCATGCATATCCATCACTATAAGATTACAGCACCTGGTATTCCCAAGCAGTCACCCATCTAAGTACTGACCAGGCTCAACGTTGCTTAATTTCGGTGATCAAGCAAGAACCGGTGTATTCAACGTGATAGGCCGTAAGCATGCATATCCATCACTATAAGATTACAGCACCTGGTATTCCCAAGCAGTCACCCATCTAAGTACTGACCAGGCTCAACGTTGCTTAACTTCGGTGATCGAGCAAGAACCGGTGTATTCAATGTGATATGGCCGTAAGCCCAAGAATATAAGTAATTTCATTTAGAAAAATGTATTGCTGGTAAGAAAAATATTTCATAAATTTCAAGCAAAAACAGTACTGGTTGATTAGTTATTGAATAGTAAATGTTTCTTTATAAGAAAACAGCTAATATTATCATTGACATTTTGTTTGTTTAGCAAAATATCAACACCTTATGTGTCATTTATTGCTAAAATTTAATTTCGTTGGGAGCATTAGCAATTTTATTGAAAAAAATGTATTGCTTGAAAATTTTTTTTTACAAAATTATGTATATTACTGGTATTTTTATACTTTCATAGTTTTTTTGATCCCAGTTAGGAGTTAACTATTTACCCATAATTGAGACCCTAACAGGTGCTACCACTCTGAGTTAGCATGAATCTGGGAGCAAAAGCAATTAAGAGGTGGTTCCTGGTCAGAGGCTTTGCTGATTGATGTAGTCTATTGTCATAAAAAGAGTGAAAGAGAATGAGAAAACTTTAGTGACAAGGCAATAAAAAATTAGGGTTTAGGAAGACAGATGATAGGGATTGATGTTGCATTTAAATTTTTCCACACTCCTCAAAATTTGCCGATCAGATACCTTTTTGCCAGATGTAGTTTATTATCATATGCCAGATGGTTAAGCTTCCTCAAGTGTGTAGACTGATAAATGTAACATCAGTCACTCAAGTGCCATATGTAATACACACTTGGGCGATCATGCCTCGAAAGAGACATGATTGACTGGGCAGAAGATTATCCTGCAGTAGGTTGCCATTACTTTCTGCTGTAGACTGGTTGCCAGCCAAGGCTATAGAACCCAATCTGTCCTGTTATTTAACCTATAAATAGAGGGAAGAGATGGATTAATACCTTTCCCAAGGGGATTTGGGCGTAAGTGAATGTAAGGAATTCAACTGGAATTTGAAATCGGGTCCCCGATTTCTCATTCTGAGCTGATATCCACTGCCCCACAATGCACAATGTAATATACACTTTTTGAAATAAAAAATGGGCATCTGTTTCAAACACTGGGATGCCGAAAATAATCTAAATAATAAATATAAATAGACACATGGCTGAGTGGTTCAAACACTGACTTTCTAACCATGAGACCCGGGTTCAGATCTCACCATGGTCAGTTTGCCAGAAAGGAGACTTCTTGATATCAGTCTGGGGCAGTGATTCCAGTGTTGGTCTTGTTTGGAAAGTGCCTGAAAGCCGTTTTACAGAAGTTAATTTTTTTTTTATGTAAGTGTGATGGCAGTACAAATCATGGCTGCTTCACTAGAAGTTTGGTTTCGTTTGCTTTATGGCATATCAACTTCGATGGGTCATTTAATGCCAAGAAAATTTTTATAATAGATTTATATGAATAGAATATACTTTCTTTGTAAAGTGGGTTTCCTTGACAGTCAGATGTATTGCTTTAATATTTTCAAAGACATATTTTTATTGGTAACATTTTTTCTTCAAAAACATATTTTTGTTGAAAACATTTTTCCTTCAAAAATGTTTTATTGGCAACATTTTTCTTTCAAAACTGTTTTGTTGGTCATATTTTTCCTTTAAAAATGTTTTTTTGTAATTTTTCATTAAAAAAATGTTGTTAGTAAATACATTCATCGCATTTTGACCTCGGTTTGGGACTTAACTATTTACCCATAGCCGGGACCCTAACAGGGTCAGGGTGGACCTGGGAATAACAGCAATTAAGAGGTGGTTCCATACTCTTCACAACCTCCCAATCAGAGATCTTGCTGCCGGATACAGTTTATCGTCATAGCCAGGACCATTCACTACAAGAATACACCTGCTCTGAGCAGTTACTACCTAAGAAGAACATCACATGAAATGACCTCCCTATTCCCCTGATTTTGATTCAAGTGACTTTTTTATTTTCCCCAAGATCATGGGGATAATGAAGAGGACATGTTTTGAAAGTGTGGAGGCCACCAAGTGGGCTGTCATGACAAGGCTGAGGTTCATCCAAGAAGAATCCTTCCAGCAATGCATATATGCATGGCAGAGAAGGATGGATATATATATATATATTTTATAATCATGTCGCCCCAAGCAAGACATTTTACTGCCACTGTTGTGCAGGGGGTTACATAGGAGGAATGTTGAGGAGTGAGAGGTTGCAGGGGGTGTCGGGAAGAGAGTACTGATGAGAGTTGGGTGGATGTAGAAAAGCATGAGAGAGAGGGTGTAAATCAGTGAGACAGGAGATGACTATTGACTTTACATTTAAATTCTTGGAGATTATGGCTGTCAGGAAATCAAGTATGCAGAAGGGAATTCCACAGGCAGGAAGTGCGAGAAAAGAAGCTGCTGGAGTAGAATTTGCATTTACAATTTATTGGTTTCACAGTAAATGGGTGGGACCTGGTTGCTAATCTTGTGGCTCAAGGAAATTCGTAAATAGGAGGTACCAGTAAGGTATATTTAGGCAAAGATATTCACATAATTATTTTGATATAATAAATCAATGAAAGAAATTCAAGAGATAAATTAGCCATTTTTGCCAAATTTAGACAAAATTTAATCAAAAAACCATAAAATATACAATAGATAATACTAGTCTTATTAACAATATTAAAAGTTCATCTGAACAATTACCATGAAATTATTTATAGAAAAGGCACAGAGAGGCAACTTTATGGTGGTGGGAAATGACTACTGCTGAGATGCCAGATCAAGACCAATAATATTGCTGACTATTCTTTGGATTTTATCAAGGATCTCTACATAAAAAGCAGGACCACTTTACCATATGTGGCAGTAATATTCTAAGCATAGATGAATGAGAGACTTATAGATATGTAAGATAGATTCTGAACCAACTTTCTTATCAGTTGACCGAACAATGGATTCAATATAGCCTTTAAACTTCATGTCAGCTGAGAATTTTAACTTAAAATTTAAACAAGTCACTTTCCTGAAGGTTTGTTACAATATAAATGTTCTAGGAAACATGATTTTCCTTATAAATATTATATATTTCAGGATGTAGACAATCATGACTCTCCACCATTTTTATATTCTTCATTTGATGTGTCCTGTCTTCTATAGAAAGAATAGTGTATTGTTTTTTGTTGCCTTCTCTGTTATTTGTAATTTAGAATTTTCCTTTAGACTAATTAGCTCACAAGGCATGAAAGCCAGTCTACCCTGCTATTTAACCCACAGCTGAGGAGCAGAAGAGACTAAATCAAGACTTATTCAATACATTACACAACCCATACATCTGCTCAGTAAGAATAAAGGCCTTACCATTAAGTTGAAAATTACAGTTAAAACTCAAAAACAAATGTCACTCGTCTGAAATTGTGTTTGTAGTTGTTTTAAAAATCTATAAAAACAAAGATGAAAACCGTGTAATTAAATCGCATGCAATCGATTTTATAGTTCTCATTTGGCAAAACAAGAAACAGATGATTGTTATTAATTATTTTATTATTTAGAGTAAATTAAATAAACGTGTCTCAGATGATGAATATCTGCATCTATTCCTGGAGCAATCTGCTGAGAAAGGTATGAAATCTTTAATTAACATCTATCAAAACAATCTCTATTTAATGTTGCACTGTATATGTCTCTCCAGTAACACCGTCAAGTTCAGACAAGTCAAATGTGTTTCTATGTTAAGTAAAGGTTTGGATTTTCATGTAAGCATTCGTTTTGATATCAAAGATTATAGATCGACAGTGTGATATTTACCAATGACTAACAACTTAAAATTGAGACACACCATATATGAAAAACTGAGATATCTTAGTATTATTTTGAACTATTGTTCTCATCCTGGTTCATATAGATGTTGTTATAGACACAATATTTTGATCAATTACCCTCAGATGTACGCTTTGTTGTAGTGGATATCAGTTCAGAATGTGAAATTGGTGAGCTGAGTTTGAATTCCAGTTGAATTTGTCACATTCACCTAAGTGCAAATACACTTTGGGGAAAAGTATTAATCTGTCACTTCTCTCTCCAGCTATGGGTTAAATAGCAGGACAGATTAGGTTCTATAGCCTTGCTTGGCAACCAGTCTACTGCAGAAAAGAATGGTAATCTACTGCAGGAAAATTTTTTGCCTAATCAGTCATATCACTTTTGAGACATGATTGCCAAGAATACTAATCTGGTTAAGTAGAATTTATGATTTAATTCTTATCAATAAATCTGAAAATTATTACCATTGACCATGCCCTCTTCTATATATGAGTCTTTCAAAAACCATGTAAGTAGTGCCTCATTACCCAGAGACAGAATAAGAAACTATTGTATATCATTCCAAAGAAAATTCTGTGATTATCACAGTACATTATTTGGAGATTGATGGCAGTAAATCAGAATTCATCCTTTAAAATCAAGTGTCCATTGATAGGCTGATATGGATTATATTTGGATTATTGTTATATATCCTGTGGATCAGTTATTATTCATTCCTGCTGGATCAGTGCATCATTTCCAGATCCAAGGACTGAACTCATGGATATTGTAATATAAACTACTAGCAGTATAGCCCGGCGTTGCTCGGGTGTAATGAAAGCTTTAAAACTAATCCATGGTCCTGGAGCTCAGACTCAGCCTAAAGAATATTTGAAATAATAAAATAATTGTGACAATTTACCAATCGCACCTAGTGTATATATATATATATATATATATATATATATATATATATATATACTAGCAGTATAGCCCGGCATTGCTCGGGTGTAATGAAAGCTTTAAAACTAATCCATGGTCCTGGAGCTCAAACTCTTTGGACATTGGCACGAAAGACTAAAAAGCAATAGTTGTTTCCAGTTAAAGCGAAACCGTAGACTGAAAGAAAAATGAATGGATGTCAGTCAAATTTTGATTTCCTGGTATCGATATCAAATGAGTTTTTTTCGTCGTAAACTGAATTTTGAAGGCTAAATAAGTCCTTTGAGTAAATGGTATCATGGCTGAGACTAAGAACTACAATTATACCTGAAGCAAAAACTAAAATAAAAGGGCTGAAAAAACAGACATACAGGCAGATAAACAGACACATACACAAACATCTTGCCTTTTATATGTATATTATCAATTTTCTGCACTATTGTAAGAACTGCAACCTTGAAACTTCTGAATATCATTTTTGATATCTTCGTCAATGAGTGTATCAAATTTGATTAAAATTGAACCACTCCTTCTATCATCCGATTTTTTTGATTTTTGATATTTATCGGTGTTACCTCGACACAAAACCTAGCTAAGAACACTCTCAGGTGCTTATAGTACAACTGTGTAAATTTTTAAGATAATTGGTTCAGCCATTTCGGAGTGTATATGTAACGGACATACACAGACAAAGTTCCATTTATAAATAAGTTTAGATTTAGATTTAAATTTAGATATGAAAATTGAGATAAAACCTAAAAAACCTAAACGGAAATTGAAATACAAACTATGTAAAAAATGAGATACAGCCTATATGAAAAATGCAATTCAAATGATATAAAAATTGAGATACGTTATATATAAAAATCGAGAAGCACCATATATGAAAATTGATACAAAATATATACAAATTGAGATTCAAAATATGTAAAAAATGAGAAATAAGTTATATGAAATTTGAGATTCAACCAATATGAAAAATGAGATACAGTCTATATAAAAAAATGAGACAAAATCTATGAGAATTGAGATACAACTTGGGAAACATCATATATAAGATGCTATATAGAGATACATCATACAGAAAATTTGATACAACCTAAATGAAAATTGAGATACAGCCGATAAAAAAATCGAGATAGAATCAATATAAAAACAGATACAAAAGCTATATAAAAATTGAGATTCAACCGATATAAAAACTGAAATACATCATACACAACAAGAGATATATACCACATATGAAAATTGGAATACAACTTATATAAAAATAAAGATTAAAACTATATAAAAATTGAGATACAACATAAGAAAAAAGAAATACAAGCTATATGAAAACTGAGATTTAACCTATATGATTAGTGAGATACATAATATATAACAATAGAGATACACTGTCTGTAAAAATTAAGATACAACCTTTACTCAAATTGATGTAAAACCAATATGAAAATTGAGATTAAACGATATAATAATTGAGATACAACAAATATAAAAAACAGATATAGAACCGATATAAAAATTGAGTGAGTGAGTTTTGTTTAATGGCATATCAACACCTCTGTGGGTTATTTAATGCCAAAAAGGTGGGGTTTTAAGGTATTTTTTTAATGTTCAGTTATAGTGAAAAGGTTGATTTAGTCAGATTTTAATGAAAATTTTGTTTTTAATTTATATTTTATAAAACTGAATATGTCTTATAGTTTTGTATTCAAAAATGTTTTGCTGAGAATAATTTTTTTCCTTAAAAAATTTATTATGGTAATAATTTTTTTCTTCAAAAATCTATTATTGTAATATTTTTCCTTCAAAAATGTATGTTTTCTATAAAAGTTGATTTTTATGTATATATTTCTATAAAAGTGTATTTTTATACTTTCATAGTGTTTTGACCCCAGTTTGGGGATTAACTATTTGCCCATAGCTGGGACCCCTAACAGGTGCTACCACTCCGGGTCAGAGTGGGCCTGGGAACAACAGCAATTAAGAGGTGGTTCTATGCTCCTCACAACCTCCCAATTGAAGGCTTTGCTACTAAATGCAGTTTATGGTCATACCCATTATCAATAAAAATTGAAATACAACCCCTATCAGAATTGTGATACAACTTATATACAAACTGAGATATGCTCTACAATAAAATTGAGATATGATCTTTATGAGAATTGAAATGCAACTTGTATGAAAATGGAAATTCAACTTATATAAAAATTAAGGTCCATCTTTTGCCAAAATTGTGATACAATTTAAATGAAAAGATACATATATTTAAAAAATGAGTTTTAATAAGAATTATATTTAATCTATATGAAAATTGAGATACATCTACACTACCGGCCATAATTATTAGGCAACCCCAGTGTTTGAAAAAAAAAGATGATGTATTTCATACTATTTTTTAGTATTTATTGCCAAGTGAATAAGTGTAAATGAAAATAGAACGGTTCTTTTGTTAATACTTCACAATAACATGTGCATTAAATGAATTTATAAATATTTAACAATTTACATATATTGCAGTTTCATCAATGAAAGAATGAAGAAAATTTAGGGTGATTCAGACAAATTCATCTTTGGATTCTTGCTTTGTAAAATTTTGCAAAGTAATAATAACAAAAGAACCATTCTGTTTTCATTTGGCAATAAACACTAAAAATAGTATGAAATACATCATTTCTTTTAAAAAAAAACTGGGGTTGCCAAATAATTATGGCTGGTAGTGTATATAAAAACTGAAATACATTATATATAACAACAGAGATACACCAAACATGAAAATTGATGGATTTTATGGTAAATCTTGAGATATTGCAGGAATATCAGACCATATGAGGCAGCAATATTCAATGCATGGATGAATGTTACATTTTATAAATGTTCAAGATGGTTTCTGCTGAGCAAATTTATCTGCCATGATACAGATCCTTTACAGCTCTAAGTAATATTTGTCTTTTTACTGTTCTTCTCATATTTTTGTTTCCCTCTTGCCTTCTGTATATCCTGTGAGTGTCAAATTCTCTGAACTCTCTTTCCTCATTATGTGACCTAAAAATCTCAAACTGTCTCTTTCTAATTTTAATTACAAGTCTCCTTACAGAAGCCCTTGTAATTAATTCAATGTAATTATTTCTCTTGATATCAGTGGGAAATGTGAATGTTTAAAGACACTTTGCAACTTTGTTTCTAATTAAATTTTCCTATATCTTAATACTTTGCATAGTTTTTGTAAGACCACTTTCATTATAACAATACATGTTTGGGTTTATGTTTGACATTTTCCATTACTATGCTATTCAGATAGTTAAATTTCTGTATGTGCTTGATATCACGAAATCAAAGGTCATATCTTTGCTCTTTTCTTCTGTTGATAACCATACATGTTTTCTTATATTTATTACTAAAACTTTTTAATTGATTATCTTTATCAGATCATATTCTTTTGTAATCTATATTCTCATTAGTAAATCCTAAATTCTAATATCCAACCTTCTTATAGGAAGTAAATCCTTTATTAACGCATTTTCAATCATGGCTCACCCCCAATTTTCTACTTTTGTAGTTCTTGATATCATTCGTCTTTTCATTATCTCTCCTAATCCCAATTTTGACATCCATTTACTCAAGTTTGTTTTGTAGGTGACTCACTGCATTCTTCTGTCCCTCCAGTTATCAAAGTATCCTGTGAGTGTCGAATTCTCCAACCCTTCTTTCTGACCATCTCGATTTTGTGTTCTAACATTCTATGTCCTTAAGTATTGTTGGATGATGGTCTGCTTCTGCTCATTTCTTTCCTAACTGGATGTGGGGGTCATTTTCAAGAAGCTTGACCCTCTTCCTGCTGGAAGAGGGTCAAGGAGCTAATTCTTTATATTAATCTTATCAGTCACTTAAGTGCCATATGTGATATATGCTTTGGGCGGTTGTGTCTCGAAAGAGACATGACTGACTGGGCAGGAGATTATCCTGCAGTAGATTGCCATTGCTTTCTGCAGTAGACTGGTTGCCAGCCAAGGCTATAGAACCCCATCTGCCCTATTATTTAACCCATAACTGGAGGGAAGAGATGGATTAATACCATTCCCAAAGGTATTTGTGTGTAAGTAAATGCAAGGAATTCAAACTCTGCTACCTGATTTGTCGTTCCGAGTCAATATCCGCTGCACCACAACGCACATCCTAATTAGTCTTAGAGTGATTCCTAATTCAAATTTTGATTGATGACTCAAACTGTCTTTACTAGAGTGTATTCTTCATTCTCATTAGTTGAATAATGCCTTTTTTAATGTCCAATCTGTTTTTAATTAAATATTAAAAAATGTTTAATGTAATATCCTTTGCTTGTTTGGAAAGATAGAATAATTGCAAAGCAACATTACTAGTGAATATTATAAATAGATACATGGATGTTTCAAACCAGCTTATATCAAATTCTTTAAAGAAATTTTCTAAATGTAAGTTCCAAGCTAAACGCAAGCTCTTTATTAATAGCCGTAAACTGAACTGTAAATCAAAGCATTTTGAAATTAATGTCGTTTGCAAAACATCCTTCGTGAAAATCCTTTCCAATGTTCCAAAGAATAATCTTACAGGGAAAAGCCAACTAGATAGACATTGTCTTACCCATGCCACTTTCCCTAAGTGTAAAGACAAGAAAAGTCTATTCACTTTGTGATTTATGATTAGAATGAGATGATAGACTTGGTCTTGTAACTGCAAATCACCAGTTTTAATGCTTGATGTTCAATTTTCCGAGATTGACAATTAAACTGACTTGCATGATTTCTATTGCTCTCCTTCTGAAGGTGACCTTTGCAAATTCAATTATTGTCTTTGGATTCCAACATATCTACTGTACTGGATATTGTCTTAGACCAGAGATTACACTGACATGCAAATGAGTTACACCAAGAGATTACAAAGTGGGCCAAACAAGAAACCCAAATTCTTTGATGCAATTAGAATAAAGAGATTTAATGTTGTCGTCAATTTGATGTTCCGTTTCATGTCACGTCCCTTCAGGGCATTGTTTTTTTTTTGTTTTTAATCATTTCACCCCAAGCAACAAGATAATGCCACTAAAATGCAAGGCGTTCTTGGGATTGGAAGAGAATGAGAAACGTTTAGTGAGAAGAAAGAAAATAAAAGAACAGGATTCAGGAAGATAAAAGATAGCAACTGGTTTTGGATTTACATTTTTGAATATTGTGGGTGGCAGGGAAGCAAGAAGCCAGAAGAGATATCCACAGATGAGAAGTACAAGAGAAGTTATTTCTAAAAAACAACTGATAAGTTCACCTATCGTCCAGTTCACACTCCTCCTCAGTATTTTTAAACTGGACTAAGGATTTATTCCTTATTTCTTGTTTAAAATCTGGTTTCTGGTTCCTTCTAAAGTCTTTTCATTCTTATTTTTCCCATTAGCTTCTTGCATTTTTGTGGCATTGTCACCTTGCTTGGGGTGAATTGATTAAAAAAAACCCAAAAAGAATAGCACATGTGATTACATATAGCTAGTTCAAAAGTAAAATGGTGAAACCTAATTGCCAATGTAGTAATATGTTTAAATACATTCAATTGAGGCATGAAGGAGGAAAACTCAGTAGAAGAATTGCAATGAAAATATTTATGAAAAAGACAGGGGGAAGCCACATTATGGTGATGGGAAAGTAACTGAAGTCAAGATGCCAGGTCAGGATCAATAATATTACAGATTCGTCTTCAGATTTTATTGATACTCTTGAAATATATAGTAGACCAGGTATGCCATTAATATTCAATGCACAACTGAATGGTAGATTTCTAAAAGTGCAAGATGAATACTGATCAGAAAAATGTCGGCAACAATGGTTCTCCACCACTTCCTTATCCTTTGTAACTCTAATTAATGTTTGTTTCTTTACTATTTTGCCCAGTTCATTTTCTGTCATCCATTTAAAGAAGATTTTGTTTCCCTCTGCCCCTCTTGCCTTCAGTATGTCCTGTGAGTGTCAAATTCTTCTCTCTTTCCACATTGTGTGAAATCTCAAACATCTCTTTCTGATTCTCCTTTTCTGCCAGTATTTTCCCAAAAGCTAAAATGTTGTTAGGTGTTTCTCACTCTTTCTCTGTGCCCTTCTTGTCTTTATTATATCCTGTGAGTGTTAAACTCTCCAAGCCTTCTTTCGACATTATTAGGTTCAGAGATTTCAGTTGTCTTTTTCTGGTTCTAAACACAAGTGTTCTTTTTCTTTCATTTTTCTTAAATCTTTCTTGTTGCTCACATGCTTCCTCAATAGTATTTTGCCAGATTTCATGAATTTAAGCACAATACTATATTAGGAAAAATGTTTCATCATATCACAGTTGAAATGGATAGATGATTTCTGTGCTGACAGTTTCTCTTATTGCACTTATTATTTGTGGAACTCTCTTCCAGCTTCTTGCTTTCTCATCAACTTTGATCTTCAAAAATTTATATGCAGCGTCAATCGTTATCTTCAGTTCTCTTAATTCCTGTTCTTTTATTGTTCTCTCTCCTTAAACATGTTTTCTTCTTCACATATTATTATAAGTTCTATGCTAACAGTTTCTTCTCTCACTTGTGGAACTCTCTTCCGGCTTCTTGTTTTCCATTC
Organism: Ascarosepion bandense; assembly: GCA_037127315.1. Taxonomy (NCBI): domain Eukaryota; kingdom Metazoa; phylum Mollusca; class Cephalopoda; order Sepiida; family Sepiidae; genus Ascarosepion; species Ascarosepion bandense. The sequence continues at coordinate 3,621,485 of JBBBDQ010001603.1, forward strand.
AACTTTGATCTCCAAAAATTTATATGCAGCGTCAATGATTTTGTTCTGCCTTCTTAATTCCTGTTCTTTTATTGTTCTCTTTCCTTAAACATGTTTTCTTCTTCACATATTATTATAAGTTCTATGCTAACAGTTTCTTCTCTCACTTGTGGAACTCTCTTCTGGCTTCTTGTTTTCTAATCAACTTTGATCTCCAAAAATTTATATGCAAAGTCAATCATTTTGTTCTGCCTTCTTAATTCCTGTTCTTTTATTGTTCCCTCTCCCTAACTGTATTTATCCATTTCTCATAACAGTTTCTTCTCTCACTTGAGGGGCACTCTTCCATCTTCTTGCTTCCTGGTGAATTTTGATCTTCAGAAATTTAAATGCAATGTCAGTCATTATTTACTGTTTTCTTGATGCCTGTTGTTTTTTGTTCTCTCTCTTCTTAACAATATTTTCTGTTTCTCATATTATTATAAGTCTTATACTAACAGTTTTTTCTCTCACTTGTGGAGCTCTCTCTCGGTTTCATGCTTTTCAGGCAACTTTCTTCTTTAAAAATTTAAACGTAATATCAATGTTATCTTCAGTCTTCTTAATTCCTGTTCTTTTATTGTTCTCTCTCCTTAATTATGTTTTCTTCTTCTCATATTATTATAAGTCCTATGCTAACAGTTTCTTCTCTCACTTGTGGAACTCTCTTCCGGCTTCTTGCTTTTCACTCAACTTTGATCTTAAATAATTTAAATGCAATATCAATCATTATCTTCTGTCTTCTTAATTCCTGTTCTTTTATTGTCCTCTCTCCTTAATTATTTTTTCTTCTTCTCATATTATTATAAGTCCTATGCTAACAGTTTCTTCTCTCGCTTGTGGAACTCTCTTCCGGCTTCTTGCTTTTCACTCAACTTTGATCTTAAATAATTTAAATGCAATATCAATCATTATCTTCTGTCTTCTTAATTCCTGTTCTTTTATTCTTCTCTCTCCTGGAAGTTTCTTTTGATTTCTTCATTTCCAGCCAACACTGATCTTCAAAAATTTAAATTTAGTGTCAATCATTATCTACTATCTTCTTGATTCCTCTTTTTCAATTTTTTTCACATCTTAAATTTACCTCTTCTCCCCCAAATATAGATTAATTAGTAAGACTTGTATCAGTAAATCTTTATTATCTCCTCACCAAAAAAACTTGTAATCTAGAAATATTTTCTGGCTTTAAATAACCTTCAAAGGTTGACACGCTATAGAAAACAAATCAATGAATCAATAAATATTTGTAGATGATACATTTATTGAAATTGAGGCAAACACAAATAAACAAGGAACAATTGGTAGATGACACTTTCATGAAAAGAAAATGTTGAGCAACCGAAAGAAACATTGGGAGGGAATGTATGTAAAACCATTGCTGCTTCTCGCCATCTACTTGACTGCACACGTTTTTACTGATAAGTGACATGCGGCACAAAGACTGGATGGAAAAATGACAATAGAAGCCTGAATGGTAACAGCGCTGAAAGAAACCCAAATGCGTAACAGGCTTCATAACTGACATCGCATTTCTACCTTTTTTTCTTTTCCTTTTGTGTTCCCATCACCAATACTCATGTGATTTGGTGCCTTTTTCACAACCGAACATGCAGGCCTTCACTCTTGTGCTCCAAGGTATAGACATACAAGCTTGATCTAGTATGATGCCATTTATATAACATTTTCTTTTTATAATCATGTTGCCCAAGCAAGGCATTTTACTGCCACTGTTGAGCAGGGGGTTACATAGAAACTAAATTATGAAAAAGAGTGACAGGTTGTGGGGCAGTGTCAGGACGTGGGTAAGAAAAAAATGAATGTGGCCTTAAAATGGGGGATCAATTTATATGTTGATTGCAATGTAGAATTGATCCCCCGCTTTATATCCACATTATAATAGTATAGAAATTTTTTTTTTTTCTAATCATATCATCCCAAGCAAGGCATTTTACTGCCACTGTTGAGCAGGGGGTTACATAGAAACTAAATTATGAGAAAGAGTGACAGGTTGTGGGGCAGTGTCAGGACGTGGGTAAGAGAAACATGAATGTGGCCTTAAAATGGGGAATCAATTTATATGTTGATTGTAATGTAGAATTGATCCCCCGCTTTATATCCACATTATAATAGTATAGAAATTTTTTTTTTTCTAATCATATCATCCCAAGCAAGGCATTTTACTGCCACTGTTGAGCAGGGGGTTACATAGAAACTAAATTATGAGAAAGAGTGACAGGTTGTGGGGCAGTGTCAGGACGTGGGTAAGAAAAAAATGAATGTGGCCTTAAAATGGGGGATCAATTTATATGTTGATTGTAATGTAGAATTGATCCCCCGCTTTATATCCACATTATAATAGTATAGAAATTTTTTTTTTCTAATCATATCATCCGAAGCAAGGCATTTTACTGCCACTGTTTTGCAGGGGGTTACATAGGAGGAAAGTTATGAGAAAGAGTGACAGGTTATAAGGAGTGTCAGGAAGTGAGTAAGAGAAAGATGAGATTACTGATGAGAGTGGAGTGGGGTTGAAAGGAACATGAGAGAGAGGATGCAAGTTAGTGAGATAGAAGATGACTATTAACTTTAAATTTGAATTCTTGAAGATTGTAGCTGTCGGGAAAGCAAGTCAACGAAAGGAAATTGCACAAGCAAAAAGTGTGAGAGAAGGAGCTGCTAGAGTAGAATTTGCATTTCCAATTTATTGGTTTCACAGTAAAAAGGTGGGACCTAGTTGCTAATCTCGAGTTAATTCATGTATAGTGGGTACCAGTGAGCTAAGTTCATCTGAGCAGAAGCCATGAAAGTATTTGTAGTAGAGATACAGGAAAGTCACATTGCGCCGGTGAGAAAGTGACTGTATCTGTGCTGCCAAGTCAGAATCGATCAGATTACAAATTCTCCGTTGGATTTTGTCAAGGACCCCTAGGTCGATAGCAGGAGCACTCAACCAGATATGGCAATATTCAATGTACGGGCGGATGGTAGATTTGTATATGTGCAGGATTGCTTCAGACTGGAAAAACTTCCTGGCCCTGCACAGAGAACCGACCTTCTTAGCTATGGATTCTATATAGTCATTTCACTCGAGGTCTGTTGTGAGAGTTAACCTGAGGAGGAGCAGTGTTGTACCTTCAGGGAGACTAGTATGTCTCATAAATTACAGAATTGGCTTCAATGTTTACAGTTCAGATGGTTTACAGTAATATCCCACTGAAACACTGGTTCTCCTATGGTCATCGAAGTTAAGCAATGACAAGTTTGGTCAATACCTAAATTAGTGACTGATTGGGAATAGCTGGAGCTGCAAGTTTAGATGTCTGAGTTGAGTAATGGATAACAATTAAAAATTAAACAACTGAGTTCCAAATCCAATCAGGATCGTTGTATTCATTTATGAACAAATACTCTTGAGAAAGGCATGAATCCACCTCTTCTCTCCCAGCTATGGATTAATTAGTAGGACTTATATCAGCAAATTGTTATAATCTCCTTACAAAATTCTTACAATCTAAAAATATGTTCTACCTTTAAATAATCTGCAAAAGATTAATAAAGCTTTAAACACACACAAAACAAAAAAAAAAACAGCAACAGAGTCTGTCCTGAAAGTATTCAGTCACAAGAACGAAGGTCAAGTTCTGGTTTCATGGATTTTATGCAAATTGCCAATCAATCACTGGGGGACTTACTCTATATGGGTAAAAGACACTTTTCCCACTCCGAATTACATTCATCATGGCTATATTCCTGCCCATTATCAAGGCCTCACTGCCAAGTTATATCACTCAGGTCTGGGTTGAGTGCCGCACAAGAAGAGTTTATATTTGGTAATGCGCAATATGGTCCCTTCAGGCTGGTTGCAAAATTAATTTAATGCATCGGAACTGTTGAGATATTCAAATTTGCTGGACAAAATAAACATGTGTCAGATTGATTCATCCAGCCTGACACTTGAGGCAAAATAATATTTATAAAAATTTTAAAATGCTTAAAATGAAATTCAAAAGGAGGTTGTTTGCAATATTTTTAAATATCTCATTTCCTCCATTAATTTCCTTTTGTTTTTGTCAGACCATCATTTATATATTTGGAAATACAAAGAACAACAAACTGACAACATCTTGCAGGATTAGCCAACAAACAGTTTTAAAATTTACAGATTTCCCCATTTTCTTTTCTAATCTTTTAACATTTTCTCATCAAAGATCAAGGAAAAACTTGAAGTAACCAAAATCTGGTTTCACAGAAGGATGCTGAGAATACCATGAATAAAACATGTGAGCAACTAGGAAGTTTTGGAGAGGATGGACATGAGAAGGAAACTAATAAGGATGCTGTGGATATCGTGGACTGAGCATGCAAGCAACGAAGAGGTGTTAGAAAGAATGGCAACAAAAAGGAAATTAATGCTGAGCATCAGGAAGAGACAACTGAAGTTCCTGGAACATGCAATGAGGAAGAAGGGCTTGGAGAATCTGATACTGACAGACCAGATAGAAGGAAAAAGAGACAGAGGAAGGCCATGAATAACATATTTGCAGGGCCTGATCAGGTGGATGACGGAACGGGGGTTGCGAGGTGTAACAGGAACGAACATACTAAGAGCCACAAGGGATAGGGAGACATGAAGAACCATGAACGCCTACGTCCTGAAGGGACAGGGAACATAGAAGAAGAAGAATGAGGAAGGAAGGCTTGGAGAATCTGATGCTTATGGGACATAGAGGGAAGAAGAGACAAGGGAAAGCAACATAGAACATATTGGATAGACATGAGCAGATGGGTGGTTGAGTGAGCATTGAGTGGGATAACAAAAAAGGGATGTTAAGAGCTACAAGGGAAAGGGAGGTGAGAAAGGCTATAATCACCTATGTCCTGAAGGGACAAGGCACACAGAAGAAGAGTTATAAATAACTAATCATTATTGAGAAGAGGTGGATTCATACCTAATCACAATTTGATAAGAAATTTTAATGTGGATATAAAGTGGGGGATCAATTTTGTTTTATAATCAATACATAAACAGAACCATCACTTTGTGGCCATGCTAGTTTCTATACATTTATATTCTAGATTTATTGGCTTGAGTAAATTGATGAGACTGAGCAGGGTTTTGGAGGAGTAACAAAAGAAAGGGTGTTAACAGCTAAAATGAATAGGAAGGTGTGGAAGGCCACGATTGTCTGTTCTGAAGGGACATGGAACAGAAGAAGAAGAAGAAGAAGATTAATTAGCAAGTCGGCATATGTAATAGTTTTAACAAATTATTTATAAGAGAAAAGAAAAATGAATATAGTCTGCACCAGAGGTGGCTTTGCTCAATGCTGCAAAATGCTATAAAAGCAAATATCAACCTGAGAACTCATATTCTGAAATAAACTTGTCAGATGGAAACTTTTATATGGATGCCATACATGGAGCCAAAATTAGTTCAGAAAACCACTTGCAAAGATCAATAGTTAAAAAAGGCTTTGAGTAAGTAAAGCCTGAGGGTCTTGGCAAAGATCATTCGTCTTTGAACATTCTGGACTAGCAATACAGAATCACGAACAAAAAGCATTACCAAATAGCAGAAACCACTTCACTTGAAGACTACTGACAGCAGCAACAACTAAAAGGAATAACACTTGAAGAGCAAATAATAAGTTAGATGTTGACACTTCACACTATTTCAAGCAAATGGTTAGAGAGGAAACCCCCATCAATAATAAAAATAATTTCAGAGGAAGATTTATAAATTTGAAGCAAACATAGTACTAGCTGATCGGTTAATGAATGCTAAATGTTTCCCTATAGAAGAGCAGCAAATAATACATCACTCAATAAATCCCGGGCCTAAGTAATAAAACAAAATCTTTTAGGAAAAATTCAACTTTATTCATCAACATAGTGTATTACCCTAGAAAGAGACTGATTCCAACACTTTTCTAACAATCTGATGCATTTTTTGTAGAACAATTTGTCTTTGACCTCAAAATATGCCTCAGTTTCTGATATCACTTCTTCCCTGGAGCATTCTTTTGGGGTCTGCAAACAGCCAGTAGTCACTGGGGTCCAGATCTGGAGAATAAGGTGGATGCTGAAGCAATTCAGAGTGCAATTCATGTAGTTTTGCCATCGTTGAGATAGATTTGTGACACAATGCGTTGTCTTGGTGAAAGATCACTTTTTCTTCATTTGTGGCCATTTTTTATGATTTCTTCCTTCAAGTGCACCAATAATGCTATATAATATTCACTATCAAAGGTTCTTCCTTTCTCAAGGTAATCAATGAACAAAATATCTTGCGCATCCCAAATTAGGAGGCCAAAACTTGCCTGTTGATGTTTGCATCTTTGGTCACCTTGGACAGCTTTCACCTGCAGCTGTTCACTCAGCTGACTGCCAATTTGACTCCAGGGTGAAGTGGTGGATCCAGGTTTCATCCATTGTCACATATTTGTGCAAAATCTCTTTTTTCTTGCATTGAAACAGTTGCAAACAACACTCTGAATAATCAATGTGTTGTTGTTTTTGATCCACTTTGAACACAGCTTTCTAACAAATGTACATGAAAAATGGTGAATACACTGCCTTCTGATATGTTCAACTCTTCTGCTATCTCACGCAACTTCAATTTACAATTGGCCAAAACGAGTTTGTGGATTTCTTTGGTGCTTTCCAGGACAACTGCTGATTTTGGGCAACCTGAGTGTTCAGCAAAATCATTCCTTTACAGCCCTGTTTAAATCAGCATACCACCTCAGTCATTGTTTCCAATGAAGCAGAGTCTAAACCACACTTATCAAGCGATTTCTTTGCTTAAACAGTATTTTTCAGTCAGAAATCAATGCTTTATCAACACATGAAATGGATGGCTTTCACCTGCTGCTGTCCACTGTGCTGACTTTCGATTTGACTCCAAAGGGAAGTAGTGGATCTATATTTCATCCATTGTCACATATTTATCCAAAAACTCATTCTTGTTGTATTGAAATAGTTGCATAGAATGCTCTTAATTGTCAATACGTTGTTGTTTTTGATCGACTGTAAGCAAACATGTCACCCATTTTGAACACAGCTTTCTCATTGACAAATATTCATGCAAATTGGTGAATACACTGCCTTCTGTTATGTTCAACTCCTCTGCAATTTACGATTGGCCAAAATGAGTTTGGGAATTTTTTAGTGTTTTCCAGGTCAACTGCTGATTTTGGGCGACCCAACAGTTCAGCATCATTTGTGTCTGTATGTCTGAATTTAGTTTACCATCTCTTAATTGCTGTTCCAATGGAGCAGAGTTTGAATAATACTCATCATGTCATTGCTTTGCTTGAACAGTATTTTTTTCTCATCAGAAAGCAATGCTTTATAAACACACAAAATTCAGCTTTTTCCATTGTTTTGAAAATTTGCAACAACAGCTTTACAATAACTGTAATTTGTAAACTAATAATTTGATTGGGCCCAAATTCTGTTACTTGCCATCTGAAGAATTATTTATTAGTGGTGCCATCTGTATGTCAGGCCTGGGACTTATTGAGTGAGGTGTTATTTTCATTACTGTTTTGTTTGTTTAGCAGAATATCAAAAACTCATGGGTCACTTAATGTCAAAATTTAGTTTTTTTTTCTTGAGAGCAATAGTAATTTCATTTACAAAAATGTATTACTGATAATACTTTTTTAATCGTTTCACCCCAAGCAAGGCAGTAATGCTACTGATGCACAGGGGCCTACATAAGAGAAAAAGATTAGATAGGAGGAGAGTACAGAGAAAGAGGAACTAGTTACAAGTGTCAGTGAAAGGAGCAAGAGAAGGATGGAAATACAGGTGTGATGACAGGATGGAAATACAGGTGTGATGACAGGATGGAAATACAGGTGTGATGACAGTTGCAAAGGTAAAGAGAAAGGAGAAGATATACAAGTTGATGTAGAAAGAACTGGAGTCAAGTGTTTAGGAGATGGGTATTGACATTGCATTTAAATTCCTGGAGGTTGTAGCCATCAGGAAAGCAAGAATATGGGAGAGAATTCCACAAGTGGGAAGTACGAGAAAAGAAGCTGATGGAGTAGAATTGTCAGCTGCATTTGGTTGATCTAACTGTGAATGGGTGGGACTCAGTTGCCAGTCTAGTTGCACGAATAAACCCATGTGGCAGGGGCACTAGTGACCTAAGTTTGTCAGAACAGAAGCCATGGAAATATTTGTAGAACAGAGGGAAGCCACATCCCTTCAGCGAGAAAGTGGATGGTATTATACTTTCATAATGTTATGAAACGATTGTGATGCAAAGATTATTAGTGCAATTGTTTTCTTTAATTTATTTATTTATTATTTTTACTCTACAATGTTTTTATGATACTAGTTTAAGAATTTAGAACTGTTAGTTTAGGTGAGTGACATAGTTACTTATGTGCAGTATTCACATACTGCACATATGTCGAAAATTGACTTACAGTTCCTTGGTAGTTCCCTCTCATAACAACTGAGCAACAATTGTACCACATCATATGCTACACACACTCACTGAGTTAGGAGAGTAGTGGGAGGGAGCTATAGAAACAAGTTGCCAACTAGGAATTATTATGAAAATTGGTCGGGAGGGGGGTAAGAAATAACCCATGTGACTAATGCAAGGTTAAATGCTCTCAAAGTCATCAAAATCAAATGTCTCCAAAGCATAAGTCCAGTCCTTCTGAGGCGAGGTGGGGAAGCAGTGCTTTGAACCAAAAGAAAGTCATCGTCATGGAAGTGAAATTAGATATAATAAAACAGTCAGAGCAACGTGAAACACTGACAAAACATTAGCTGCACACCAGATCTAAGACATATGACTGTCTTGATGCTCATCGGTGATAAGGAACACATACTACTACATGTGAAAGAATCTGATCCTGTGCAATCTACTGCGGTTGTAAAGCAGTAAAGTGATTTATTTATTGAGATGGAAAGACTATTAGCACAATTGTTTTCTTTTCTTTATTTATTATTTACTCTACAGTGTTTTTATGATACTAGATTAAGAACTGTTAGCTTAGGTGAGTGACATAGTTACTTATGGGCAGTATGCGAATACCGACTAACATTGAAAATCTATATAAGTCGTGGTCCCGGAATGGAAGTCCAACATAAACCATTTACCCACTGTATATTCTTTTATATGCCAGGTCTATTCAGAACGTGAACATTTATGGCCCTCCATAACTTCCTATTCTCCATTGAATTTAGCAACGTTTGTCTTTTTAATAACCTTCGAAGTACCTTTTCTGCCATTCATTTACAGGAGCTCATTACCCACTGTTTTGTTTTGTTCTTAAACAATTTTCTATTTTATAAATTTTTCATTCTACTATAACTACTAACCCCAATTGTGCCAGTTATTTAGCTCATTCTTTTTCTATGTGCCTTGTCCCTTTAGGACATGGGCAATTATGGCTCTCCACAATTTCCTGTCCTTTGTAGCTCATTGCAAATATCTTTCTGCCATCTCCCTGTATCCATGTTCTACCAACTATTTTCACAAGCTCACTGTTTCTGTCTTACTTCTCTTTAGGATGTGGTTGGCAATAGCTCTCCACCATTTCCTCCTCATTTATAGTACTTAATAAATTTTGTCTTTTCACTATCTCTTCTAATCCCTGTTTTGCCAACAATTGACACACACCCATTCTTTTTATTCTAGGTGTCTTGTCTCTTTTGAATGCAGGCAATGATGGCTCTCCACAATTTCCTGTTCTTTGTAGCTCTTTAAAAATATTAACTTTCTGCTATCTCCACAAATCCCTGTCCTACCAACTATTTATACAAGCTTGTTATTGTTCTCCTTCTCTATACCTTGTTTCTTCAGTATGGGGTCAATAATGGCTCTCCACCATTTCCTCCTCATTTATAGTGCATAATAAATTTTGTCTTTTTTGCAATCACTTCTAATCTTTGTTCTGCCAACTATTTAGATAAGCTTACTTTACTTCTTCTATGTGCCTTGTCCATTTAGGACATGGACAATTATGGCTCTCCACAATTTCTTGTCCTTTGTAGGTCTTAGTTAATTTTGTCTTTCTGCTATCTCTCCTAATCCCTGTCCTGCCAACACTTTACATCAGGTAAGTAGCTTATCTACTGATTTCCCCCTTTCCCTTTTGTCTCCAATAAGTCTTGTCAGTGTAAAATTTTCCAAGTCTTCTTTCCTCATTATAGAGCTTTGAAATTTCAACTATTTCTTTTTTATTCTCGGTATAAGTGACCTTCTTGTTGCCATTTTCTTGACCTTTTTTTGGTGTTCACATGTGCCGTCCAGTTTATTTTTAGCATCATTTCACCACATCTTGCTGTTTTCCTCTGACCCACAATATGTCTTGTGAGTGTCAAATTCTTCAAGCCTTCTTTTAACATTACATGTCCCAGAAATTTCAACTGTTTCATTCTGATCCTAGTGCCTTTATTAAAAAACTTCAATGTTCACATCTTCCATCAATGTTATTCTCAAAATCCTTCTTTAGATTTTTCGATTTGAGTTTTGTTTAATGGCATATCAACACCTATGTGGGTTATTTAATGCCGAAAAGGTAGAGTTTAAAGATATTTTTTTTTAATGTTTGGTTATAGTAAGAAAGTTGATTTAGTCAGATTTTGACAAAAAAAAATTATATTTTATTTTATTTTAGAAAACTGAAGATGTCTTCTAGTTTCATATTCAAAAATGTATTGCTAGTAATTTTTTTTCCTTCAAAAATGTACGATGGCAATAATTGTTTTTCTTGAAAATTGTGTAATGGTAATAACTTATTTCTTAAAAAAAAAGTATTGTTGGTAATATTTTTCCTTCAAAAGTATACATTTTTCTATAAAAGTATTTATATATATATATTATATTTCTATAAAAGTGTTTTTTATACTTTCATAGTGTTTTGACCCCAGTTTGGGGTTAGCTATTTACCCATAGCTGGGACCTTAACAGGTGCTACCACTCCGGTTCAGAGTAGACCTGAGAACAACAGCAATTAAGAGGTGGTTCCATGCTCTTCACAGCCTCCCAATCAGAGGCCTTGCTGCTGGATGCAGTTTACCGTCATACCCAGGACCCCTTCTGTAGAACTACATCTTTGCTGCCTCAAGTCTTCACTTTATCTTTGTTGAGATGTTCTTGCATTTACTGCCATGTAGGAATTTATAGCGTACAACTTAGGTCATTCCTCTAGCTAACAACATATATATATATATATTCTGTTTTTTTACATTTGATAGTCCTTTCTTCCTGCTTTACTACTTTGTACTGTTTTTTTTTTGTCTGATGTTAACATAGCATCATCTTCATATCTTGCTGAATCTTTGCCTACCAGTCATAAAAAAAAACTTTATCTACAAAATCAAAATATATATATAATTACTTTTCAGTTAAATACTGAAGAGGAAGTAAAATTATCAACAAAGCAAATATTCCTGGTGAGTTGGTCAATTTAAAATATTGTGCAAGCAATCCTGGCAAATAGCCATCCTAATCTCAGACCAAATAAAGTGGAAATTTTATATCAAAAAACAGTTGCTTGTAAGCACTTAGGCTTTATCAAATTTAATCAATTTCTTTCTTCATAGGAATACAAGGGTTGCCTAAAAAGTTCATAGGCTGACCAAGAAATGTTTTTTTTATCTTATGAGTAATTAGTAGCATCCCCGGGAATATGCAATATTGTGGTATGTGTCGGATAAATTTAAGTACCTAGGAAGTGTTCTAACAGCAGATGGAAAGTGCGACACGGAGATCCGAAGGACGCATTCCAAAAGATGAGCAAAATAGAAATGAAGAAAAGAGTGCTAGACTGCTACATGATGTCAGTTCTTCAATATGGCAGTGAATGCTGGACAATATCATCGAAAATGAGGACAAAACTGGAAGCAGCCGAAATGTGGTTCTACAGAAAGATGCTACGGATATTGTGGACTGAGCATGCAAGCAACGATGAGGTGTTGGAAAGAATGGCAACAAAAAGGAAATTGATGCTGAGCATCAGAAAGAGACAACTGAAGTTCCTGGGACACGCAATGAGGAAGGAGAGCCTGGAGAACCTGATACTGACTGGTCAGATAGAAGGAAGGAGAGACAGAGGAAGGCAGCGGATGATATATTTGCAGGGTCTGATCAGGTGGATGATGGAACGGGGGTTGCCAGGAGCAACTGGAGTGAACATACTAAGAGCCACAAGGGATAGGGAGATGTGGAGAACCATGATCGCCTATGTCTTGAAGGGACAGGGCACATAGAAGAAGAAGTCAGATAAATGGCGATAGATGAATTCTTGTGCTTAACCAGTGCCTAAACGTGATATGGCCATAAATAGATTTAAAATAAAAAGTGGAGCCTATAATATTATCAAATGGCTACTCGATTTGCATTGTTCAAACTGTTGTCCACATCTTTGTTGCTGCATTCATGTTTAGATCATTGTATGCTCCCATGTTCTTCAGGTGATTGGAATTTTGAACTGAACCCCTTATTTCATTCACCGATGTAGATTGTTCTAGTTCCATGAGTCAAGCCTCTTCCAGATGGTGATAAAATTTGTCATGGCTGGAATTTTTATATAAAAATACCCAAATATAAAAATCCTTGCAACAACTCTCTACATTTTCAACAATTTAATTGGAGACATCAACAGACTTTTCCTTTATATATATATATATATATATATATATATATATATATATATTGACTAATGTTACTGTCCAACATAAACTTAGAAAGACAAATATTTCTACATAAACACACACATGTATCATTATACACTCTACCACGCAAGGGACATATTGGCATATGGTTGTTTTTTTTGGGTTTTTTTGCGTGTGTTTGGATGTTGCCTGAGATTGCTTGTATCTGCAAAAGTGCTCGACTGGGGATAGTTTTTCTGTTTCTCCTGGAACCTGGGCAATCAGGCTTAGTGCCAATATTAATGTTTTTTTTTCAGTAGTTTACTGCTAGAAAGCAATTTTAGGCAAGGTACAGGTTTTTTTTTACATAAAGTGCTCAATACCAAGATAGAGTAAGTAATAATAATAGTTTGAATAATGTAAAATATATATATATATATGTGTGTGTGTGTGTGTGCGTATGTATGTATGCATGTATGAAATACTGTCATTGAGGACCATCTCTAAATCTTACCAAATATAAGAGTCTTGGAGGAACACGTTCTTGATTGAACCAAAAATCTTTCCAGATATACTGAAAAGTTATCTGGCTGAACAGAAAGAGATTAAAAAAAAAGAACTTTTCCCTATTTGGACAAATTTTGGTAAGGGAGACAAAACAAGCTTTTTTCAGCACCCCCTGAAATATGCATTTTTTTAAAAATAATTGTTTCAAGCCAAGCAAGGCAATACTGTACTGGGGGTTACAATGATTATTACTATTTTGATGATAAAAGAGTGGGACTTAGATGCCAATTTAGTTGCACGGATAAATTGACAAGGGCAGAGCACCAAGGAAAAGCTTGTCAGTGTGTGTGTGTGTGTGTGTGTGTGTGTGTGTGTATTTAAAAGAGTGATTGAAACAGACAGGCAGACAGAAGAACAGACACATTTTTACACTTTCTGGAAGGAAAATACTACCAAAAAAACAAACCAAAAATCAGGTTCTTATAAAAATGACTGTCATACAAAATCCTTATTTGAATTAAGAAAATGTTTTTCAAAATGTTCCAATTTTGGATGGTCATCATGAAAAAGCAAAGGATTTGGATAGTTCAAGACTGGCATCATTTTTCATTCTATGACTGAAGCTAGGCTATGTTGAGGCTGATCATTACTAAAATGGATGACTGTTGATGAATATCTGGTGCTGTAAGGTACATGACAGGCCCAGCAAGCCATTGGTGGATAGAATCTTGCTATAATATGAAAATAAGACCTTGATATGTGCTACCAGACTGAGAGGATGCAAAATCTATCTGGAGTTGGGTGGGTGGTTGTGTTTTTTTCAGTGAAATTTTGGCACAGCACAATTTTTTCTATTTCCAGTTTCCTATTATTGATATCATGCTGTACCAAAGTAATTCTCTGTAAGGAAATATTTGACATTCATTGACTGAGCAACCAGTACTGTTTTCAGTTCACAATTATAGCATTTTCCTCTTAAAACAATTTTTCAGGAAAATAGGTTTCTCAAGTCCAGTAGCGGTTATTACTCTTTCCGGTATTGATGGGGGTTTCCTTCCTAACCTTTTATTTGAAGTAGTGTGGAATGTCAACATCTTGATTATCTTATTATTTTCTCTTTCGGTTGAAATTTATAAAATCTTTCTCCTAAAACAATTTTTCAGGAAAATAAGTTTCTCAATTTCAGTAGCTGTTATTGCTCTTTCCAGTATTGATGGGGGTTTCCATCCTTATCTTTTATTTCCTAAACAGGTTTCAATCACTCAAATCCGCATTTACCCACTGATTTCAGAATGCAGTTGTATATTACTGACAGTTTAGATATTTCTGAATAAGTTTGATTGTATGCATTACATCAATATGAAAGTCTTGATCTGATGAGGATATTTAATAACATGGCTCAATTTTTCAGGTTAATATTTTGGTTTCGTAGCAGTTTGCAGTGTTGTTCAAAACTACCTTTAATGCAGATTACTCTATGTTCAATTTTCTATACTAAATTTGTTATAACCGATCCAAACATGTTTTGGTTTTGTAAACAAGTGAATATCAAGCCACTTCCAGGATTGCAGAACAATATTTTAATCCTTGTACTGAACTTGGCTAATCTTAGTAAATATTAAAAAATATTAAAAGGTGTAGATGTTAAATTTTCTTTGCTCAAGAACCTTATATATAATACAATTTTTTTTATCATTTCGCCTTGAACAAGGCAGAAATGCCACTGATGTGCAGGGGGCTACATAAGAGTAAAAAGATCAATTAGAAGAGAGTGAAGAGGAAGACGAACCAGTTAGAAAGGAGCAATAGAAAGCTGAGAATGCAGGTGTGATGACAGTTTCAAAGGTGGAGAGAAAGGAAAGGATATATGGGGTGGGGAAAGAGCTAGAGTCAAGTGCTTAATAGATGAGTATTGACATTGCATTTAAATTCCTGGAGGTTGTAGCCGTCAGGAAAGCAAGAATATGGGAGCGAGTTTCACAGGTGGGAAGTGTGAGAGAAGAAGCTGCAGGAGTAGAATTATTGTCTGCATTTGGCTAGCCTAACTGTGAATGGGTGGGACCCAGTTGCCAATCTGGTTGTACGAGTAAACACCTGTTGAATGAATAGAAAGACAAAAAAGCCCAAACAGAAATGAAAGAAATGTTTTGCTTAAAACATGTCATTTCTCTTTAAGAATAGAGAAACATTCTTGCCTAGTATCACAATGGATGACGCTTGTCTCTTAAAGAGCAACACACTGCAACTTCTTGGCATCATGACCCCAAATGGAATGACTACATTGAATCCATAGCTGCATCTACTATTAGAAAGGTTGGTTCACTGTGTCGGTCTAGGAAGTTTTTCTCATCAAAATCCATTTTGCACATTTATAAATCTACCATTTGTCCGTGCATTGAATACTGTTGACATATCTGGTCAGGTGTTCTTGCCATTCATCTCAAAGTTCTTGACAACATCCAAAGATGGATCTACAAAATAATCAATCCTGAATTGACAGCTCACCTTCAATTACTTTCTCACCTATGTGATGTAAAAAAGACAGAAGGAAGCCACAAGTATTTTCATGGCAACTACTCTGATGAGATTTTTTTCCCCTGGTACCTCAACCCCATGTATTTACTTGTGCAACTAGATTGACATCAAGGTTCCACCCTTTTACTGTCGAACTAGCTAAATGGAACCTCCTCTTCTATTCTAAGAGTTTCTTTTGATGCAATTCCTGTTCATGGAACTCACTTCCATTTCTATGCTTCCCTGATAGCTATTATCTTCAAAAGTTTAAATGCAACATCAATTGCCATCATTTATCTACTTGATTCTCCTACAACTCTTATCTTTTCTTCGACATTCCTGTACCTTTTTTATTCTCTTACTGTAAACCCCTGTGCACCAGCATCATTTCTGCCTTGCTTGGAGTGAAATGATTATTCTTAAAAAATCCGTTTTAACTTCTTTATTCCATGTTTCTATTTGACGTAGATTATCATTTTTTTCTAATTCCAATTTGCACGTTTTAGGAATTTCTTACATTTTCTAAACATGTCATTTACTGTCAGTATTTGTAACCGTCATCTTCATTGCATTATTTGTTCATTTTGCTTTTATGTTTCTGGAAACTATGTTATTTTTTTTCTTTCTTCATGCTTCAAACTTTACATTAAACTAAAAGTTAGATTCTGTGAAAATATAAATGACATTAGAGAAATCAACATAAAAACATGTATTTTTTTAATCAACACATTTATTTCTCAATCAAACACTGATTACTTGCATGTAAAACATTGTCTGCTACTTTCTTGGTTTTTAAGTTTATATAGTCAACTGAAGTTTATTTAGATTTAATCTGAACTTCTTCCTTGAACTTGTATTATGTTTAGGGGAGATCACTAGGCTTCAATTAAAAATGTATATTGATTTTATCTCAGAACTTATGAAATATGATATTTACAAGAGTACCACTGCTGTCAAAAACGACGGCAAAATATTCGAAAGGATTATTAGATGTTTCCTCACTGGTTATACCCACTGAGTATGACCGAAGGGAATACATATATATATATATATATATATATATAAGCCATCTTTCCCTGACGATCCGTTTAGGTGAAACCTAGGTCAGTTTGTCTGGCTCACTAGGTATTTTTTACTTATTTCGTCCTACCTAAGTATTGAGCACTTTTTTTTTTTTAGTTGATTACTCATATCGGGGTTTTTTCTTTGGGCTTCATGCTGACTCGGTCCGAACCCTTTTGACTGATGTTCTTACACTTAGCTCTTTCTTTATTTAAAACCGTTTTTTCCCTTCTTCGTAGATTTGTGGAAGGTTTTTCAACATGAGTATAGTTATAACCTCATTTATATAAATATATATTATAAATTATGTTTTAGAACATGTACATTATTTTTTAATATATGTCCTCAACAATCATATGTTTGTTTCAACGTTGGGTGCCCAACGTTTCTTCGGGAGGTAAAAACAAAACTGAATTCGTCTGCTCCCTAAATATTCACAGCTCTATACATCATATATCAAGCACTGTCTTAAATTAATGTTTTGGATGGAAAAATTCTTTCTTCATTCTGTACCCACTCGGATATATATATATATATATATATATATATATATACACACACACAACAGTCTTTATTATAAGATAGAAGATATACATACATATAAACTCATCCGTATTTATATGAATATGTCAGCTCTATCATTAATATTGAGTGCTTTCAAATAAGTATTGCGCATATATAATATATAAGTATATTTATATACATACACATTTCACACACACACACACATATATATATATATATATATATCAATAAATTTCTAAAAATTAAATTTTGTTAAATAGCTATTTCAGCAAGGAAACTCTTGCTTCCAACTATGAGCTTTACTTATTATATTATCTCAATTTTATTCTTATTTCACTTCTATTAGTAAATTTTAAACCATCTACAATAGTCTAACCAAATTATTATTTTTATTTTTTTTAAACCAATTTTTTCAAAATTTTTTTTTGTTAAATTTTGAACAGATATATATATATATTTATATATATATAGTCTCTATTCTTTTCTTCTGTTTCCTTTTCTTGTTATAGTATAGTTAACTTTTCCCTTCCTTTCTCTCTCAGAAGCCCTGTCATCTTGGCCACTGAATATTTATTCATGTTAACTTTCCCAGGTCGACCTCATTTGTCTTCTTTTGCTTCCCCCCACCACTTCTTATTCCTGTGACATGGTTAAATTTTTTATCTTTATTTTTTAATAGACTTATTCAAAAAGTCTTCTTCTATTAAAGAGACATGAATCCTTGTCTCTGTCCCTTCTTTTATGTCTAGACAACAAATTTTAAAGAAATTTTTTTCTTTCTTAATCCCCCTGCTTTTTTTTTTTTTAAAACTTCGTGTGTATGGATATGTTTTTGGGATTCTTCCTGTATGTGAAATTTTTAATATATTTGAATTAATAAATTTTTGTTTTGAATTTTAACTGATAAAGCCAGAGTTTTCTCACTGAAATAGCTATTCAACGAAATGTTATTTTCAGAATTTGATATACATATTTGGCTTTGTAAAATAGATAATACTATTTTACATCTAGTCCTTCACCTGGATCATTTTAAATATTGATAAAATTAATATTAATAAAATCCGGTTTTTGGAATTTTACATATATATATATATATATATATATATATATATATATATTCTTCATTATTTGATAATATAATTATTGCCAAAAAATAAAATAAGGGACTGTTAAAAAGCAAACATGTGGCAAGTGCTTTTATAACAGGTAGACAGAGGAAGGCAGCAGATAACATATTTGCAGGGTCTGATCAGGTGGATGACGGAACGGGGGTTGCCAGGAGCAACAGGAGCAAACATACTAAGAGCCAAAAGGGATAGGGAGACATGGAGAACCATGGCCGCCTACATCTTGAAGGGACAGGGCACATAGAAAAAGAAGAAGTAAAGTTTAATGTAATGAAAATGAACTGAGCCAACACTGCCTTGCTATTGTCTCTCCAATGAACTGAGCCAATGCTGCTTCATTATTGTCTTTCTAATGAACTGAGTTGGTGCTGCCTCACTATTGTCTCTCTCCCCATGAGACAGGAAGGACATATATATATAATGCATATACTTCTTGTTTTTTTTTTTTTACTTCTGTGTTCATTTTATATGTATATACCTACATATCTTTTCCTGATATCATGTGTGTGTGTGTGTGTATATATATATATATATAGTGTTGTAACTAAGTTGTTGAACTCGTAGGTTTATTAATCTTTTGTTCATGCATTTACTTTTATAAAGAGTGCTCAATACAAATGTAGAGTGTTATACTGTAATGGTTGTTAGAATGTTTTAAATTCATAGTATCACTACACAAAAATCTTTCATGTTTCGAAGCCAGCCCATTATGTTGTTGGCTTCTTCCTCAAGTGATTTTTTAGAAATATATATATATATATATATATATATATATATATATATCTGCATGTGTATGTGAGTTGCCTGAGCAGGTGTCTGCAAAAGGCAGAAGAGAAAGATACTTTGTATACTACTTTATATCATGTCACCACAAAGTCATTAGCCAAAGTTTCTTGGAGGGCAATCCCAAATTAATAAAGGTTATGTGTACGTAATATATATATATATATATATATATATATATAATAGAGAATGGCAATCCATGAAGATGGAGAGGATAACCCAAAAGATTTTATCTAATTAATATAAATAATCAATTAGATAAAGATAGAAAGCTCAACTGATTGTCTGAATCCTGATGAATAGCACGAGAAGCAGCATCATGTCAGACATAGGACAAGACCAGTGTGAGTTTGTCAAAGACACTAAAACAAGGAATGCCATATTTATGATTAGGATGCTCTCCAAAAGGGCAATACAAATGAAGAAAGATGTTTACCTATGTTTTACCGATTATGCGAAGGTGTTTGACAAAATACGCCACAAGGAATTGATGGGGATGCTCAGCATCCTTGACATATTTGGGAAAGACCGAAGAGTAATCAAGAATCTCTACTGGCAACAAACTGCCTGAATGAATTCAGCAGATATAAAAAGATAGAAAGGGGCATAAAACAAGGATGTGTTCTTTCACCGGATCTATTCAACTTCAACTTCAGTGAGACTATTCTGAGGACCCAAAATTTTATGCCTGGATTTATCCTCGAAGGCCTCAATTTGAACAACGTAAGCTACACAGATGACACAGTGCTGACAGCAGACACAAAAAGGAAACTACAAGACCTCCTACAGA
This sequence comes from Ascarosepion bandense, assembly GCA_037127315.1. Classification (NCBI taxonomy): domain Eukaryota; kingdom Metazoa; phylum Mollusca; class Cephalopoda; order Sepiida; family Sepiidae; genus Ascarosepion; species Ascarosepion bandense. The sequence goes on from JBBBDQ010001603.1 coordinate 3,641,441, forward strand.
AGGTAGCTGAAGAGAGTGACAAGAAAGGTTTACAAATAAACTGCAAGAAAACCAAATGCATGGTCATCAGCAAAAAGAGCAGCCCCAAATGCCAAATACAGGTGGGAGATAGTAAAATCAAGCCGGTACAAAAATTTAAATACCTGGGAAGTGTTCTAACAGAAGATAGAAAGTGCAACACTGAGATCTGAAGGCGAATTGGCATGGCAAAGGACGCATTCCAGAAGCTGAGTAGAGTATTGGGAGACAGGAAACTTTCACTAGAAACAAAGATGAGAGTACTGGATTACTATCTGATGTCAGTTCTTCAATATGGTAGTAAATGCTAGACAATCTCATCAAAAATGAAGGAAAAACTTGAAACAACTGAAATGTGGTTCTACAGAAGGATACTGCGGATATCATGGATCGAGCATGTGAACAATGATGAAGTTTTGGAAATATAAATGAAATTAATACTGAGCATCAGGAAGAGACAGCTAAAGTTCCTGGGACATGCACTGAGGAAGGAGGGTGTGAAGAACCTGATACTAACAGGTCAGATAGAGGAAAGGAGAAACAGGGGAAAACACATGTAACATACTTGACTGACCTGAGTGGGTGGATGACAGAATGGTGGTTGTGTGGTGTAACAGGAGAAAGTGTGCTAAAAGCCACCAGGAATAGGGAGACATGGAAGGCCATGATCGCCTATATCCGGAAAAACAAGGCACATAGAAGAAGAAGACATAATACTATAAATTCAGTTTATAGATTTTTGGATGAGAAAATTTAATAAAAAAAATTTTCAGTCTTAGAAGAAGAAGACATAATACTATAAATTCAGTTTATAGATTTTTGGATGAGAAAATTTAATAAAAAAAATTTTCAGTCTTAGAAGAAGAAGACATAATACTATAAATTCAGTTTATAGATTTTTGGATGAGAAAATTTAATAAAAAAAATTTTCAGTCTTAGAAGAAGAAGACATAATACTATAAATTCAGTTTATAGATTTTTGGATGAGAAAATTTAATAAAAAAAATTTTCAGTCTTAGAAGAAGAAGAAGACATAATACTATAAATTCAGTTTATAGATTTTTGGATGAGAAAATTTAATAAAAAAAATTTTCAGTCTTAGAAGAAGAAGACATAATACTATAAATTCAGTTTATAGATTTTTGGATGAGAAAATTTAATAAAAAAATTTTCAGTCTTAGAAACTAAAAATTTCTACTGTGTATTTGCATGAAGAAATGTCTGAGTTAGAATCTTTCATTAATGGCATAAGACAGTTTGAATCAACCTAGTTGAACAAAGTGATCAAACTTGATGAATGTCCAACTTTGAGTGGATCATGTGGTAATGTTCTTTTTTAATATGTGAAAATAGTTCAAATTGACACTAAAATTGCTTGCCGTTATTTAAATCTTTTTCTATCATGATAAAAAATAATCTATATACATATTTATACATGCTTCTCAACACGAATGAAAGTATAAACTTCTGGGGTGTTTCACAGGGGAATTCTAGAAATCTTCTCTTAATGATAAAGTGAATATTTTTCTTCAATAGCTTCGATAATGTCTTTTGTCACTTGATGCATTTCTATGTTTTAAGAAAAGAATAATGAATGTATTGTTTAGTAATATTCATGATTTCTTTGATGGTTTACTCAAGAGAAATCTGAAACTCTCATTAAATGAATTAAATTACAAATGGAGATGAAATAAATTGCCACTTACGGAAATTATCAAATTGATTAATTAAGATAATAATTGTTAGGATAAAATATTTTAAGATACAATACTTTCTTGTCAGCAATCTATTTAATATTTAATTTGAATCTTATACCAAAGAGTGGTTAATCCTAAAATTAATTCTTTCTAAGACTTCTAAAAATATCCAATAAACATGACTACTGGTGTAGCCAGAAAGAAATTGTGTTAAAAATGTCTGTTTACTATAATTATATTCTACTTTTAAATAACCTGCAAAAGACTGGTAAGTTCCAAAAACACATCGATCAATCATTCAAAATATACATGTATATGTGTGTGTGTGTGGAAAAAGTGTGAAGTTTTGTTTAAAGCTTAGATTTCTTATTATTAATATTACTTGCTTTTTGTATAATGCATTAAGTGTTTATTATGGTATTTGTGTTGCAACACATAATTCCTAAGTTGACTCCCTTCACGTAAATAAATTTGTGAGTTTACATATCAAAATCTGTTTGTCTTTCTGGTGGCTGAAAATACAAATACTGTCTATATATAGATTAATGTTCAGTGAACAGGTAAGAAAGTTCATATGCATGTGTGTTCGTTTGTTGGTTTTTTTTCACACTGGCATGTTAAATCTCTTCCATTTTGGGAATCATTCACCTTTCCTTGGCCAGAAAATTTTTACACTGAATACAAAATTTGATTTTGTTTTTTCCTTCAAAATTATTTTCAGCAATTTTGATTCAATTCTATAGGTCATAAGTTCTGCTTTTTGTTTTTGGAATTTAGATTTTTTTCAATAGCTTGCAAAAGTTATTTTTTAAAGAGCATTTGAATTTAGTGCATCTGTGTGTGTGTTAGTTTTTACATGTCTTTTTGTGAAGGGAAGGCTTGTATTTTTTTTATAAATATTTCTTCCTGCATCATGAGAGTGTCATAGTATGCATTTTGATCAATAGGCATTACTCTGAATTTACCTCTACTTCTTCTTCTTCTATGTGCCCTGTCCCTTCAGGACGTAGGCAATTCATGGCTCTCCACGTCTCCCTATCCCTTGTGGCTCTTAGTATGTTTGCTCCTGTTGCTCCTGGCAACCCCCATTCATCATCCACCTGATCAGGCCCTGCAAATATGTTATCCGCTGCCTTCCTCTGTCTCTCCTTCCTTCTATCTGTCCAGTCAGTATCAGGTTCTCCAGGCTCTCCTTCCTCATTGCATGTCCCTAGAACTTCAGTTGTCTCTTCCTGATGCTCAGCATCAATTTCCTTTTTGTTGCCAGTCTTTCTAACACCTTGTCGTTGCTTGTATGCTCAGTCCACGATATCCGTAGCATCCTTCTGTAGAACCACTTCCAGTTTTGTCCTCATTTTCAATGATATTGTCCAGCATTCACTGCCACATTGAAGAACTGACATCACGTAGCAGTCTAGCACTCTTTTCTTCATTTCTATTGAGATTTTCCTGTGTGTCAGTATTTTGCTCAACTTCTGGAACGCGTCCTTCGCCACGCCAATTCACCTTCGGATCTCTATGTCGCACTTTCCATCTTCTGTTAGAACACATCCTAGGTACTTAAATTCTTGTACTTGTTTGATTCTGTTATTCCCCACCTGTATTTGGCATTTTGGGTTGTATCTTTTGCTGATGACCATGCACTCAGTTACCTATACTACATTGGTTTAAGTGTTGGGAAATGTACAATTTTTTTATTATTGGTTAGTTTAATGTTACTTTTGTGCAGGACTACTCTTTTATTCAGGCCTTGTGTCACCCCATGTATATTTTTGTGCATTCATCATATTTTAGAGCATAAATTATGGTTTTAGAGTTGCAACACAGATTTGTTTTTATTTTGAATATAGATGTGTTTGTGAATTCGAAGTGGTTTCCTTCTATTATTATGTTGCAAATACACACATCTTTTTTTGTTGCATTTTGTGAACCACTCTGTTGTGTGTTGCTTGAATTTTGATGAGGTTAGTATGTGGGGTTGGTGTTTGCTTTTAATTATTTTAGTTGTCTTTAAGATTTCTTTTATCATTTTCGTTGAGTAATTCTACGTGTGTTGTAATCTTTGTAAATAATTCTGGGTTGCTTTTGTTGTGTGTAGAAATATACTCAGGTGTAACGAAATCTTTAAAATTAATCCATGGTCCTGGAGCTCAGACTCATCCTAAAGAATATTTGTGTGAAGTTTGGTAAGAATTGGATAAAAATTGTGGATTTGTATAAAGGACCTACAGACAAATAAACAGACACACACACAAACAAACATCATGCCTTTCATATATATATATATATATATATATATATATTATCGATTTTCTGCACTATTGTAAAAACTGCAACCTTGAAACTTCTGAATATCGTTTCTTATGTCTTTGTCTATGAGTGTATCAAATTTGATTAAAATCGAACCACTCCTTCTATAACCCGATTTTTTCAATTATCGATTTTCAATATTTATCGGGAATACCTTGACACAAAACCTAGCTAAGAACACTCACAGATGCTTTTAGTACAACTGTGTCAATTTTCAAGAAAATCGGTTCAGCCGTTTTGGAGTCTATAGGTAATGGACACAGACACAAATAGAGACAAAGTTCCATTTATAAATAAGTTTAGATATATATATTATTTAATTACTTTGTAATTTTGGCCATAATTAAATGAGACCAGTACACAGTTGTATTAAAAAGTGTTCAATACAATTATATTGTAAAACTTTTGAATACTTTTCATTTGTAAACGAGTTACATTATGTAACCCGGTCTTCTACCATCTGCTGGTGTCTTCAGGCAATTTACAATAACTGATTTTATTATTTTTTTAAGAATGCTCACATAATGGGATTTTTATGAGTGTGCAATTCTTAAAATTAGAAGTTATAATGTTTTCATCCATGGTTGTATGATCCTAATAAAGATATTTGTGTATGGTTACAGTTATTCTATTATTCTCTCTTTTTGTTACAAGAGTATTCTTAAAAAAATAAGCCATCAAATATTAAAAAATATTTGTGACTTACTAAGAATTGCCACTCAAGCTAACCAGTGGAAGAACACAAGTAATTGCATTTCCTGGTTCCAAAAATCCAATGCAAAAATAAATATATGTTCATTAAATATGACATAAAAATCTTTTACCCATCAATTTCTGAAAAAGGTTTGATAAAAATGCTTAATTTTGCTAAAATGTATATAAACATACCATCTGAACATACAGATATAATCCTACATTGCCACAAATCAATACTTTTCTGCAATGGTAAAGCATGGATTAAAAAATAAAACCATGGCACCTTTGATGTACCACAAGGGTTGTATAACGGCACCAAAATTTCAAATTTAATGGGTATGTACATTTTAAATAAAATCAATAAAATAATCCATATAGACAACTCCAAATTATACAGGGATGATGGATTAATGATAGCACCGGACAACAAAAGGGAAAATGATAAAATAAGGAAAGAACTTTGCAAATTATTCAAACAACTAGATTTTGAGATAATAGTAGAAACAAATAGAAAAGTAGTTCAATATTTAGATGAAGAATTAAATTTACAAACTGAAATATCTGTCCATATATGAAAGCAAACACAGATTTAAAGTACATAAACACAAGATCTTACCATCCCAAAAGCATAATTCACAAAGGAATAGAAGACAGGCTATCAAAAGATTTGTCAAACAAAACAATATTTGATGAAAACGAGAGAAACTATGAAGATTCACTAAGAAAATCTGACCATATTTATATATATATATATATATATACTTCATTTGTAAACGAGTTATTACGCGGCCTAGGTTTCTACCATGTGGTGTCTTCAGGTGTTTTGCAATAACTGGTTTTTTTTAAGGAAGCTCCCCTAACAGGAATTTTTTTGAATGTTTAAAATTTTTTGCCACAATGGTAAATTAAGAATTAAAAAACCAAAAACAGCACCTTTGATGTACCACAAGAATAATATGATGAAGCCCAAATTTCAGAATTGATGGGTATGTACACTTTAATATAAATCAATAAAATAATCTATGTAGACAACCACAGGTTATACAGAGATGACAGATTAATGTTAGCATCGGACAACAAAAGGGAAAATGATAAAATAAGGAAAGAACTTTGCAAATTATTCAAACAACTAGATTTTGAGATAATAGTAAAAATAAATAGAAAAGAAGTCCAATATTTCGATGTAGAATTAAATTTACAAACTAGCAATATCTGTCCATATATGAAAGCAAACACAAACTTAAAGTACATAAACACAAAATCTTACCATCCCAAAAGCATGATCAAGCACATTCACAAAGGAATATGACACAGTCTATCAAAAAATTCATCCAACAAAACAATATTTGATGAAAATAACAGAAACTATGAAGATATACTAAAAAATCCGGCTATAATATTTTTTAATACAATCCTCAACCAAACAGACAAATAAAAAAACAATGATAGAAAATGAAATGTTATCTGGTTCAACCCACCATTTAACTTCGAAGTGAAGACCAAAATAGGACAAATATTTTTTAAACTGATCAAGAAACACTTTCCAAAAAGGTCAGAACTAAACAAAATTTTCAATAGGAATGTAATCAAACTGAGTTATAGCTGTACTAATAATATAGAAAATTTCACAAAGAAACAAAATGCCAGAAACTTAAACAGCAACATAAAAAACAAGATCATTAATAAGGAACGTAACTGCAGGGGCAAAAATAAATGCCCACTTCAAGGACTTAGTAATACAAAATAAGTTACATAGAAAATGTACAAAACTTAAATGGGGAAAACAAAACATATTTGGGATCAACCAAAGATACTTTTAAGAACTGATGGCTTAATCACAGGTTTACGTTAAAATTAGAAAACTTTAAAAAAATATGTAAAATTGGCTAGCCATGTGTGGAAATTGAAATTAAAATATGGAAACAAATCCGGACATAATGGGGAGAATAGTGAAAACAGTCAAGCCTTACAACGGTGGCAAAATACGTAGACTGTGTTAGGAGGAAAAGTTAGTTATTATGTTATTCCCAAACAAAAATGAATTACTGAATGAATGAACAGAAATTATGACTAAGTGTAACCATACCAAAAAATGCCTATTATGATCATACAACCGTGGATGAAAATGTAATAACTTCTAATTTTGAAAATTGCACGTTCAAAAAAATCCCCATTACATGAGCATTCTTATAAAAAATCATAGTATCAGTTATTGTAAATTGCCTTAAGATACCAGCAGATGGTAAAAACCTTGGCTGTGTAATATAACTCATTTACAAATGAAAAAAGAAAAGAAATGTATATATATATATATATATATATATATATATATATAATGTTGATGCATATTTGGGCAGCAATCATTTTTTTAAACATGTTTCATTAAAAATGACCGACAAGGAAGGTTTTATTAATTTTTTATTTAATTTTTCCAGAATTCTTCCATGTTTTCTTTTTGCTATAGATAAAGAATGTAAAAATGTTCCATAATTATTATCTTTCCATGTGATTTCAGTCACTTCACTGGCCATTGTCAATGATGTGATGTTTCCAATGATATTTTTTTCCTTGTGTTTTGACTGTAGTGTAATTTATTTTGCTTTTCTAGAAAAGAGCATTCTTTAAAAGCAACTGGAAATCACGTGAGCATTTTTCTACTTTAAAAAAAAAGTTTCAAAACTCCATTTCCACTGTTAAATAACGTAAAGTTGATGGTGCATGGTGCATAGAAAAAGAAGATTGATCTTGAATAAATGGATGGTGGGAACAAAGTTTAGGAGAGATAACAAAAAGACAAAATCTATTAAGATCTACAAAAACAGGAAATTGTGGAGAGCCATGATCACCAATATTCTGAAGGGACATGGCGCACAGAAAAAAGAATAATGAGCTTGAATAAATGGATGGTGGAACAAGATTTAGGAGAGATAACAAAAAGACAAAAGTTATTAAGAGCTACAAAGACAGGAAATTGTGGAGAGCCATGATCACCAACATTCTGAAGGGACATGGTGCACAGAAAAAAGAATAATGAGCTTGAATAAATGGATGGTGGAACAAGATTTAGGAGAGATAACAAAAAGACAAAAGTTATTAAGATCTACAAAAACAGGAAATTGTGGAGAGCCATGATCACCAATATTCTGAAGGGACATGGCGCACAGAAAAAAGAATAATGAGCTTGAATAAATGGATGGTGGAACAAGATTTAGGAGAGATAACAAAAAGACAAAAGTTATTAAGAGCTACAAAGACAGGAAATTGTGGAGAGCCATGATCACCAACATTCTGAAGAGACATGACACACAAGAAGAAGAATGAGCTTGGATGGCAGAATAGGGTTTAGGAAAGATAAGAAAAAGACAAAATTTATTAAAAGCTTCAAAGACAGGAAATTGTGGAGAGCCATGATCACCAACATTCTGAAGGGACACAGTGCATAGAAAAAAGAATAATGAGCTTGAATAAATGGATGGTGGTAACAAAGTTTAGGAGAGATAACAAAAAGACAAAATCTATTAAGATCTACAAAAACAGAAAATGGTGGAGAGCCGTGAGCACCAACATCCTGAAGAGACATGACACACAAGAAGAAGAATGAGCTTGGATGGCAGAATAGGGTTTAGGAAAGATAAGAAAAAGACAAAATTTATTAAAAGCTGCAAAGAACAGGAAATTGTGGAGAACCATGGTCACCAACAATCTGAAGAGACGTATTTTATAGAAGAAAAATACAGTTCCCAAACCTTCCCTAAGTCTTAAAAACATAAGGTATAATGGCTCTTACCTTGCAATGATGATTTGATGGTTTGGCAAGGAGTTTGACTTATAAGTTATCTCTCATGTGGAATGGCTGATTTCCCAAGACTTTGATCTTCCTAGCTATTTAACTCATAACCTCAGTGAGAAGAGTTAGATTAATGTCTTTCCTAAGAGATTTAGGATGAAGTGAAAGCAATGACTTTGACCAGAATGTGAATTCAGTTTGCAGAATCCACTGGCAGTGCCAATAATGATTACACCACCCCCATTATAATATATATATATATATATATATATAGTACTGTGCAAAAGTATTAGGACAAGAACTGTTTTATCTTTTATGAGGCATCAAACTGTCCTAAAACTTTTGCACACTACCGGTAGTGTACAAAAGTATTAGGACAGGCGTGATTTTACTAGAAAACCTCACTGAAATTCAAATACAAGGTGAAAAGCCAAGTAATTAGCTAATAAATATTGATTATTTAAAACTAGGTGTAAAAAATGTATCAAAAAGAAGTTATATTTAATTTTTCCTATTTTCTATTAAACATGTTATTTTGAAACTACTCATTATTCTATTATCCTTGGATATATTTTTTTTTAATCATATCACCCCGAGTAAGGCGGTAACGCCACTGATGTGCAGGGGGCTACGTAAGAGTAAAAAGATTGGAAAAAAGAAAGCCGGAAACCACATCCTGAACAGGGAACAAGGGATGAGCCTCTACACCTGTACAATAGACGTGGGTGGAGTGTGAATCGGGCAATAGTTTAATCTACCTACTCCAAATGAGAAAAAAAAAATGAAAAAGTAAAAAAGAAAAGTGAAAAGATTGGAAAAGAGAAAGCCGGAAACCACATCCTGAACAGGGAACAAGGGATGAGCCTCTACACCTGTACAATAGACGTGGGTGGAGTGCGAACCGGGCAATAGTTTAGTCTATCTACTCCAATTGAGAAAAAAAAACCGAATGACTGACTTTTTTCTTATTCTCCCCTCTTGAATTGATAAATCTAATGTTACTTTGCAAGACACACTTTGGAAACAAATACAAGCTGCTTGGCAGGAGATACTATTAGATACATTGAAGAAACTTGTGATGTCAGTGCCTGACAGAATGAAGGCTGTGATCAAAGCAACAGGCTATTATACTAAATATTAAATTTATTTTGTAACATGTATGTTTTTCTTGTTAAAGCATTTGTTGAGTAAATCAAATAAAATTACTTTAATTAAATTGTTTATTTTCTGTCAACATACCTCATAAAATATAAAATAGTTCTTGTCCTAGTACATTTGCACAGTACTATATATAGTGTTGAGTTTTGATAGTTTTGGGCACCAAGATGTGTTTTTTCAATAGTTTTATTGATAAAATATATTTTAGCAAGCAGGTTATTTAACACAAAGTGAACAATATAAGAGTGGAGATAAAGCATTGATAGTTTGAAATTATATATATATATATATATATATATATATATATTAATAGATATACATTTTTTTCTACATTGATGGCATGACTCAGAGTTTCATGCACTATCATCAGGTGAATATCATAAACTGACTGTTTAAGAGATTTGAAATTAAGACGTTAGAATACTATTTTTAAATTTATAAAGACCATAATTTAAATAGCCAAAAATATTTATGGAGAAAAGAAAGAAAAAAAGAAGAAAGTAAGGAGTGAGAAAGAAAGAAAGAAACAAATCAGGGAATCTATGTTAATCTGACTCTCTGTACTTGAGTGAGTATTTTTTCTATAGGAGCATGTGGTCATCAATTTACATATTTGTTAAGTAAATTAGGGTTAATTCTGTGTTTTAAAATGACAAGTTTTGCTAAAAACATAAGTTACATTCATATATATATATATATAGTGATGATCCACGTATACTGTATATATACTTAAAATGTATAGGAATATATATACTTAAAATGTATAGGAAAGAATATTTAAAAGTTTTGAGTTTAAAAATGTGTTTTTTGATAGTGTTTGTTTATTTCTATTATTATAAATAGAAATGAACAAATACTGTCAAAAAAACACATTTTTAAACTCAAAACCTTTTAATATTCTTTCCTATATATATATATATATATATATGTGTGTGTGTGTGTGTGTGTGCATATTTCAATCATTTCATCCCAAGTCATAATGCCACTATGATGCAAGGGTTTACTGACAATATGAGAAAATGTTAGTGAGAGAAAAAAAACAATAAAAATACAGCTTTCAGGAAGATTGTTGTTGCATTTAAATATTGTGGATGGTTATCGAGAAGCCTAGAAGTTATAATGACAACTAGCTATTTTAACAGCAAAGCCTAAAAAGACTTAGCTGCTAATTTAGTACTGTGCATAAATTCATGAGGACGAGGAAGCAAAGAGAAAACATATTAGAATATCTATCTATCTATATATATATATATATATATATATATATAATGTTAATTTTATACATTACAAATGAAAGTATAAGATTTACTCTCTTGTATATAATATTTCATTGTTTATTTAACAGCAAACTGTCACTTTTATTCCACTTTTCCAGGGTAGACACATTTAAGGGACACCCATGGAAATCAGTTAAAGTGCAGATGTCCATGCCTCAGCAACAAGGTCATCTCTCAGGTGAATTCTGCTCCTGGCTTCTTTGAAGGACAGTGAGTATGAAATCTATTTTGGAATTACATAAGCGAAGCTTAACACACACACACACACATACATATATATATTAAAAAGCAATAAAAGCAATAAAAATACAATCAACCTCTTGAAAATAATACAACATTAAAAAGAAGTCAACACAACAAAAGCAATCAAAAACAACCACCTGTAGAAACCCTCACATACTAAAATATTCAATCACACCAAGTGCTATATAAATAAGAAAAACCTGGGACACAACAGCAGATTGACGAGTATAAGGACATCATAGTGTTGCTGGCATGACTCCGCTTACGTAAGTGACAAACTTACTCCACATTAATCCTCTCTGTCTCTCTATTTATAAAGACAGAGAAAGATTCTTATCACATGAACATTATCAATGTGAAACTTAAGTTGCAATCCAAATTTTGTTTCTTTTGAGGGCTGATGCGGTGAAGGACTTTTGATATATCTTAATTACCTAGCAATAGAGCACTGTTGATTATTGTTGAAGTAGGGGGTCTGCCATTTGGTCATTTTTTTTTCTGTTTCCTTTGTTTTTGTTTAAGTAAATTTTCTTTTTTCTTCTTGAGTTTTGTTTAGATTACCTATCAGGCTTTCCATTGGTTGTACCAACACTTTGGATTTACATGCACACACATATATATATATATATATATATATATATATATATATATTTTTTTTTTTAATCATATCACCTCGAGCAAGGTGGTCACACCACTGATGTGCAGGGGGCTACATAAAAGTGACAAGATTGGAGAAGAGAAAACCGGAAACCACATCCTAAGCAGGGAACAAGGGATGAGCCTCTTCACATGTTCAATAGACGTGGGTTGAGTGCGAACTGGGCAATAGTTTAGTCTATCTACTTCAATTGAAAAAAAAAAAAATGAAAAGGAGTGAAAAGATTGGAAAAGAGAAAACCAGAAACCACATCCTAAGCAGGGAATAAAGGATGAGCCTCTTCACCTGTTCAATAGACGTGTGGGAGTGTGAACCGGGCGACAGTTTAGTCTATCTACTCCAATTGTGTGTATATATATATATATATATATATATATATATAAAGTAGACACCGAGGTCAACAGCCAGTCATCAGAATCTTTTCTATGATAAAATAGAATCTTCCGGTAATGTGTGTTGCATTTTGGTTTAACTATTTATATATCCTCGTCAATGGTGCATAATGGGTAGTATTAGTATTAGTATTAGTATTAGTATTCTAATGGTTATTCAATGGCTGGTAAAAGTTATGTTTCAAATTATTCTTGGGGCTATTGAGCAGAAATAATTGCGGATCTATATGCAGACATTTGTAGCAATTTTATAGTGTTGTATATTAACTTTGTAGCCATTATCTATAATTGATTACTTTAATATTTGTTGTGGATTATTATTATTATTATTATATTTACTTGTATTTATGAGTGAATTTCTGGTTTGATAATTTTATTATTATTTAATTTGTTTACTTATTTATTGATTTAGGTCTTTTATTTTTATGTTATTTATTTTGTTCATATTTGTTTCAAGTATGTAGTAGACATTTGTTTAGTGTCTGCATTTTGAAAGGAGTTTCGATCATTTATTTAGTCATTTGCTTTCATCTGGCGAGGTAATTATAGCCATTTTCTATTCCAGACTGAATTTACAGTGTTTGGTTTTATTGTTGCAGGCTGATACTGTTTTCCTTATTTTTCATATTTTCATTTTTGGTGTGATTTGTTTTTTGTTCTTTTTTTAATTTCTCATATATTGTGTATTGAATACTGTTGTTATATCTAATTGGGTGCTCTTGCTATTAATCTTGGGGTTCACAACAAAATTCCAAAAAGGATCTGCAATATAATCAGTCCTGACTTAGCATCTCAACTTCAATCACTTTCTCATCCCTATAGTGTGAATTCCTTCTGTCTTTTTCATGGCAACTGCTCTGACGAGCTTTTTTCTCTAGTGTCCTGTCCAGATTAATTTAAATGCACGACTAGACTGGCATCTAGGTCCCACAAATTTACCCCTAAAATAGTTAAATGTAAATGTCACTTGTACTCCAACAGTTTCTTTTCTTGCAATTCCTGCATGTAGAACTCCCTTCCATTTACTTGTTTCCTTGATAGCTTGTTTCAGTTAATTTACACAAGGCTGTAATTTCAATGTTCAGCTTGTGTTTAATTCCAACTAATAAATAGAAAACAGAATACATTGTTAAATAATTTTTATAAAATTTAGAATGTTTTTCTCATCAGAATCCATCTTGTATGTCTATAAATCTGCCATTCATCCTTGCATTGAATACTGTTGCCATATCTGGTCGTGTATTCCTGCTATTCATCTCGAGGTTCTCTTCATAATCCATCTTGCACATTTATAAATCTACTCTTTGTCTATGCATTGAATACTGTTGCCATATCTGGTCGTGTGTTCCTGCTATTCATCTCGAGGTTCTCTCCATAATCCATCTTGCACCAATATAAATCTACCATTCGTCCGTGCATTGAATACTGTTGCCATATCTGGTCGTGTGTTCCTGCTATTCATCTCGAGGTTCTCTTCATAATCCATCTTGCACCAATATAAATCTACCATTTGTCCGTGCATTGAATACTGTTGCCATATCTGGTCGTGTGTTCCTGCTATTCATCTCGAGGTTCTCTTCATAATCCATCTTGCACATTTATAAATCTACTCTTTGTCTATGCATTGAATACTGTTGCCATATCTGGTTGTGTGTTCCTGCTATTCATCTCGAGGTTCTCTCCATAATCCATCTTGCACCAATATAAATCTACCATTCGTCCGTGCATTGAATACTGTTGCCATATCTGGTCGTGTGTTCCTGCTATTCATCTTGAGGTTCTCTTCATAATCCATCTTGCACCAATATAAATCTACCATTTGTCCGTGCATTGAATACTGTTGCCATATCTGGTCGTGTGTTCCTGCTATTCATCTCGAGGTTCTCTTCATAATCCATCTTGCACCAATATAAATCTACCATTCGTCCGTGCATTGAATACTGTTGCCATATCTGGTCGTGTGTTCCTGCTATTCATCTCGAGGTTCTCTCCATAATCCATCTTGCACCAATATAAATCTACCATTTGTCCGTGCATTGAATACTGTTGCCATATCTGGTCGTGTGTTCCTGCTATTCATCTCGAGGTTCTCTTCATAATCCATCTTGCACATTTATAAATCTACTCTTTGTCTATGCATTGAATACTGTTGCCATATCTGGTCGTGTGTTCCTGCTATTCATCTCGAGGTTCTCTTCATAATCCATCTTGCACATTTATAAATCTACTCTTTGTCTATGCATTGAATACTGTTGCCATATCTGGTCATGTGTTCCTGCTATTCATCTCGAGGTTCTCTCCATAATCCATCTTGCACATTTATAAATCTACTCTTTGTCTATGCATTGAATACTGTTGCCATATCTGGTCGTGTGTTCCTGCTATTCATCTCGAGGTTCTCTTCATAATCCATCTTGCACATTTATAAATCTACCATTCGTCCGTGCATTGAATACTGTTGCCATATCTGGTCGTGTGTTCCTGCTATTCATCTCGAGGTTCTCAAAAATCAGAACAAAGATCTGCAATGTAATCAGTCACTTTCTCACCAATGTGATGTGGCTTCCATCTGTCTTTTCTACAGACATCATCATGGTCACTACTCTCATCAGCTTTTTACCCTGGTGCGCTGTCCACATGAATTCAAGTGTACTACTAGATTGGCATCTAGGTCCCACCCTTTTACCATTGAAGTAGTTAAATGTAACTTCCACTTCTACTCCCACAGTTTCTTTTCTTGCATTTCCCAGCTGTGGAACTCCCTTCCATTTACTTGTTTCTCTGATAGCTACAGTCTCCAAAAATATAGATGCAATGTTGTCTACCATCTTCTATCTTCTTGAATCCCTCTTTTTATTTTTTCTTCAATACTCAATATTCAGTCTTTTCTCTCACTATAACCCCCTGCATATTAGTAGTGGTCCCATCTTATTTGGGGTGAAATGATTACAAAAAAAATTCTTACAAAGGACTGTGCTGTTCATGTATTTACTATTTGTAAAAGATGTTTTGTATGCAGTTTCTCTGTTTCCAGTTTCCTTCAGTTAAACTTATGCATATTTTTCTTTGTTATTTTACAATGGCTTGGCATATTACATTGTTTTGTAATTAATTGCCATTTAAGGGACATTCATTCTTTTCTCTTCAGTTACATATGGTTTTATTTGTGTAAGTATTTTGTTGTATTCTTCTTCTGTGCTTTGTTATTATTTGTTGAAACTATAGCTGATTTTTATTATGGTTTTGTTGAATATCTTTTGGAGAGTGCTTGATGTGGGGAATTGCTTGTGTATGATGTTAATGAATATTTTTCATACATCTGATGTTTTATGATGGGTTGAACCAAATGTTGTCTATTTTCCTGTTTGTTTTTTGTGTTGTGTGGTGTGTATGTGAGTGTTGTCTGATATATTTTTAATACATATATACATATGTGTGTGTGTGTGTGTTGTGTGTATAAACACACAGCACAAAAAATCAAACAAGAAAAGAGACGTTAGAAAAATATTAATGAAAGACTATACACAAACACTTCCCTACATCAAGCACTCTCCTAAAAATATTCAACAAAACTACAACAAAAATAATAATTATATATATATATATATATATATTAGCAGGATAGCCCGGCATTGCTCGGGTGTAATGAAAGCTTTAAAACTAATCCATGGTCCTGGAGCTCAAGCTCAGCCTAAAGAATATTTGTGTGAAGTTTGGTGAGAATCGGATAAAAATTGTGGATTTGTATAAAGGACATACAGACAGATAAACAGATACACACACAAATGTCTTGCCTTTTATATATATTATCGATTTTCTGCACTCTTGGAAGAACTGTAGCCTTGAAACTTCTGAATATCGTTTCTTATATATTTGTCTATCAGTGTATCAAATTTGCTTGAAATCGGACCACTCCTTCTATAACCCAATTTTTTGATTATCGATTTTTGATATTTATCGGGGGTACCTTGAGACAAAACCTAGGTAAGAACACTTGTGGATGCTTATAGTACAACTGTGTAAATTTTCAAGAAAAATGGTTCAGCCTTTTCGGAGTCTATAGGTAATGGACACACACACAAAGTTCCATTTATAAATAAGTTTATATATATATATATATATATATATATATATATATAGTCATTCGCAGACAGATCTGCTTCGCTGTATCACAGCTCATCAGTACGGTTCGACTCTGATTGCTTTTAACCCAGGATTGAAACCTGACTGAATTGGCGTCAGTTGGAGATTCTACCTCTGGGTTATGGGCACTCGGTTTTTATATATACAAAAATCCAGATGAAGAGGATCCAAGGTTTTACAATTTTGAGTCATCAGGCATTTATTTTTTTGTAAACAGTGCTCAATACAATAAATATTGTAGAGCTTAATATAATCATAAAATTATGAATTAAATGTGCATTGTAACACAGAAATTTCTGTTTTGAGATAGAATCTCATCATCAGGCAATGTTGGATGTTGGTTGTGAAAATGATTCACATTCCGTGTTACATATATATATATATATATATATATATATGTGTGTGTGTATGTATATATATATATATATATTGTTCAATTACTTAGTTTTTGGTCATAATAAAATTAGACCAGTGGATATGTGTATTAAAAAGTGTTCAATTATATTGTAGAACTTTTGAGTATTCTTCATTTGTAAACGAATTATTACATGACCTAGGTTTCTACCATGTGGTGTCTTCAGGCAATTTGCAATAACTTATTGCAATAACTTTTTGCAAATTGCCTAAAGACACCACAAGGTAGAAACCTAGGTCACGTAATAGCTCATTTACAAATGAAAAATATATATATTTTTCCTTTCTGTACATGTCATGATATTTTAAACCCATTAGACACAATTTTGCATCTTTTTAAAAAATAAAAAGTGCATCGTAGAGGCTAGAGAATATATTTACAAATATTTATTGAATATCTCAGACATAATTTTAACAAATTTCAATGGAGAAATATCTTAAAATAACTACCTAATATTTTTCATTGGACTAAAAACAATTATAAAGAAATGTTTTATTATCCTAATTTAAAAAATTATTTGCTATACTGACTGGAAAACCATGTTATTGTATTAATTTATAAAATTGTTTTTACAATACTAATTATGAAACAACATTATATTGTCCTAATTAGAAAAAACATTTTATTCTAAAAATTAAAAATTATTTTACTGTTTTAATCAAGAAAATTCTGTAAAAATAAGAAAATAAAATTGTATTGTTTTAATTCAAAAAATATTTTTCTGTATTAAATTAAAAACTTTTGAAAGTATTTTGCTGTGTTAATTTTAAAAAATATTATGTTGCATTAACTCAAAAACAACTTTATATCTAATAAAACTTTTTAAAATTACTAAAATAAATAAAAAAGAACCACACTGATATTAATTAAGAAAATACTATTTTGTACTCAGTAGAAAAAAATCATTATATTGTACTCTAAAATCTTTACTTGGATTTATCTGACAGAATCCATATTTTGCAGGATATTTTTGTTTGTATTTTTCAAGAACAATAATAAAGGAGTTAGCAATGAATTGGGGATGTAGACTGGGGGTGATGAAAAATTCAGTTCATCTGCTAATCATATTGTTGAAGAAATTTGATAAATATGTAACAAGATTAAAAGCAAGTTCTTGACTTATTTTTTTTTATAATCATATCGCCCCAAGCAAGGCATTTTATTGCCACTGTTTTGCAGGGGGTTACATAAGAGGAAAATTATGAGAAAGAGTGACAGATTATAGGGGGTGTCAGGAAGTGAGGAAGACGAGAATACTGATGAGAGTGAAGTAGATGAAGAAAGGAGCATGAGAGAGAGAATGCAGGTTAGTGAGATAGGAGATGACTATTGACATTACATTTAAATTCTTGGAGATTATAGCTGTCGTGAAAGCAAGTAAATGGAAGGGAATTCCACAAGCAGGAAGTGCAAGAAAAGAAGCTGATGGAGTAGAATTTGTGTTTACAATTTTTTGGTTTCACAGTAAAAGGGTGGGACCTAGTTGCTAATCTTGTGGTTCGAGTTAAATTTATATATAGGGGTCAACAGTGAGCTAAGTTCATCAGAGTAGAAGCTGTGAAAGTATTTGTAGAAGAGACACAAGGAAGTCATATTGTGCCGGTGAGAAAGTGACTGTTTTTGAGCTGCCAAGTGGGGATCTATCACATTACATTATATTGTAAAGATATTTAAATGTCCTTTCTAGTTTGTGCATTTTTATAATTTTATGAGTATTTTTGCACATATATATATATATATATATATATATATATATAAATGTTAGTGGGGGTTATAATTATTTACTCAGAGTTATAACGCCTCTACATATGTAAGAGAGATTCTGATGAGAAAAATTGTCTAGCAAGGCACAGTGGAATAACTTTTGGAGCAGGAAAAGATGTTGTATTAATTCAAAAACTACATTATGTTGTGCAAACTGCAAAAAATCTTTGTAAGTTAGAAAATAACATTGCAGAATTAATTAATAAAGAAAAATTTTGCTGAATTAATTTGTGAAATATTATATCATACTCAGTTAATAGAAACATTATATTGTACTCAGTGGAAAGAAACATTCTATTGTACTCTAGAATCTTTACTTGGATATCTTATGGAATCCATATTTTTTCAGGATTTTTTTGTTTGTATTTCTCAAGAACAATAATAAATGAGCTTGGAATGAGCTGAAGATGTAAACTGGCAAACTTATTGTTAAAGAAATTTGATAAATATGTAACAAGATTAAAAGCAAGTTCTTGACTTGTAAAGATATTTAAACATCTTTTCTAGTTTGTGTATTGCTGAATTCAGCAATACTGCTTATCTACAAGGGGGTGATGAAAATTCAGTTCATCTGCTAATCATATTGTTGAAGAAGTTTGATAAATATGTAACATAATTAAAAGCAGGTTCTTGACTTGTAAAGGTATTTAAACATCTTTTCTAGTTGGTGTATTGTTGAGTTCATCTGCTTATCTACAAGGGGGTGATGAAAAATTCAGTTCATCTGCTTATCTCCAAGGGGAGATGGAAGATCCTCAGCTGAACCAATTTCTTGAAATCATTCTTTTCAACACAACCACTACAAAAAAGATATTCTATCATGGCAACAATTGAAGGTAATCTTCAAAATTTGGGGGTAGATTTGAATTTTATTTTATGAACTGTGATTCTTCAAGAAGTTGGCTATCACGGCTCTCCACAAATTCCTATACTTTGTAGCTCTTATTAAATTATGGCTTTTTGTTAACTCTCCTAAATCCCTTCCCATCATTTATTTACACAAGCTGGCTAGGTAAGTTGTGCATTGTTTTTCTCTATCTCTCTTTTGTCCAATCTGTCTGGAGAGTATCAAATTTTTCTAGCCTTCTTTCCTCATCATGTGCCCTAGAAAATTCAACTATCTTTTTCTGATGTTAAGTATAACTTCTCTACATATGTAAGATAGAATTTGATGAGAAAAAATTGTCTAGCATGGCACAGTTAATTAAGTTTCCAAGCAGAAAGAAAATGTTACATTGTATTTTTTGAAAAACAACTTTATATTGTACAAACTGAAAAGACTTTTACTAAATTAATTAAAAACTTATTACTGAATGAATTAATTAAGAAAGATTTTGCTAAATTAATTTGGAAAATATTATATTGTACTCAGTGGAAAGAATCATTTTATTGCACTCAGTAAAAAGAATCATTTTATTGTACTCAGTAGAAGAAAACATTATATTGTACTCAGTAGAAGAAAACATTATATTGTACTCAGTAGAAGAAAACATTATATTGTACTCAGTAGAAGAAAACATTATATTGTACTCAGTAGAAGAAAACATTATATTGTACTCAGTGGAAAGAAACATTTTATTGTAGTTGGTAAAAAATAACATTATACTGTACTCGGTGGAAGGAAACATTATATTGTTTTTATTGGAAAGAAACATTTTACTGTACTCTAGAATCTTTACTTGGATGTGTCTTATGTAATCCATATTTTTTCAGGATCTTGCTGTCTGTATTTCTCAAGAATAATAATAAATGAATAGTCCGCAAGAACTGGTGATGTAGATTGGCAAACCTACTTTGGATAAATATTAGGCCTGCAAATTCTATAGAAGAAATATATACAGAAAACACATTCAAAAACTTGGCAACCTTATTGATGAACATTGATAAATATGTAACAGAACTAAAACCAAGTTGTTGTCTTGTAACGGTAAGTCAAAATTTGTTCTATATTAGTATTGTTGACTTTTCTACTTATATTCTGGCAAGACTGAAACAAATCTTCTTATAAGACAATGAAAGGCATCTTACTTCCCAGTCAACTTTGATCTTCAAACATTTAAATGTGATGTCAATTATCTGCTGTCTTCTTAATATTTGTTCTTTCATTGTCCTCTCTCCTTAACAGTAGTTTTTTCTCATCTAACACTCAATAACCCCTTGTGTCCTAGTGGCTTTATTGCCTTGCTCGGGGTTAAATGATAAAAAAAAAATAGTATTTTATCACTCCAAAAAGTCTGAATATTTTTATTTGTCTCATAATATTGTTAATTTAAGCACATTACTACAGGGTGCCCCACAAAAAATCAAAGAATTTTGGTACAATTTGTTCTATCGTTGAATTTTTGTTACAGTTCTTTGAAACAAAAGCAAAGGAGAGAAATTTAGTAGCATAAAACAACAAAAATACAAATGTTAAATTGGTGTTCAAACTAAAAAAGTTATATTTTTATATGCTAGTTAATTTTTTTCATTATATAGTAAATCTAAAATTTCTTGTTTTTTTGTGAGGTACCCTGTAGATTGGTAGCAAGATCTCATTATTTTAAAGGTACCCTGTAGTTTGGTAGCAAGATCTCATTATTTTAAAGTTTAAATGGTTAACTAAGGGAAATAGGTAATTAAATAATATACTAACAGTTTCATCTCTCACATTTCTTGCTCATGGAACTCTTTTCTGGCTTCTTGCTTTCCACTCAACTTTAATCTTTAAACATTTAAATGCAATGTCAATCTTCTGTCTTTTTAATCCTAGTTCTTTTATTGGTCTCTCTCCTTAATTACATTTTTTCTTCACATATTAAGTTCTATGCTAACAGTTTCTTTGGCTTGTGTAACACACTTTTGGCTTCATGCTCTCCACTCAATTTTAATCTTCAAACATTTAAATGAAATGTCAATTGTTATCTTCTGGTGGTCTTTCTCCTTAATTATGTTTTCTTCTCATATTATTATAAGTCCTATGCTAACAGTTTCTTCTCTCACTTGTGGAACTCTCTTCCGGCTTCTTGCTTTTCACTCAACTTTGATCTTAAATAATTTAAATGCAATATCAATCATTATTTTCTGTCTTCTTAATTCCTGTTCTTTTATTGTTCTCTCTCCTTAATTATTTTTTCTTCTTCTCATATTATTATAAGTCCTATGCTAACAGTTTCTTCTCTCACTTGTGGAACTCTCTTCCGGCTTCTTGCTTTTCACTCAACTTTGATCTTAAATAATTTCAATGCAATATCAATCATTATTTTCTGTCTTCTTAATTCCTGTTCTTTTATTGTTCTCTCTCCTTAATTATTTTTTCTTCTTCTCATATTATTATAAGTCCTATGCTAACAGTTTCTTCACTCACTTGTGGAACTCTCTTTCAAGTTTCTAGCATTTCCATTCAACTTTGATTGTCAAAGATTTAAATGCCATTTGTTTTCTTAATTCCTGATCTTTTATTGCTCTCTCTTCTTAATTATGTTTTCTTTATTTCGTATTATTATAAGTCCTATGCTAACAGTTTCTTCACTCACTGGTGGAACTCTCTTCCATTTCTTGATTTCCAGACAACTTTGATCTTCAAAAATTTAAATGCAATGTCAATTGTTATCCTTTGTCTTCTTAATTCTTTTTCTTTTATTTTTCTTTCTCCTTGAATGTGTTTTACTTATTTTCTTTCATGCTCAGTTATTCACCTGATTCTTAGGGGCTTTGTTGCATTGCTTGGAGTAAAATTATTAAAAAAAAGAGAAATTCTTCAGAAATGACCCCTATTTTTTTTTTTTTTATCAATTTTCAGGTGCAATTATCAGTGCAGGCAAAATGAGAATGGTAGTTCAATTTAATTTCTTGGATTATGCAAAATTACTATCAATTCTTGACCAGTATTTCTTATTTTCAAGGCTTTTTTTTTTTAAGTGTTACAAGAGCTATACTACCAACAAGTATGAAATGGCCTTGTTTGAGTGTATTGTTTAGGGTACTACATATTTGTGCAAATTAATTGAAACAACTCCTTTAGTTTGATTTCTTTCAACATGCGGTCAGTTTTAGACCCACTGGAGTAACAGGGTGTAATCAATTCCTATTTTTTCTCAGATTAGGTCATTTAAAGTAGTGTGCAGCAATATGAATCTATTTCTGGGGTGTATACTGAAATTCGTTTAGCCTTGAAAAATATTGCATCATCCATGATAGCATCAGATTTTTATCATGGCCAGACACTATTGTTTCGACTGTTAATTAGTTGTCCTACATCTATTGTCTGTGGTGACCATTACTCCAAGGAAACATACAAAAATCGTAATGCTGCATGAACACACTGGCAAGCCTTACAGAGTGATCACTAATATTGTTGATGTCAGCCTTTCAAGTGTCAGTCATTTCATCAAAGTGAAGAGACAAACTGGATCAATCAGTCAAAAACTTAAAGAAAAATGTGGTCAGAAAAGAAAAACAATGCCAAGAGATGACACACACATGATCAGGGAAAGTGTGAAAGATCTTACGAAGACATTATTCGTTTTGTTTCAGTTAATTTGCAGAAGGATCAACCTAGCTATCTCAGTTCAAAACGTAGAGAAAAATATGGCTGGAAGAGAAAAACAATGCTAAGAGACCATGTATATGGAATCAGAGAAAGTGTGAAATACGCTAGGAAGATATTATTCATTTTGTTTCAACTGATTTGTACAAGGGTGTGTAAGTCATGCTAAAATAAAATGAATGGGAAGCACCTCAAAACAATGGAGATGAAGTGTTACTGAAGTAAAAAGGAATATTTATTTACACCTTGCCCTCGGATTCTACTGCTTACCTGGTTCACACTCCACCCACGTCTATTGAACAGGTGATAGAGGCTTATCCCTTGTTTCCTGTTTAGGATGCGGTTTCCAGTTTTCTCTTTTCCAATCTTTTCACTCTTCTTGTTTTTTTTTTATTTTTTTCAATTGGAGTAGATAGACTAAACTATCGCCCGGTTCACACTCCACCCACATCTATTGAACAGGTGAAGAGACTCATCCCTTATTTCCTGGTTAGGATGTGGTTTCCGGTTTTTCTCTTTTCCAATCTTTTCCTTCTCATGTAGCCCCCTGCGCATCAGTGGCAATTTCGCCTTGCTTGGGGGTGATATGATTAAAAAAAAAAAAAAAAAAAGAGTTGATATAATTGCAGTGAAAGAACACATGTGGAAAACATATAAGTTTTATTGTATTCTAGTAGAGATTTTCTTTCAGTAGCTGCTTCAGTTACTGCATTTAATACCAGATTACTGATACATCTGTGGCTGCCTTTGGTCGCAGGCTTCAGGCTTTAGTGTGTAAGCATCTTTGGTTAGTGTCCAGTCAAAATGAGCAAGGGACTGGCAACTCACAGTCATTACTTGGATGAGCTTTCTCATGCAGAATTGAATTGATACAAACTTAAATAGTGTTGGAGTGGCTAAAAATTGAGCTCCTGGTTGAAGCCGTGTGGATTTTTCTTCTACTTAGAAGATATTTTTTAATTTCCCTTTTCTTGTCTCAGAAATGGATGGCTAAAATTAAGCTTTGTTTTCTCATTTGAATGGTGAATGTCGAGGTTAGCATTTTTATATTTGTTGAAGAGTAAAAGTTCTGATACGCTATGATGAAAAAAAAACTTTCATGTCATTATTTTATGACTGTTAAGTAAGCTGAATCCATTGTATAACCTGGATAACAACAACAGTGATTGTCCTGTTAGAGAACGAGGTGACACTATTAGAGAGTAGAAGGGCAGCCAGAGTGAGATTGGGTACATGCAGGTATCATTAGCCAGTCTTTGCTTCTTCACCAGCAAGGATCTTTTTCAATCCTTTTCTACTGTCTTCGGATAGAAACCCCAGATTTACATAACCGAAAATTCTTACGCATTTTTGCTTTTTCTGGTTATTGCTTAATTGACATTATTTACAGCCAGATACATCTGTCAATCATCTTTGGCTAAGCCTTTGTTTTCTGCCTTTGAGGTCACACACCACTGCCACCATCCACTGGTAGAAAATCTTTTTTATCAATCATATCTTTGTTGACTGTTGCCTGTGGTTTTCCTTTTGATGTTGCACCCTGCTACCACCATCAACAACCAGATATTTTTGTCAATCATATTTTTGCTGGTCTAGGTAATATATTACAAATGGATTAAAGGTAAATTTGAAAAAATTGCTGAAGGCATTTAATACCCATCTTTTGTCTTTGGAAGCCTGTCTTACCAAGACGATGCCTTACTGATTAGGCTACCCGTAACAGTTACTCAAATTCATTTTAATTTTTTCTTTGTTAATTTTCACTTTACAACCATGTTTCTTTTATTGACCCTCCATTGTAAGAAGGCTAAATACATGGTTGTTAGCAAAAGAAACCACCCAACATACAAATTACAAATTGTGGATACTGAAATCAAACAAGTAGAAAAATTTAAATATCTGAAAAAAGATTTTAAAGAGAATAAAAAGTGCAAAACTGAGATCATTTCTATTGGTTCAAGTCTTTTCTTTATCGGTGAAAAGAATGACAAAACTTCACTGCCATGCAGAAGAACTGGGATGTGCATTGTGATGCAATGAATCTCAGCTCAAAATGGGAGTTAAATTTGAATTCCAATTTGGCTTCGTTACATTCACTTACACACAAATATCCTTGAGAAAGGTATGAATCCACATTCTCCTCCCAGCTTTGGGTTAAATAGTAGGACAGACTGAGTCCTATAGCTTTGGTTGGGAATCAGTCTACCACAGAAAGAAAAGGCAACCTACTGCTAAAACATCTTCTTCGTCAGTCATGTAACAAAAGAGACATGATTGTCCAAGTGTGCATCATATATGACACTTAACTGACTCATCTGGATAAAAGAATTGAATAGCAAGACAGATTGGGTTCTCTACCCTTTGGAAAGATATGAATCCATCTCTTCTTTCTGCCAGCTATAGGTAAATAGTAGGGCAGACTGGGTCCTATAGCCTTGGTTGTGAGTCAGTCTACCACAAAAAGAAAAGGAATCCCACTATGGGAAAATTTTCTACCTAATCAATCATTTCTTGAAAGGAACATGATTGCTCAAGCATGTATCATATATAACACTTAACTGATTGATAAAAAGACTGATATTACATAACAGTTCAGTACTCTTTTTTTTTTTTCTAATGAATTTTAATAATATTAGATTGTCACATATTAAATGATCCACTTCATAGGAAATTAATAAAATGCTTTTGAAATGTTAAATAGCTAATTTATTTAGTTGAGATATGTGCTTTGTTGATGAATGACTTTTCTCTGATATGCCTCTAAATTCTTGATCCCCTCTTTAAAAAAAATAATTCTCATCCTGTGATAAACAGAATTATTGGAAAATGTTTTATTGCTTATGAAAAGCTTAAAATACTTAAATAATCAGGTGAATATGGAGTATGAGGCAACATTTCATAATTCAGGCTATGCAGCTTTTTTTTTTTTTTAGCCTTATTTATTTCACACAAAATAAACCTATCCAGTTTCTTTATATTTTAATTGCCTTCAAGTGTTGAAAAACAGTTCTAATTTGAAAGATTACCATACAGTAACCATTAAATCTTTCGGGTGCAATGTAGATGGGGGGGTAGTGTTCTAATGATTCATTTGCAATTAATCCTTAGTTTACTTTCATACGGTTATTAAAGTCTATCCATTTCTCATTCAATGTAAAAATAGTTCTTTTTCCTAGCTTGTACTCAATACAATAAAATTATTCAACATTATTTCATTGCAATCATTTTTATTTGGCTTATGAGTAACAATATATTGAAAAAAAGATGATCTGGTAAGAAAAAGATTCAGGAATAAGTCACGATTGTTTATATAATAAGGAGGTTAATTCTTTAGACAGTCGGATCAACACATTTTTATTGGGTTCATGAGTAACAATATATTGAAAGAAAGATTATCTGAAAAGAAAAAAAGTCAGTAATAAGTCAATATTGTCTACATAATAAAGAGGTTACTCTGTTAGATGGCCAAATCAGCCGCACACCAAAAATGTGTCATTTCATATGTGACGACCTAATATTTAAAATAAAGCAAAATCAAAAAATAAATACATTGCTTACATTATTCCTAGCACCTGAAGAAGGCTGAAATGTACAATGGCCGAAACGGCATACAAATGGCAACAAAGATGAGAACAATCGTCTGAATAATGTAAATAGTGTAAATACTACCTCATCTCAGAAATATAGACAAATACTAAAAAATAAATAAACAAAATATTTTTTAAATGCTTTGCTTAGCTAAGCATTCAAAATCTTAACAATAAAAGATACATATTTAACAGCGAGTTGATACAAGAGCTTCGAGACAGATGGTAGAATAAAGAAAGAAAAATGACCAACGATTAACTACAAAAAGACAGAAAATACATTTATCAGCTAAAGGGAAAAACTCAAGATGCAAGTCATGAATTGAAAACGTCAATATCAAGCAAAGGGCAGGAGTTAAAATATCTTGGAAGTGGTTTTTCTACTTTTCAATTTTATTTTAGTTTTTTTTTTCATTTTTAAAATTTACTATTTCTTTCTTTCTTAATATTTTTCACTTTTCTTTGTTTCTTAATGTTTCCAATTTCTTTTGTTTCTTTTCTGACTTTCTTTCTGTATATATCCCACTATTTTTGCTTATTTTTTTTCACCTTTCATTTTTTTGAGTATTAATGTCTTTTTTGCGTGTGTCCCAGTTTTTCTTGCTTCTTTTTTTTCCACATTTCTTTCTTTTTAAATCTGTAATCTACGTTTTCTTGCTTTTTTTAACACTTTTCTTTCTTTTTGTATGTGATTCACTTTTTCTTGCTTCTTTTTTCACCTTTCTTTCTTTTTAAGTGTGTCTCTTATTTTGGTTTCTTTTTTCACCTTTCTTTCTTTTTGTATGTGTCTCACTTTTTCGTGTTTTTTTTTACCTTTCCTTCTTTTTCAGTGAATCCCACTTTTCTTGCTTTCTTTTTTTTCACCTTTCTTTCTTTTTGAGTGTGTCCCACTTTTTCTGGCTTTCTTTTTTTCTACGCTTCTTTCTTTTTCAGTTTGTCCAATTTTCACCTTTCTTTTTGAGTGTGTCTCAGTTTTTATTGCTTTCTTTTTTCAACCTATCTTTCTTTTTGCATGTGTCCCACTTTTTCTTGCCTTTTTTATCTTTTTTTTTAATGTGTTTCACTTTTTCTTGCTTTCTTTTTTCACATTTTTTAGTGTGTCCCACTTTTTCTTACCTTCTTTTTTTCACCTTTCTTTTTGAGTGTGTCCCACTTTTTCTTGCCTTCTTTTTTTCACCTTTCTTTTTGAGTGTGTCTCAGTTTTTATTGCTTTCTTTTTTCAACCTATCTTTCTTTTTGCATGTGTCCCACTTTTTCTTGCCTTTTTTATCTTTTTTTTTAATGTGTTTCACTTTTTCTTGCTTTCTTTTTTCACATTTTTTAGTGTGTCCCACTTTTTCTTGCCTTCTTTTTTTCACCTTTCTTTTTGAGTGTGTCTCACTTTTTCTTGCTTTCTTTTTTTCACCTTTCTTTTTTTCACTTTTCTTTTTTACTGAATATGTCCCACTTTTTCTTTCTTTCCACTTTCATTTTAAATAATGTCCTACTTTTTCTTTCTAACCCAATTTTAATGTCTTTCTTATGAAATATTTTCTACTTTTTTTTTCTGAATGGTCAGTCAGTTAAGTAGCATACATGACATATGCATTGGGCAGAAGATTTTCCTGAAGTAGGTTGCCATTACTTTCTGTGGTAGACTGGTTGCTAACCCAGTTTTAGAACCCAATCTATCCTGATATTTAACCCATAACTGAAGGGAGAAGTGGCAGGTTGATAACTTTCCTAAAAGTATTTGTGAATAAGAAAATTCAACGAATCCGACAGGAATTTGAACTCGGCTCTCTGATTTCTCATTCTTGGGTTGCTATCGACTGCACCACAACACACATCCAAAAGCAGCAAAGACAACTTTCGTGAAACGGATTTGAACCATCGACCTAAGAATAACAACACTGAAGCTTTCCTCAGCTCTACAAACTGAACTATCACAAGTAACGGAGTTTTCTTAATATTTTACACTTTTAAATTTGGTTTTTTATTTCCCACTTTCCTTTCTGTTTTTTCTTTTTCAATATTTTTCCCATCCTTACAACGATTTTTTTTCTCACATATTTTTATTTCTTTCTTTCCTAGTTTCTTTCGTACTTTGACAAAGGCAAATTTATATTTTTCCTGATTCCATTTATTCTTTGAATAATTACAGAAATTTGTAAGGTCATATTAAAAAGTTCTCAACCCATCCCACTAACTAAAATAAGTATTCTGATGTTTGGTCATTGAAATACTAATTTAGATATAGTGCTTTTCAGCACCCCCTTGTAATAATAATAATTAGTATTTGATTTGTGAACAGTTCTACAATTTTAGCATAATTCACCATAAAAATCTTTTAAATATATTTACATTTCAACTGAATAATTGTTTTAAGCATGCCTTAAAGATATATTTGAATCTAAATTCCAAATCTGAACATTTTATCATTTTTTAAAAAATTTTATTTGGTTTGTGTCTGCAATAAAAAATTGAAGTGAAAACATTTTATTTAAAATAATTGTTAAGATAATAAATTATTCGAAAAATAAAATGCTAGAAAAATCAAGTCAGAAGGAGTGAAAACAACAGCCAACATTTATAAACAAATATTTAAACATCATCTGACTTTTATTTTTGCTGATGTGACTTTAACAAAGTTAAAATAACAAAACATATTTTATGTAATTCGTGAAAGAATAAAAGAATCTAAAAGCAACAAAATTAAAATGTTTTAAATGTTACAAAATGTTAAAAAGACACACCCACACATATATAAATATGTGTGGCAAATAAATAAATGAAAAGTTAAAAGACTGTGATAAATGAATACAAGTGTGTTCTTCAGGGTTAAGATAAATCAATCTTAATGCCAAAGAGTTGACTTATAATAAAATGGAGTCAAAAATTAATCCAATTTTTATAATATTATAAAACTCACCAACAAACACACCTCCCTCTTTCTTTCTCTCTCTTTATACATATACTAGCAGTATAGCCCAGCATTGCTTGGGTGTAATGAAAGCTTTAAAACTAATCCATGGTCCTGGAAGTCAGACTCTTTGGACATTGGCACAAAAAACTAAAAAGCAATAGTTGTTTCCAGTTAAAGCAAAACCATAGACTGAAAGAAAAATGAATAAATGTAAGTCAAATTTTGATTTCCTGGTATCGATATCAAATAAGTTTTTTTTGTCATAAACTAAATTTTGAAGGCTAAATAAGTCCTTTGAGTAAATGGTATCATGGCTGAGACTAAGAACTACAATTATACCTACTTAGAGCCAAACCTGAAGCAAAAACTAAAATAAAAGGGCTGAAAAAAATACAGACATACAACCAGATAAACAGACACACACACACAAACATCTTGCCTTTTATATATATATATTATCGATTTTCTGCACAATTGTAAGAACTGCAACCATGAAACTTCTGAATATCGTTTCTTATGACTTTGTCTATGAGTGTATCAAATTTAATTAAAATCGGACCACTCCTTCTATAACCCGATTTTTTTCGATTATCAAATTTTGATATTTATCGGGGGTACCTTGACACAAAACCTAGCTAAGAAGACTTGCAGATGCTTATAGTAGAACTGTGTAAATTTTCAAGAAAATCGGTTCAGCTGTTTCGGAGTCTATAGGTAATGGACACACACACACACAAAGTTCTATTTATAAGTAAGTTTAGATTTTATATTAATAAATATACATATTATCCTATATCAGTGGCATGACTCAGAATTTCATGCATTACTCTATCAACATTATATGTGTTGATTTAATCAATCTTTTACTGAGATTTTCAAACATTGAAATGTTTTTTCATAATAAAACTATCCAAGCGCTCTCAATCAGTTCTTTTGCCATTCTCAAGGGCACTGTACTCTTCTTCTTCTTCTTCTATGTGCCCTGTCTCTTCGGGACGTAGGCGACCATGGCTCTCCACGTCTTCCTATCCCTTGTGGCTCTTAGTATGTTTGCTCCTGTTACTCCTGGCAACCCCCGTTCTGTCATCCACTTGATCATGCCCTGCAAATATGTTATCCGCTGCCTTCGTCTGTCTCTCTTTCCATCTATCTGGCCTGTCAGTATCAGGTTCTCCAGGTTCTTCTTCCTCATTGCATGTCCCAGGAACTTCAGTTGTCTCTTCCTGATGCTCACTATTAATTTCCTTTTTGTTGCCATTCTTTCCAATGCTTGCATGCTCAGTCCACGATATCTGCAGCATCCTTCTGTAGAACCACATTTCTGCTGCTTCCAGTTTTGTCCTCATTTTCGATGATATTGTCCAGCGTTCACTGCCGTATTGAAGAACTGACATCACATAGCAATCCAGTACTCTCTGCTTTGTTTCTAGTGAAATTTTCCTGTGTGTTAGTACTTTACTCAGCTTCTGGAACGAGTCCTTTGCCATACCAATTTGCCTTCAGATCTCTATGTCGCACTTTCCATCTCTTGTTAGAACACTTCCTAGGTATTTAAATTTTTGTACTTGCTTGATTCTGGTATCCCCCACCTGTATTTGGCATTTTGGGTTGCACCTTTTGCTGATGACCATGCATTCAATTTTCTTAAAGTTTATTTGTAGTCCTTTTTTGTCACTCTCCACTGCTACCTTTTGTAGGAGGTCTTCTAGCTTTTTTTTTCCATGTCTGCAATCAGCACTGTATCATCTGCATACCTTATGTTGTTCAAGTTGTGGCCTCCAATAACAAATCCTGGCATGTCATCTAGGGTCCTCAAAATGTTCTCACTGTACAAATTGAACAAATCTGGTGAAAAGACACTTCCTTGTCTCACGTCTCTTTCTATCTTTGTAAATCTACTGAAATCATTACCTGTCCATATGCAGGCATATTAATTTCCATGTGCTGCACTACATAAAAGTTTTTACTGTATGAGTTTCTTGTGGAAGAGTAAATATATTTGGAGCAGTTGTGAGTCATGTGTGACTGGGTTGACATGAAGAGTGTCAGATTGATAGTGGGGAATGGTGTTTAATCAATAGGGCTTCTCTAATAATAAGATGTCGACAGTTATGTGATGCAGAAAAGATTTTTGTGTTATCCACTAAAAATTTCATGAAGGGTGGTGTTAAATTATGGGTTAATAAATGCTTTTTTGATATTGCATTGATTTGACAGGTGACATGCTAGGCATCTACTTAATGAGATGGTAGTACGTCTAATATAGGTAATTGACTTGTGACCAAAAAACACAATCTTGTATTGAAATTGGTACACTATATTGGTCATTGCTAGTTTAGATTTAGTGGAGTTATTTTAGTCAGTAATGACAAAGCGGTCTTCCATTTTCTTCAATATATTGTTAACTTTACATGTATATCAGGTTTTATAGCAGAAATATGGTGTTTAATAATTTTCCTCATGACAAATTCATCCTGCTTATAATTATTGTGCATCTGGTTGCAATAAAATATGTTGATGTTTTGTTGTGTGGTATTTTGTTTCTGGTGTCATGTATTTTATGTAAGAATAACTTTATTTGTCTGTCAATGATGAAGAAGGGAAAATTATTGCTTATTTTATGTGTTTCAATTTGCTTAGAAATATTCTTTGGGAAGAGGAATTTTGCTATGCTCTATTTAAAAAATTTATCATCACTGCTAATTTATATCTTTCAAGGCATTGGCTATTACAGTTGAGAAAAATCTGTTTGTATTAGAGGATTTTCTATACAGGTTAGTGGTAAATACATTGATTGTAGTTCTATTATCTTGTCATTGAGTAATAAGATTATGTGATAAACCATCAGGTCATATGTAAATTTTAGCTTTGAATTATTTTCAGTGTTGATTTTAGGTTTGTGATTTCATCTTTAGTTTCTGGAGGAGGTATTGCAGGGTGTTTGTAGACACAGTCACTAATTATGTCAATTGCTTCAACTGGGATATTGGAAAGAAAGACTTTCGACATCTCGTGAAATTATAGTATCATTAATGATGTCATTCCCCGAGATGGCATGTTAAGTGTTTTCTAAAAATAGAAGTGACCCTGATGTCAACACAGTTGTGCATGGCACATGATAGCTCCAAACAGTCACAAAAATGGTCACACAGTAAAAACTACTATGCAGTACTACACATGGAGATTAATGTACCTGACACAACACCCTTGAAAATGGCTAAAGAACTGGCTGAAAGCACTCAAAACAATGAAAAAAATTGGGAAAATTTTTATTTTAACTCCTGAAAAACAAAACAACAAAAAAAAATAGAATACTAGAAAACTCAATAAAAAATTGAAGAAATCATCCTTGTTGGACATATTGAATCAAAGATGATTAAAAGGAAGGTTACTACTCATATATATATATATATATATATATATATAAAATTCTTTCAATAAAATCACCATTCGTTTCAACCACGACCTCCAGATAACTTTGGAATTTTTGCTTTTCTTCTTGACAGACTCCTTGTTTAAGTTGGTGAATGCTGCCATTATCCTAACCTTAAATTCTATCTTAACATTACAAGGATTTTTGTTGGTCTCTTGCTTAAATGTACGTCACACATAATAATCAAGGGGGTTAAGGCTTGGGGAATTAGGTGGCCAGATGCAGGAGTTATGGGGTCACAGAAATTGTTTTACAGGCATAGTTCCTATATTTAAGAATAACGGAGAACCTCGGACCCCACTAATTAATGCCCTATCAGCGTTCTACTGATCTTTGGCAAAGTGTTCGCAGCCATCATCAACGCCAAGGTGGTTCAGCATCTCACAGCCCACAGACTCCTCTCAGACAAACAGTATGGTTTCCGCTTCACTAGGTCCACTGCTGATATGCTAACGACCATCACTGAGTATATATACCAGGCATTCAACAAGAATGGTGAAGCTCAAACCGTTGCCTTGGATATTTCCAAACCATTTGACGGAGTCTGTCATGCTGGCCTTCTATGCAAGCTGCGGAGCTATGGTATAACTGGACAATTGTTTGACCTAATCCAGTCATTCCTCTCTAATCGCACAATGAAGGTAGTATTAAACAGACATGCCTCCCAAAACTACCATACGAATACGGGTGTCCCTCGAGGCTCTAGATCCGATGCTTTTTCTGAACTACATTAACAATCTCCCCGATGTTACAAGATCCCAAGTAGGTGACGACACCACTATTTACTCTCACCTTGATCAAAAATCTGCTGAGGGTGACAAAGTGAACCTCACTGCTGAGCTTGAGAAGGATTTCCAATCCGTGGTGGACTGGGGTAAGAAATGGCTCATAAATTTTAATGCTTCCAAAATGAAGCTGCTCTCTTTTAACCATTATAGACAATCACTCCTACCCCATATTAGCATGGAACAGGCTAGCCTCCCTGAGAGTAAAACACTATGCCTCCTTAGCCTCACACTCTCAGTGGACCTCAAGTGGAATGACTATATCGAATCCATTGCTAAATCCGCTGCCAAGAAGGTCTTTTCACTGTGCAGGGCCAGGAAGTTTTTCTCGTCTGAGTCCATCCTGCACATATATAAATCTACCATCCACCCGTGTATTGAATACTACTGCCACATCTGGTTGGGTGCCCCTGCTATTCACCTCGGGGTTCTTGACAAAATCCAATGGAGAATCTGTAATGTGATTTATATCGACTTAGCAGCTTGGCTGCAGTCACTCTCTCACCGGCGTGACATGGCTTCCCTGTGTCTCTTCTATAACCACTTTCATGGTTTCTGCTCCAATGAACTTAGATCACTGGTGCACCTCAGGTATGAATTTACATGAGCTACTAGATTAGCAACTAGGTCCCACCCTTTTACAGTGAAACCAATAAAGTTTAACTGCAATTTCTATAACAGCTTTTTTTCACGCACTTCCCCACTGTGGAATTCCCTTCAATATACTTGCTTCCTCGACAGCTACAATCTCCAGGAATTTAAATGTAAGGTCAATAGACATCTCCTATCACACTAACTTGCATCCATTCTCACAAATTTTTTTTCTTCTCTACCCATATCCTTGATATCCACATCCGTCTATTACCCTCCTCCTGACATTTCCTATAACTAACCCCTCTTTCTCATCACTTTCCCCTATGTAACCTGCTGTGCAACAGTGGCAGTAGAATGCCTTGCATGGGGTGAGATGATTAAAAAAAAAAAGAAATGATTGATTTTTCCTACTTGTGTTGCATAGTGCAGAATTCTATTGCTAGACATAGGGTCTTCCAGCTGCCCTCCTCTTGACCTGGGGCAGCACTATCTTCTTAAAGCACTTGATTTAAGTCTTCATGTTAAGTCTAAGACCTTGTGTGAAGACGAATGGAGACATAATGTTGCCATCACCAGTGATCACTCCAAACACCATAATGTTGATAGGACATATCATCCAACTCTTTCTGAATCCTCTGTTCTGTCCTCAGACTGACACCCAAACACTTAGAAATGTTTGAATTAAACCTTCCTGCATGAATGCCATTTCCAAATTTCTGGCAGAGTGAATTGCATCATGATGCTTTTTTTCTCATGGATGTCGCTTAACTGACCCTGTGCAGTTGACAAAATCAAAAACAAACAACACATATGCACAAGATTAACAAAAAATAAAATTGGCAACAATTTACTCATCACACCTTTTATATATAAATGCTATAATGCATGTAATATATATATATATATATTAAAAAGCAGTAAAAAGAAAGTGAGAACTGATTTTTCTCTTTGAGCAAAGAATTTGAAACCTTCATGCCAGCAGTACATGTCTGCAAAAGTGATAATGAAAAGATAGTTTTGTGACGCAGTATATGATAATAGATACATAAAAGCAATACCCATTAGCGTTATTTATTACACCTGATCAGTAAAAAGATGTGTCTAGTTGTTGTCTATCTTTCAAATTCACAGGTATAAAGTAACATGGTGAGAGAATCTCAAGGGAAAGTTCCAAGTTTGGAGGTGAATGCGGATTAAAAATAAATCAATAAAAATAACAGGAAATTTGTCTAGATCAAAGCTGCAAGAATTCATAAGATAATGTTTCCGTTTTTTGTTTTTTACTTTAAAATTGACATAATATTTGAGAAATAAAAGAAAACTGTAAATTGATATGAAAAACATGTATGTATATATAATTCTTTGTCTTTCACTCTCTTCCTACACCATTTCTTTCATCTCACTCTCTATAACAGCAACCCTTTCTTTTTCACTCTTTCACTTTAATCTCTCCATCTCTATCTCCATATTTCTCTCTTACTACATCATCCATCTTCCTCATAACACCATCTTTTTCCCTTCCTCTTTCTCTCTTTCTTTCTTAGCATACCATCTCTTTTTTCCCCTCTTTCTTTCTTATCTCACCATCTGTTGTGGAGTAAATAATACCCCACCTCCCAGTGGTAGAAATGAAATAGTATAGATTTTTTTAAAAATCATTTCACCCCTAAGCAAGGCAGTACTGCCACTGATGTGTAGGGGACTACATAAGAGAGTTAAAGTTTTAGGCAGGAGGAGAGTGAAGATAAAGATGAACCAGCAAGAGATGGATGTGAAGACAGGAGTGAAGAGAGTTGTGAAGGTAGAGAGAAATGAAAAGAACAAGGTACATGGGGTGATCAAGAAATTGAACACTATTTTTGGTATGACAGAGCAAAAGAAGGTATTATTAGTTCTCAAAATTATTTGTTACAATATGAGTAGAGAAGAAAATAAGTTTAATAGATGATATAATTGTTTCTTGTCAATCACAATATGAATGCAGCTAAAGAATTGTGAAAAAAAATATATAGAAAATTTTAAAAATCTTGGAAACTGGTTGGAAAGTGAATTTTAAGTGACAAATCAAACAGGGTCATCATATTGTCGGCCATTGTGTAATATAAAGTGGAAGCTTTTGCAGCTGGTGAAACCAAAAAATAAACTTTAGCCAGAATATTGTTTCAGGTTTGTCACAAACTTTTGATGAGGTCAAGTAAGGTTAAATCCTCAAAATTAATCTTGAGAACAAATTAAAGTCGGAAAAATAAATGATGTAATCAAAAGGGAAGAAGAAGAAAAGAAATGATGTCATTAAAAAATTTTGTTATTTCATTGGTTAAACTAAGGGAATGATGTAGTTCCACCTCAAAGTACGGAGGTGGGAGTAATTTAATTGGCTAAAGACTTGATTTGCATGGACACCCCATGTCCGTCATGCACCCCCTGAGAGGGCCAAAATTACTCACTCACTCAGTCAGACTTGGAGCTGAGTTTTGGGACCAGTCAAGATGTAACAGCAAAGGGAGAGAGAGTTCCCAACTGGGAGCCATGATAGAGATCCTGACTTAAGATGTAGAGAAACATAGAGAAGCCTGCCGCCGACCGTTCTAAAAGAGTTAAAGTCAAATAAAGCGCCTCTGATAGAATCCTGGCTGAAGATGTAAGAAACAGAAAGAGCCGAGAAAAAGTCAAATTCAGTTAAGTTGCTGTGCTGAGCTAAGGCAGATAAAACAAATTTACCACCGCTGTCATCCACACACACAAAAACCCATCTTCAGCAGTTTCCAGAATAGTTTAGTGATATTTGGTGAAACAACATTTTCACCTCATCACATTGAATTAATGTAGTGTCGAAAACACTACTCATCTGCTCTCTTTCGCTCTGTTTCAGTGTTACAGAAAGGGCTGGAGTTAAGTGGATAAGAGATGGGAATTGACTTTGCATTTAAATTCCTGGAGGTTGTAGCTGCTGAAGTAGAATTGTCGCCTGCATTTGTTTGATCTAACTGTAAAAGAACCTTGTTGCCAGTCTGGTTGTCTGAGTAGATACTTAAATAAAGAATTTCAAGTAGTTTAAAAAAAATTCCATGGCGTCAATCTTCAGAGTATTTTTTTTAATGACATCATAGCAAGTGCCTAAACAATACTTTTTATTATAACTGATAGAAAACAAGTTATAGCAGTGATGAAATCATCATCATTTAGCGTCCATTTCCATGCTAGCATAGGTTGAATAGGGTTTTCTTGATGACTCTATAATCAAACCATCATGAAATATTGGAGTGAGTTTTACAGCTGTATGCTCTAACTAAAACCAACCATTTTGGAGACTGGAATTACAGTGTTTTTATTAAGACACCATTTCTAGGAAGATTACCTATCAAGGTTAGAGAGTTATTCTATACAGAGTAAGTGTAGAGATTTTCATTTTTTTAGACAAGATGCTATTCCGAACTAATGACTCTTACCCAGCCTAACTTTTTCTTTTTCTCTTAAATGATCCCAGTTTGAGTAGAGGGTTAACTATTTGCCTATAGCTGGGATCCTAACAGGTGCTACCACCCTGGGTTAGAGTGGAACTGGAAAAAACAGCAATTAAAAGGTGGTTCCACACTCCTATAAACCTCCAGATCAGAGTCCTTGCTGCTGGATGTAGTTTATTATCATATTCAGGACGAGGATCAAAACTCATACAAGATAAGGAGTAATGAGGAATTTAAACTCATATGAGTACTGAATGGAGTCATGAGAATATTTAAAATTTATACTGAGTATCAGTCAGTCAAGTGCCATACATGATATATGCTTGGGTGATCATGTCTTGAAAGAAACGTGACTAATTGGGTAGAAGATTTTCCTGCAGTGGGTGCTATTACATTCTGCGGTAGACTGGTTGCCAACCAAGGCTATAGAACCAAATCTGCCCTTGCTATTTAACCCATAGCTAGAGGGAGAAGAGACAGATTAATACCTTTTTCAAGGGGATTTGCACATAAATGAATGCAACAAATTTGAAGTTGGTACTCAGATTTCTCATTCTGAGTTGATACACCACAATGTGCATACTGAGTATAACAAATGGAAAAAAATATTGCTCCTTTGTGAAACAGGATACCAGTAATGACGAAAAATTGAATCATGTTGGTTTTAAAGTTTCTTTTCATTGTATGTAGAAAAAAATATTCTTCAAATAATAAAGAAATATTGTCCACTGTAGTAAAAATTAAAAGCAACATAAGCAATTGTTGGAACTGCAAAAAACAATAACAAATTTGATATAAAATCATTCTGAAGAAAACAAAGTCCTCCAACTTCTTTAGCTCCTGATGCAGTTGCAAATGCCATATTTGAATTTACATACAATCCAGATGATGGACTTGCCTCTTCTGTGTATTTTTGAAGTTATAAACAATTTTTTTTAGAGAAGAATGTAGTGACTGAAAAAACGAGAAACCTCTCTTCACCCCAGTATTCCCCTCCTTCTCATATCCATTCTCCAACACCCACTTTATCTTGTTCTTCTTCCTTTTTGCTCTACTCTCACGTAACTCTCTTCACCCCAGTATTCCCCTCCATCTCTTATCCATTCTCCAACACCCTCTTTGTCTTGTTCTTCCTTTTTGCTCTACTCTCACGTAACTCTCTTCACCCCAGGGTTCCCCTCCTTCACTTATCCATTCTCCAACACCCCCTTTACCTGGTTCTTCTTCCTTTTTGCTCTACTCTCATGTAACTATCTTCACCCCAGTATTCCCCTCCTTCTCTTATCCATTCTCCAACACCCCCTGTATCTTGTTCTTCTTCCTTTTTGCTCTACTCTCACATAACTCTCTTCACCCCAGTATTCCCCTCCTTCTCTTATCCATTCTCCAACACCCCCTATATCTTGTTCTTCTTCCTTTTCGCTCTACTCTCACGTAACTCTCTTCACCCCAGTATTCCCCTCCTTCTCTCATCCATTCTCCAACACCCACTTTATCTTGTTGTTCTTCCTTTTTGCTCTACTCTCACGTAACTCTCTTCACCCCAGTATTCCCCTCCTTCTCTTATCCATTCTCCAACACCCTCTTTATCTTGTTCTTCTTCCTTTTTGCTCTACTCTCACGTAACTCTCTTCACCCCAGTATTCCCCTCCTTCTCTTATCCATTCCCCAACACCCACTTTATCTTGTTCTTCTTCCTTTTTGCTCTACTCTCATGTAACTATCTTCACCCCAGTATTCCCCTCCTTCTCTTATCCATTCCCCAACACCCACTTTATCTTGTTCTTCTTCCTTTTTGCTCTACTCTCATGTAACTATCTTCACCCCAGTATTCCCCTCCTTCTCTTATCCATTCTCCAACACCCTCTTTATCTTGTTCTTCTTCCTTTTTGCTCTACTTTCACGTAACTCTCTTCACCCCAGTATTCCCTCCTTCTCTTATCCATTCCCCAACACCCACTTTATCTTGTTCTTCTTCCTTTTTGCTCTACTCTCATGTAACTATCTTCACCCCAGTATTCCCCTCCTTCTCTTATCCATTCTCCAACACCCCCTTTATCTTGTTCTTCTTCCTTTTTGTCTCTCTCACGTAACTCTCTCTTCACCCCAGTATTCCCCTCCTTCTCTACACATCCATTCCCCAACACCACTTCTTGTTCTTCTTCCTTTTTGCTCTACTCTCATGTAACTATCTTCACCCCAGTATTCCCCTCCTTCTCTTATCCATTCTCCAACCCTCTTTATCTTGTTCTTCTTCCTTTTTGCTCTACTCTCATGTAACTATCTTCACCCCAGTGTTCCCTCCTTCTCTTATCCATTCCCCAACACCCACTTTATCTTGTTCTTCTTCCTTTTTGCTCTACTCTCACGTAACTTTCCTCTTCACCCCAGTATTCCCTCCTTCTCTTATCCATTTCTCAACACCCTCTTTATCTTGTTCTTCTTCCTTTTTATACTACTCTCATGTAACTATCTTCACCCCAGTATTCCCCTCCTCTTATCCATTCTCCAACACCCTCTTTATCTTGTTCTTCTTCCTTTTTGCTCTACTCTCACGTAACTCTCTTCACCCCAGTATTCCCCTCCTTTCTTATCCATTCCCCAACACCCACTTTATCTTGTTGTTCTTCCTTTTTGCTCTCCTCTCACGTAACTCTCTTCACCCCATTTCCTTCTCTTATCCATTCTCCAACACCCTCTTTATCTTGTTCTTCTTCCTTTTGCTCTCTCATGTAACTATCTTCACCCCAGTATTCCCCTCCTTCTCTTATCCATTCTCCAACACCCTCTTTATCTTGTTCTTCTTCCTTTTTGCTCTACTCTCACGTAACTCTCTTCACCCCAGTACCCACCTCCTTCTCTTATCCATTCTCCAACACCCCTCTTTATCTTGTTCTTCTTCCTTTTGCTCTACTCTCATGCCAACCTCTTCACCCCAGTAATTCCCTCACTTCTCTTATCCATTCTCCAACACCTCTTTATCTTGTTCTTCTTCCTTTTTGCTCTACTCTCCACGTAACTCTCTTCACCCCAGTATTCCTCCTTCTCTTATCCATTTCCCCAACACCCACTTTATCTTGTTGTTCTTCCTTTTTGCTCTCCTCTCACGTAACTCTCTTCACCCCATTTTCCCCTCCTTCTCTTATCCATTCTCCAACACCCTCTTTATCTTGTTCTTCTTCCTTTTTGCTCTACTCTCCTTCTTAACTCTCTTCACCCCAGTATTCCCCTCCTTCTCTTATCCATTCCCCAACACCCACTTTATCTTGTTGTTCTTCCTTTTTTGCTCTACTCTCACGTAACTCACTTCACCCCAGTATTCCCTCCTTCTCTATCCATTTCTCAACACCCTCTTTATCTTGTTCTTCTTCCTTTTTGCTCTACTCTCACGTAACTCACTTCACCCCAGTATTCCCTCCTTCTCTTATCCATTCTCCAACACCCTCTTTATCTTGTTCTTCTCGCACCTTGCTCTACTCTCACGTAACTCTCTTCACCCCAGTATTCCCCTCCTTCTCTTATCCATTCTCCAACACCCCTTTATCTTGTTCTTCTTCCTTTTTTGCTCTCCTCTCACGTAACTCTCTTCACCCCAGTATTCCCCTCCTTCTCTTATCCATTCTCCAACACCCTCTTTATCTTGTTCTTCTTCCTTTTTGCTCTACTCTCACGTAACTCTCTTCACCCCAGTATTCCCCTCCTTCTCTCGTCCATTTCTCCAACACCTTTATCTTGTTGTTCTTCCTTTTTGCTCTACTCTCACGTAACTCTCTTCACCCCAGTATTCCCCTCCTTCTCTTATCCATTCCTCCAACACCCTCTTTATCTTGTTCTTCTTCCTTTTTGTCTACTCTCCACGTAACTCTCTTCACCCCAGTATTCCCTCCTTCTCTTATCCATTCCCCAACACCCACTTTATCTTGTTCTTCTTCCTTTGCTCTACTCTCATGTAACTATCTTCACCCCAGTATTCCCCTCCTTCCTCTTATCCATTCCCCAACACCCACTTTATCTTGTTCTTCTTCCTTTTTTGCTCTACTCTCACATGTAACTATCTTCACCCCAGTATTCCCCTCCTTCTCTTATCCATTCTCCAACACCCTCTTTATCTTGTTCTTCTTCCTTTTTGCTCTACTCTCACGTAACTCTCTTCACCCAGTATTCCCCTCCTTCCCACTCTTATCCATTCCCCAACACCCACTTTATCTTGTTCTTCTTCCTTTTTGCTCTACTCTCATGTAACTATCTTCACCCCAGTATTCCCTCCTTCTCTTATCCATTCTCAACACCCCTTTATCTTGTTCTTCTTCCTTTTTGCTCTACTCTCCATAACTCTCTTCACCCCAGTATTCCCCTCCTTCTCTTATCCATTCCCCAACACCACTTTTATCTTGTTCTTCTTCCTTTTTGCTCTACTCTCATGTAACTATCTTCACCCCAGTATTCCCCTCCTTCTCTTATCCATTCTCCAACACCCTCTTTATCTTGTTCTTCTTCCTTTTTGCTCTACTCTCATGTAACTATCTTCACCCCAGTATTCCCCTCCTTCTCTTATCCATTCCCCAACACCCACTTTATCTTGTTCTTCTTCCTTTTTGCTCTACTCTCACGTAACTCTCTTCACCCCAGTATTCCCCTCCTTCTCTTATCATTCTCCAACACCACTCTTTATCTTGTTCTTCCTTTTTGTCTACTCTCCTTCTTAACTATCTTCACCCCAGTATTCCCCTCCTTCTCTTATCCATTCTCCAACACCCTCTTTTATCTTGTTCTTCTTCCTTTTTGCTCTACTCTCACGTAACTCTCTTCACCCCAGTATTCCTCCTTTCTTATCCATTCCCCAACACCCTTTATCTTGTTGTTCTTCCTTTTTGCTCTCCTCTCACGCTCTCTTCACCCCATTTTCCCCTCCTTCTCTTATCCATTCTCAACACCCTCTTTATCTTGTTCTTCTTCCTTTTTGCTCTACTCTCATGTAACTATCTTCACCCTGGTATTCCCTCCTTCTCTTATCCATTCTCCAACACCCTCTTTATCTTGTTCTTCTTCTCCTTTTTACTCTACTCTCACGTAACTCTCTTCACCCCAGTATTCCCCTCCTTCTCTTATCCATTCTCCAACACCCTCTTTATCTTGTTCTTCTTCCTTTTTGCTCTACTCTCATGTAACTATCTTCACCCCAGTATTCCTCTTCTCTTATCCATTCTCCAACACCCTCTTTATCTTGTTCTTCTTCCTTTTTGCTCTACTCTCACATCATCTCTTCCCATAGTATTCCCCTCCTTCTCTTATCCATTCCCCAACACCCACTTTATCTTGTTGTTCTTCCTTTTGCTCTCCTCTCACGTAACTCTCTTCACCCCATTTTTCCCCTCCTTCTCTTATCCATTCTCCAACACCCTCTTTATCTTGTTCTTCTTCCTTTTTGCTCTACTCTCATGTAACTCTCTTCACCCCAGTATTCCCCTCCTTCTCTTATCCA
Organism: Ascarosepion bandense; assembly: GCA_037127315.1. NCBI lineage: Eukaryota > Metazoa > Mollusca > Cephalopoda > Sepiida > Sepiidae > Ascarosepion > Ascarosepion bandense. The sequence goes on from JBBBDQ010001603.1 coordinate 3,684,777, forward strand.
TTCCCAACACCACTTTATCTTGTTGTTCTTCCTTTTTTGCTCTACTCTCATGTAACTCTCTTCACCCCAGTATTCCCCTCCTTCTCTTATCCATTCTCCAACACCTTTCTTTATCTTGTTCTTCTTCCTTTTGCTCTCTCCACGTAACTCACTTCACCCCCAGTATTCCCCTCCTTCTCTTATCCATTCTCCAACACCCTCTTTATCTTGTTCTTCTTCCTTTTTGCTCTACTCTCACGTAACTCTCTTCACCCCAGTATTCCCCTCCTTCTCCTTGTCCATTCTCTGCCCACTGTCTTGTTCTTCCTTTTTGCTCTCCTCTCCGTAACTCTCTTCACCCCAGTATTCCCCTCCTTCTCTTATCCATTCTCCAACACCCTCTTTATCTTGTTCTTCTTCCTTTTTGCTCTACTCACGTAACTCTCTTCACCCCAGTATTCCTCCTTCTCTTATCCATTCTCCAACACCCACTTTATCTTGTTCTTCTTCCTTTTTGCTCTACTCTCACGTAACTCTCTTCACCCCAGTATTCCTCCTTCTCTTGTCATTCTCCAACACCCCCTATATCTTGTTCTTCTTCCTTTTCGCTCTACTCTCCGTAACTCTCTTCACCCCAGTATTCCCCTCCTTCTCATCCATTCTGCCCACCCACTTTATCTTGTTGTTCTTCCTTTTTGCTCTCTCACGTAACTCTCTTCACCCCAGTATTCCCCTCCTTCTCTTATCCATTTCTCCAACACCCTCTTTATCTTGTTCTTCTTCCTTTTTGCTCTACTCTCCGTAACTCTTCACCCCAGTACACCTTCTCTTATCCATTCTCCAACACCCTCTTTGTCTTGTTCTTCCTTTTGCTCCTACTCTCACGTAACTCTCTTCACCCCAGTGTTCCCCTCCTTCACTTATCCATTTCTCCAACACCCCCTTTACCTGGTTCTTCTTCCTTTTTTGCTCTACTCTCATGTAACTATCTTCACCCCAGTATTCCCTCCTTCTCTTATCCATTCTCCAACACCCCCTTTATCTTGTTCTTCTTCCTTTTTGCTCTACTCTCACATAACTCTCTTCACCCCAGTATTCCCCTCCTTCTCTTATCCATTCTCCAACACCCACTTTATCTTGTTCTTCTTCCTTTTTGCTCTACTCTCACGTAACTCTCTTCACCCCAGTATTCCCCTCCTTCTCTTATCCATTCTCCAACACCCCCTATATCTTGTTCTTCTTCCTTTTTGCTCTACTCTCACGTAACTCTCTTCACCCCAGTATTCCCCTCCTTCTCTCATCCATTCTCCAACACCCTCTTTATCTTGTTCTTCTTCCTTTTCGCTCTACTCTCACGTAACTCTCTTCACCCCAGTATTCCCCTCCTTCTCTCATCCATTCTCCAACACCCTCTTTATCGTGTTCTTCTTCCTTTTTGCTCTCCTCTCACGTAACTCTCTTCACCCCAGTATTCCCTCCTTCTCATCCATTCTCCAACACCCACTTTATCCACAGAAAAGCTTTTGCTCTGCTCTCACGTGAATCCTCTTCACCCCAGTATTCCTCCTTCTCTTATCCATTCTCCAACACTCTCTTTATCTTGTTCTTCTTCCTTTTGCTCTACTCTCACGTAACTCTCTTCACCCCCCAGTATTCCTCCTTCTCTCATCCATCTCTCCAACACCCACTTTATCTTGTTGTTCTTCCTTTTTGCTCTACTCTCACGTAACTCTCTTCACCCTGTAGTATTCCCCTCCTTCTCTTATCCATTCTCCAACACCCTTATCTTGTTGTTCTTCCTTTTTGCTCTACTCACGTAACTCCTCACCCCAGTATTCCCTCCTTTATCCATTCTCCAACACCCCTTTATCTTGTTCTTCTTCCTTTTTGCTCTACTCTCAAATGCACTCTCTTCACCCCAGTATTCCCCTCCTTCTCTTATCCATTCTCCAACACCCTCCTTTATCTTGTTCTTCTCTCCTTTTTGCTCTACTCTCACGTAACTCTCTTCACCCCAGTATTCCCCTCTCCTTCACTTATCCATTCTCCAACACCCCCTTTATCTTGTTCTTTCTTCCTTCTTGCTCTACTCTCACGTAACTCTCTTCACCCCAGTATTCCCTCTCCTTCTTATCCATTCTCCAACACCCCCATCTTGTTCTTCTTCCTTTTCGCTCTTACTCTCACGTAACTCTCTTCACCCCAGTATTCCCTCCTTCTCTCATCCATTCTCCAACACTCTCTTTATCTTGTTCTTCTTCCTTTTTGCTCTACTCCTCACGTAACTCTCTTCACCCCAGTATTCCCCTCCTTCTCTTATCCATTCTCCAACACCCCTCTTTATCTTGTTCTTCTTCTCCTTTTTTGCCTCTGCTCTCACGTAACTCTTCACCCCAGTATTTCTCCCCTCCTTCACTTATCCATTCTCCAACACCCCCTTTATCTTGTTCTTCTCTTCCTTGCTCTACTCACGTAACTCTCTTCACCCCAGTATTCCCCTCCTTCTCTTATCCACTTCCAACACCCCCTATATCTTGTTGTTCTTCCTTTTCGCTCTACTCTCACGTAACTTCTCTTCACCCCAGTATTCCCTCCTTCTCTCATCCATTCTCCAAAACCCTCTTTATCTTGTTGTTCTTCCTTTTGCTCTACTCTCACGTAACTCTCTTCACCCCAGTATTCCCTCCTTCTCTTATCCATTCTCCAACACCCCCTTTATCTTGTTCTTCTTTCGTTTTTGCTCTACTCTCACGTAACTCTCTTCACCCCAGTATTCCCCTCCTTCTCTCATCCATTCTCCAACACCCCCTTTATCTTGTCTCTCTCTCTCTCTCTTTTTCTTCGTTTTTGCTCTACTCTCACGTAATCCCTTCACCCCAGTATTCCTCCTTCTCTCATCCATTCTCCCACACCCTCTTTATCTTGTTGTTCTTCCCTTTGCTCTACTCTCACGTAACTCTCTTCACCCCAGTATTCCTCCTTCACTTATCCATTCTCCAACACCCCCTTTATCTTGTTCTCTCTCTCTCTTCTTCTCCTTTTTGCTCTACTCACGTAACCTCTTCACCCCAGTATTCCCTCCTTCTCTTATCCATTCTCCAACACCCCCTATCTTGTTCTTCTTTCCTTTTCGCTCTACTTCCACGTAACTCTCTTCACCCCAGTATTCCCTCCTTCTCTCATCCATTCTCCAACACCCTCTTTATCTTGTTGTTCTTTCCTTTTTGCTCTACTCTCACGTAACTCTTCACCCCCAGTATTCTCCTTATCCATTCTCCAACACCCTTTATCTTGTTCTTCTTCCTTTTGCTCTACTCTCACGTAACTCTCACCCCAGTACTTCTCCTTCACTTATCCATTCTCCAACACCCCCTTTATCTTGTTCTTCTTCCTTTTTGCTCTACTCTCACGTAACTCTCTTCACCCCAGTATCTCCTCCTTTCCTCTTTATCCATTCTCCAACACCCCCTATATCTTGTTCTTCTTCCTTTTCGCTCTACTCTCACGTAACTTCTCTCACCCCAGTATTCCCTCCTTCTCTCATCCATTCTCCAACACCCCCTCTTTATCTTGTTCTTCTTCCTCTTTTGCTCTACTCAATGTGAACTCTCTTCACCCCAGTATTCCACTCCTTCTCTTATCCATTCTCCAACACCCTCTTTATCTTGTTGTTCTTCCTTTTTGCTCTACTCTCACGTAACTCTCTTCACCCCAGTATTCCCCTCCTTCTCTTATCCATTCTCCAACACCCTCTTTGTCTTGTTCTTCCTTTTTGCTTTACTCTCACATAACTCTCTTCACCCCAGTGTTCCCCTCCTTCACTTATCCATTCTCCAACACCCCTTTACCTGGTTCTTCCTTTTTGCTCTACTCTCACATGCTCTCTTCACCCCAGTATTCCCCTCCTTCTCTCATCCATTCTCCAACACCCCCTTTATCTTGTTCTTCATTCTTTTTGCTCTACTCTCACGTAACTCTCTTCACCCCAGTATTCCCCTCCTTCTCTCATCCATTCTCCAACACCCACTTTATCTTGTTGTTCTTCCTTTTTGCTCTACTCTCACGTAACTCTCTTCACCCCAGTATTCCCCTCCTTCTCTTATCCATTCCCCAACACCCTTTATCTTGTTCTTCTTCCTTTTTGCTCTACTCTCACGTAACTCTCTTCACCCCAGTATTCCCCTCCTTCTCTTATCCATTCTCCAACACCCACTTTATCTTGTTGTTCTTCCTTTTTGCTCTTTCTCTCACGTAACTCTCTTCACCCCAGTATTCCCCTCCTTCTCTTATCCATTCTCCAACACCCACTTTATCTTGTTCTTCTTCCTTTTTGCTCTACTCTCACGTAACTCTCTTCACCCCAGTATTCCCCTCCTTCTCTTATCCATTCTCCAACACCCTCTTTGTCTTGTTCTTCCTTTTTGCTTTACTCCTCACATAACTCTCTTCACCCCAGTGTTCCCCTCCTTCACTTATCCATTCTCCAACACCCCTTTACCTGGTTCTTCTTCCTTTTCACTCCTACTCTCACGTAACTCTCTTCACCCCAGTATTCCCCTCCCTTCTCTCATCCATTCTCCAACACCCACTTTATCTTGTTGTTCTTCCTTTTTGCTCTACTCTCACGTAACTCTCTTCACACCAGTATTCCTCCTTCTCTTATCCATTCTCCAACACCCCCTTTATCTTGTTCTTCATTCTTTTTGCTCTACTCTCACGTAACTCTCTTCACCCCAGTATTCCCCTCCTTCTCTCATCCATTCTCCAACACCCACTTTATCTTGTTGTTCTTCCTTTTTGCTCTACTCTCACGTAACTCTCTTCACCCCAGTATTCCCCTCCTTCTCTCATCCATTCTCCAACACCCACTTTATCTTGTTGTTCTTCCTTTTGCTCTACTCTCACGTAACTCTCTTCACCCCAGTATTCCCCTCCTTCTCTTATCCATTCTCCAACACCCTCTTTGTCTTGTTCTTCCTTTTGCTCTACTCTCACGTAACTCTCTTCACCCCAGTATTCCCCTCCTTCTCTTATCCATTCTCCAACACCCTCTTTGTCTTGTTCTTCCTTTTTGCTCTACTCTCACGTAACTCTCTTCACCCCAGTATTCCCCTCCTTCTCTTATCCATTCTCCAACACCCTCTTTGTCTTGTTCTTCCTTTTTGCTCTACTCTCACGTAACTCTCTTCACACCAGTATTCCCCTCCTTCACTTATCCATTCTCCAACACCCCTTTACCTGGTTCTTCTTCCTTTTTGCTCTACTCTCATGTAACTATCTTCACCCCAGTATTCCCCTCCTTCTCTCATCCATTCTCCAACACCCACTTTATCTTGTTGTTCTTCCTTTTGCTCTACTCTCACGTAACTCTCTTCACCCCAGTGTTCCCCTCCTTCACTTATCCATTCTCCAACACCCCCTTTACCTGGTTCTTCTTCCTTTTGCTCTACTCTCACGTAACTCTCTTCACCCCAGTATTCCCCTCCTTCTCTCATCCATTCTCCAACACCCACTTTATCTTGTTGTTCTTCCTTTTTTGCTCTACTCTCACGTAACTCTCTTCACCCCAGTATTCCCCTCCTTCTCTCATCCATTCTCCAACACCCCCTTTATCTTGTTCTTCATTCTTTTTGCTCCTCTCACGTAACTCTCTTCACCCCCAGTATTCCCCTCCTTCTCTCATCCATTCTCCAACACCCACTTTATCTTGTTGTTCTTCCTTTTTGCTCTACTCTCACGTAACTCTCTTCACCCCAGTATTCCCCTCCTTCTCTCATCATTCTCCAACACCCCCCTTTATCTTGTTCTTCATTCTTTTGCTCTACTCTCACACAACTCTCTTCACCCCAGTATTCCCTTCCTCCTCTTATCCATTCTCCAACACCCCCTTCATCTTATTCTTCTTCCTTTTTGCTCTACTCTCACGTAACTCTCTTCACCCCAGTATTCCCCTCCTTCTCTCATCCATTCTCCAACACCCACTTTATCTTGTTGTTCTTCCTTTTTGCTCTACTCTCACGTAACTCTCTTCACCCCAGTATTCCCCTCCTTCTCTTATCCATTCTCCAACACCCCCTTTATCTTGTTCTTCATTCTTTTCTTGCTCTACTCTCACGTAACTCTCTTCACCCCCAGTATTCCCCTCCTTCTCTCATCCATTCTCCAACACCCACTTTATCTTGTTGTTCTTCCTTTTTGCTCTACTCTCACGTAACTCTCTTCACCCCAGTATTCCCCTCCTTCTCTTATCCATTCTCCAACACCCTCTTTGTCTTGTTCTTCCTTTTTGCTCTACTCTCACGTAACTCTTCACCCCAGTATTCCCCTCCTTCTCTTATCCATTCTCCAACACCCTCTTTGTCTTGTTCTTCCTTTTTGCTCTACTCTCCACGTAACTCTCTTCACCCCAGTATTCCCCTCCTTCTCTTATCCATTCTCAACACCCTCTTTGTCTTGTTCTTCCTTTTTGCTCTCTCTCATAACTCTCTTCACCCCAGTGTTCCCCTCCTTCACTTATCCATTCTCCAACACCCCTTTACCTGGTTCTTCTTCCTTTTGCTCTACTCTCACGTAACTCTCTTCACCCCAGTATTCCCCTCCTTCTCTCATCCATTCTCCAACACCCACTTTATCTTGTTGTTCTTCCTTTTTGCTCTACTCTCACGTAACTCTCTTCACACCAGTTATTCCCCTCCTTCGCTTATCCATTCTCCAACACCCCCTTTATCTTGTTCTTCATTCTTTTTGCTCTACTCTCACGTAACTCTCTTCACCCCAGTATTCCCCTCCTTCTCTCATCCATTCTCCAACACCCACTTTATCTTGTTGTTCTTCCTTTTTGCTCTACTCTCACGTAACTCTCTTCACCCAGTATTCCCCTCCTTCTCTCATCCATTCTCCAACACCCACTTTATCTTGTTCTTCTTCCTTTTCGCTCTACTCTCACGTAACTCTCTTCACCCCAGTATTCCCTCCTTCTCTTATCCATTCTCCAACACCCTCTTTGTCTTGTTCTTCCTTTTTGCTCTACTCTCACGTAACTCTCTTCACCCCAGTATTCCCCTCCTTCTCTTATCCATTCTCCAACACCCTCTTTCTGTCTTGTTCTTCCTTTTTGCTCTACTCTCACGTAACTCTCTTCACCCCAGTATTCTCCTCCTTCTCTTATCCATTCTCCAACACCCTCTTTGTCTTGTTCTTCCTTTTGCTCTACTCTCACGTAACTCTCTTCACCCCAGTATTCCCCTCCTTCTCTTATCCATTCTCCAACACCCTCTTTGTCTTGTTCTTCCTTTTTGCTCTACTCTCACGTAACTCTCTTCACACCAGTATTCCCCTCCTTCACTTATCCATTCTCCAACACCCCCTTTACCTGGTTCTTCTTCCTTTTTTGCTCTACTCTCATGTAACTATCTTCACCCCAGTATTCCCCTCCTTCTCTCATCCATTCTCCAACACCCACTTTATCTTGTTGTTCTTCCTTTTTGCTCTACTCTCACGTAACTCTCTTCACCCCAGTGTTCCCCTCCTTCACTTATCCATTCTCCAACACCCCTTTACCTGGTTCTTCTTCCTTTTTGCTCTACTCTCTTGTAACTCTCTTCACCCCAGTATTCCCCTCCTTCTCTCATCCATTCTCCAACACCCACTTTATCTTGTTGTTCTTCCTTTTTGCTCTACTCTCACGTAACTCTCTTCACCCCAGTATTCCCCTCCTTCTCTCATCCATTCTCCAACACCCCCTTTATCTTGTTCTTCATTCTTTTTGCTCTACTCTCACGTAACTCTCTTCACCCCAGTATTCCCCTCCTTCTCTCATCCATTCTCCAACACCCACTTTATCTTGTTGTTCTTCCTTTTTGCTCTACTCTCACGTAACTCTCTTCACCCCAGTATTCCCCTCCTTCTCTCATCCATTCTCCAACACCCCTTTATCTTGTTCTTCATTCTTTTTGCTCTTTCTCTCACATAACTCTCTTCACCCCAGTATTCCCTTCCTCCTTATCCATTCTCCTTCCTTCATCTTATTCTTCTTCCTTTTTGCTCTACTCTCAGCAAACTCTCTTACCCAGTGAGCCCTCCTTCTCTCATCCATTCTCCAACACCTTTATCTTGTTGTTCTTCCTTTTTGCTCTACTCTCACGTAACTCTCTTCACCCCAGTATTCCCCCTCCTTCTCTTTCTCCATTCTCAACACCCTTTCTCTTGCTTCTTCATTCTTTTTGCTCCTGCTCTCCGTAACTCTCTTCACCCCAATGTTCCCCTCCTTCTCTCATCCATTCTTAACACCCACTTTATCTTGTTGTTCTTCCTTTTTGCTCTACTCTCACGTAACTCTCTTCACCCCAGTATTCCCTCCTTCTCTTATCCATTCTCCAACACCCTCTTTGTCTTGTTCTTCCTTTTGTAGCCTGCTCTCATAACTCTCTTCACCCCAGTATTCCCCTCCTTCTCTTATCCATTCTCCAACACCCTCTTTGTCTTGTTCCCTGGCCTTTTTGCTCTTTCTCTCACGTAACTCTCTTCACCCCAGTATTCCCCTCCTTCTCTTATCCATTCTCCAACACCCTCTTTGTCTTGTTCTTCCTTTTTGCTCTACTCTCATAACTCTCTTCACCCCGACTGTTCCCCTCCTTCACTTATCCATTCTCCAACACCCCCCCTTTACCTGGTTCTTCTTCCTTTTTGCTCTACTCTCACGTAACTCTCTTCACCCCAGTATTCCCCTCCTTCTCTCATCCATTCTCCAACACCCACTTTATCTTGTTGTTCTTCCTTTTTGCTCTACTCTCACGTGCTCTCTTCACACCAGTATTCCTCCCTTCGCTTATCCATTCTCCAACACCCCCTTTATACTTGTTCTTCATTCTTTTTGCTCTACTCTCACGTAACTCTCTTCACCCCAGTATTCCCCTCCTTCTCTCATCCATTCTCCAACACCCACTTTATCTTGTTGTTCTTCCTTTTGCTCTACTCTCACGTAACTCTCTTCACCCCAGTATTCCCCTCCTTCTCTCTGTCCATTCTCCAACACCCACTTTATCTTGTTCTTCTTCCTTTTTGCTCTCCTCTACGTAACTCTCTTCACCCCAGTATTCCCCTCCTTCTCTTATCCATTCTCCAACACCCTCTTTGTCTTGTTCTTCCTTTTTGCTCTACTCTCACGTAACTCTCTTCACCCCAGTATTCCCCTCCTTCTCATATCCATTCTCCAACACCCTCTTTGTCTTGTTCTTCTTTGCTCTACTCTCACGCTAACTCTCTTCACCCCAGTATTCTCCTCCTTCTCTTATCCATTCTCCAACACCTCTTTGTCTTGTTCTTCCTTTTTGCTCTTTCTCTCACGTAACTCTCTTCACCAGTATTCCCCTCCTTCACTTATCCATTCTCCAACACCCCCTTTACCTGGTTCTTCTTCCTTTTTGCTCTACTCTCATGTAACTATCTTTCACCCCAGTATTTCCCTCCTTCTCTCATCCATTCTCCAACACCCACTTTATCTTGTTGTTCTTCACTTTTGCTCTACTCTCCAGTAACTCTCTTCACCCCAGTGTTCCCCTCCTTCTTATCCATTTCTCAACACCCCTTTACCTGGTTCTTCTTCCTTTTTGCTCTACTCTCACGTAACTCTCTTCACCCCAGTATTCCCCTCCTTCTCTCATCCATTCTCAACACACCCACTTTATCTTGTTGTTCTTCCTTTTTGCTCTACTCTCACGTAACTCTCTTCACCCCAGTATTCCCTCTTCTCTCATCCATTCTCCAACACCCCTTTATCTTATTTCTTCATTCTTTGCTCTACTCTCACGTAACTCTCTTCACCCCAGTATTCCTCACTTCTCTCATCCATTCTCCAACACCCACTTTATCTTGTTGTTCTTCCTTTTGCTCTACTCTCACGTAACTCTCTTCACCCCAGTATTCCCCTCCTTCTCTCATCCATTCTCCAACACCCCCTTTATCTTGTTCTTCATTCTTTTTGCTCTACTCTCACATAACTCTCTTCACCTCAGTATTCCCTTCCTCCTCTTATCCATTCTCCAACACCCCCTTCATCTTATTCTCCTCTCCTTTTGCTTACTCTCACGTAACACTCTTCACCCCAGTATTCCCCTCCTTCTCTCATCCATTCTCCAACACCCACTTTATCTTGTTCTTCCTCTTTTGCTCTACTCTCACGTAACTCTCTTCACCCCAGTATTCCCTCTCCTTCTTTATCCATTCTCCAACACCCCCTTTATCTTGTTCTTCATTCTTTTTGCTCTACTCTCACGTAACTCTCTTCACCCCAGTATTCTCCTCATCCATTCTCCAACACCCACTTTATCTTGCTGTTCTTCTTTTTGCCTCTACTCACGTAACTCTCTCTTCACCCCAGTATTCCCCTCCTTCTCTTATCCATTCTCCAACACCCTCTTGTCTTGTTCATCCTTTTGCTCTACTCTCACGTAACTCTCTTCACCCCAGTATTCCCCTCCTTTCCTTTATCCATTCTCCAACACCCTCTTGTCTTGTTCTTCCTTTTTGCTCTACTCTCACGTAACTCTCTTCACCCCAGTATTCTCCTTCTTATCCATTCTCCAACACCCTCTTCTTGTCTTGTTCTTCCTTTTTTGCCTCTACTCTCACGTAACTCTCTTCACACCAGTATTCTCCTTCACTTATCCATTCTCCAACACCCTTTACCTGGTTCTTCTTCCTTTTTTACTCTACTCATGTAACTATCTTCACCCCAGTATTCCCCTCCTTCTCTTATCCATTCTCCAACACCCCCTTTATCTTGTTCTTCTTCCTTTTGCTCTACTCTCACATAACTCTCTTCACCCTCTAGTATTCCCCTCCTTCTCTTTATCCATTCTCCAACACCCACTTTATCTTGTTGTTCTTCCTTTTTGCTCTACTCTCACGTAACTCTCTTCACCCCAGTATTCCCCCTCCTTCTCTCATCCATTCTCCAACACCCTCTTTATCTTGTTCTTCTTCTCCTTTTTTTGCTCTCCTCTCACGTAATCCCCTTCACCCCATTATTCCCCTCCTTCTCTTATCCATTCTCCAACACCCTCTTTATCTTGTTCTTCTTCCTTTTTGCTCTACCACACGTAACTCTCTTCACCCCATTATTCCCTCCTTCTTTATCCATTCTCCAACACCCACTTTATTCTGTTGTTCTTCCTTTTGCTCTACTCACGTAACTCTTCACCCCAGTATTCTCCTTCTCTCATCCATTCTCCAACACCCTCTTTATCTTGTTCTTTCTTCCTTTTTGCTCTCCTCTCACGTAACTCTTCACCCCATTATTCCCCTCCTTCTCTTATCCATTCTCCAACACTCTCTTTTATCTTGTTCTTCTTCCTTTTGTCTACTCACACGTAACTCTCTTCAACCCAGTATTCCCCTCCTTCTCTCATCCATTCTCCAACACCCTCTTTATCTTGTTCTTCTTCCTTTTCGCTCTACTCTCACGAACTCTCTTCACCCCAGTATTCCCCTTATCCATTCTCCAACACCCTCTTTATCTTGTTCTTCTTCCTTTTCGCTCTACTCTCACGTAACTCTCTTCACCCCAGTATTCCCCTCCTTCTCTTATCCATTCTCCAACATCCTCTTTGTCTTGTTCTTCCTTTTTGCTCTACTCTCACGTAACTCTCTTCACACCAGTATTCCCCTCCTTCACTTATCCATTCTCCAACACCCCCTTTACCTGGTTCTTCTTCCTTTTTGCTCTACTCTCATGTAACTATCTTCACCCCAGTATTCCCCTCCTTCTCTTATCCATTCTCCAACACCCCCTTTATCTTGTTCTTCTTCCTTTTTGCTCTACTCTCACATAACTCTCTTCACCCCAGTATTCCCCTCCTTCTCTTATCCATTCTCCAACACCCCCTTTATCTTGTTCTTCTTCCTTTTTGCTCTACTCTCACGTAACTCTCTTCACACCAGTATTCCCCTCCTTCTCTTATCCATTCTCCAACACCCCCTTTATCTTGTTCTTCTTCCTTTTTGCTCTACTCTCACATAACTCTCTTCACCCCAGTATTCCCCTCCTTCTCTTATCCATTCTCCAACACCCCCTTTATCTTGTTCTTCTTCCTTTTTGCTCTACTCTCACGTAACTCTCTTCACCCCAGTATTCCCCTCCTTCTCTTATCCATTCTCCAACACCCCCTATATCTTGTTCTTCTTCCTTTTTGCTCTACTCTCACGTAACTCTCTTCACCCCAGTGTTCCCCTCCTTCACTTATCCATTCTTTAACACCCTCTTTATCTTGTTCTTCTTCCTTTTCGCTCTACTCTCACGTAACTCTCTTCACCCCAGTATTCCCCTCCTTCTCTCATCCATTCTCCAACACCCTCTTTATCTTGTTCTTCTTCCTTTTTGCTCTCCTCTCACGTAACTCTCTTCACCCCATTATTCCCCTCCTTCTCTTATCCATTCTCCAACACTCTCTTTATCTTGTTCTTCTTCCTTTTTGCTCTACTCACACGTAACTCTCTTCACCCCATTATTCCCCTCCTTCTCTTATCCATTCTCCAACACCCACTTTATCTTGTTGTTCTTCCTTTTTGCTCTACTCTCATGTAACTCTCTTCACCCCAGTATTCCCCTCCTTCTCTCATCCATTCTCCAACACCCTCTTTATCTTGTTCTTCTTCCTTTTTGCTCTCCTCTCACGTAACTCTCTTCACCCCATTATTCCCCTCCTTCTCTTATCCATTCTCCAACACTCTCTTTATCTTGTTCTTCTTCCTTTTTGCTCTACTCACACGTAACTCTCTTCAACCCAGTATTCCCCTCCTTCTCTCATCCATTCTCCAACACCCTCTTTATCTTGTTCTTCTTCCTTTTCGCTCTACTCTCACGTAACTCTCTTCACCCCAGTATTCCCCTCCTTCTCTTATCCATTCTCCAACACCCTCTTTATCTTGTTCTTCTTCCTTTTCGCTCTACTCTCACGTAACTCTCTTCACCCCAGTATTCCCCTCCTTCTCTCATCCATTCTCCGACACCCTCTTTATCTTGTTCTTCTTCCTTTTTGCTCTCCTCTCACGTAACTCTCTTCACCCCAGTATTCCCCTCCTTCTCTTATCCATTCTCTAACACCCCCTTTATCTTGTTCTTCTTCCTTTTGGCTCTACTCTCACGTAACTCTCTTCACCCCAGTATTCCCCTCCTTCTCTTATCCATTCTCCAACACCCACTTTATCTTGTTGTTCTTCCTTTTTGCTCTACTCTCACGTAACTCTCTTCACCCCAGTATTCCCCTCCTTCTCTTATCCATTCTCCAACACCCTCTTTATCTTGTTGTTCTTCCTTTTTGCTCTACTCTCACGTAACTCTCTTCACCCCAGTATTCCCCTCCTTCTCTTATCCATTCTCCAACACCCTCTTTATCTTGTTCTTCTTCCTTTTTGCTCTACTCTCACGTAACTCTCTTCACCCCAGTATTCCCCTCCTTCTCTTATCCATTCTCCAACACCCCCTTTATCTTGTTCTTCTTCCTTTTCGCTCTACTCTCACGTAACTCTCTTCACCCCAGTATTCCCCTCCTTCTCTTATCCATTCTCCAACACCCTCTTTGTCTTGTTCTTCCTTTTTGCTCTACTCTCACGTAACTCTCTTCACCCCAGTATTCCCCTCCTTCTCTTATCCATTCTCCAACACCCTCTTTGTCTTGTTCTTCCTTTTTGCTCTACTCTCACGTAACTCTCTTCACACCAGTATTCCCCTCCTTCACTTATCCATTCTCCAACACCCCCTTTACCTGGTTCTTCTTCCTTTTTGCTCTACTCTCATGTAACTATCTTCACCCCAGTATTCCCCTCCTTCTCTTATCCATTCTCCAACACCCCCTTTATCTTGTTCTTCTTCCTTTTTGCTCTACTCTCACATAACTCTCTTCACCCTGTAATTTCCCTCCTTCTCTTATCCATTCTCCAACACCCCCTATATCTTGTTCTTCTTCCTTTTGCTCTACTCTCACGTAACTCTCTTCACCCCAGTGTTCCCCTCCTTCACTTATCCATTCTACAACACCCCCTTTACCTGGTTCTTCTTCCTTTTGCTCTACTCTCATGTAACTATCTTCACCCCAGTATTCCCCTCCTTCTCTTATCCATTCTCCAACACCCACTTTATCTTGTTCTTCTTCCTTTTTGCTCTACTCTCACGTAACTCTCTTCACCCCAGTATTCCCCTCCTTCTCTCATCCATTCTCCAACACCCACTTTATCTTGTTGTTCTTCCTTTTTGCTCTACTCTCACGTAACTCTCTTCACCCCCCAGTATTCCCTCCTTCTCTTATCCATTCTCCAACACCCTCTTTATCTTGTTCTTCTTCCTTTTCGCTCTACTCTCACGTAACTCTCTTCACCCCAGTATTCCCCTCCTTCTTCATCCATTCTCCAACACCCTCTTTATCTTGTTCTTCTTCCTTTTCGCTCTACTCTCACGTAACTCTCTTCACCCCAGTATTCCCCTCCTTCTCTCATCCATTCTCCAACACCCTCTTTATCTTGTTCTTCTTCCTTTCGCTCTACTTCCTCACGTAACTCTCTTCACCCCAGTATTCCCCTCCTTCTCTCATCCATTCTCCAACACCCTTTATCTTGTTCTTCTTCCTTTTCGCTCTACTCTCACGTAACTCTCTTCACCCCAGTATTCCCCTCCTTCTCTTATCCATTCTCCAACACCCCCTATATCTTGTTCTTCTTCCTTGCTCTACTTCACGTAACTCTCTTCACCCCAGTGTTCCCCTCCTTCACTTATCCATTCTACAACACCCCCTTTACCTGGTTCTTCTTCCTTTTGCTCTACTCTCATGTAACTATCTTCACCCCAGTATTCCCCTCCTTCTCTTATCCATTCTCCAACACCCACTTTATCTTGTTCTTCTTCCTTTTGCTCTACTCTCACGTAACTCTCTTCACCCCAGTATTCCCTCCTTCTCTCATCCATTCTCCAACACCCACTTTATCTTGTTGTTCTTCCTTTTTGCTCTACTCTCACGTAACTCTCTTCACCCCAGTATTCCCCTCCTTCTCTTATCCATTCTCCAACACCCTCTTTATCTTGTTCTTCTTCCTTTTCGCTCTACTCTCACGTAACTCTCTTCACCCCAGTATTCCCTCCTTCTCTCATCCATTCTCCAACACCCTCTTTATCTTGTTCTTCTTCCTTTTCGCTCTACTCTCACGTAACTCTCTTCACCCCAGTATTCCCCTCCTTCTCTCATCCTCCAACACCCTCTTTATCTTGTTCTTCTTCCTTTCGCTCTACTCTCACGTAACTCTCTTCACCCCAGTATTCCCCCTCCCTTCTCTCATCCATTCTCCAACACCCTCTTTATCTTGTTCTTCTTCCTTTTCGCTCTACTCTCACGTAACTCTCTTCACCCCCCAGTATTCCCCTCCTTCTCTCATCCATTCTCCAACACCCTCTTTATCTTGTTCTCTCTTCCTTTTTGCTCTCCTCTCACGTAACTCTCTTCACCCCATTATTCCCCTCCTCTTATCCATTCTCCAACACTCTCTTTATCTTGTTCTTCTTCCTTTTTGCTCTACTCACACGTAACTCTCTTCAACCCAGTATTCCCCCTCCTTCTCTCATCCATTCTCCAACACCCTCTTCATCTTGTTCTTCTTCCTTTTCGCTCTACTCTCACGTAATCTCTTCACCCCAGTATTCCCCTCCTCCTTCTTTATCCATTCTCCAACACCCTCTTTATCTTGTTCTTCTTCCTTTTCGCTCTACTCTCACGTAACTCTCTTCACCCCAGTATTCCCCCTCCTTCTCTCATCCATTCTCCAACACCCTTTATCTTGTTCTTCTTCCTTTTTGCTCTCCTCTCACGTAACTCTCTTCACCCCATTATTCCCCTCCTTCTCTTATCCATTCTCCAACACTCTCTTTATCTTGTTCTTTCTTCCTTGCTCTACTCACACGTAACTCTCTTCAACCCAGTATTCCCCTCCTTCTTCATCCATTCTCCAACACCCCTTATCTTGTTGTTCTTCCTTTTTGCTCTACTCTCACGTAACTCTTCTTCACCCCAGTATTCCCCTCCTTCTCTTTATCCATTCGCCAACACACTCTTTATCTTGTTCTCTTCCTTTTCGCTCTACTCTCACGTAACTCTCTTCACCCCAGTACTCCCCTCCTTCTCTCATCCATTCTCCAACACCCTCTTTATCTTGTTCTTCTTCCTTTTTGTTCTACCAATGCAATCCCCTTCACCCCAGTATTCCCCTCCTTCTCTCATCCATTCTCCAACACCCTCTTTATCTTGTTCTTTTTCCTTTTTGCTCTACTCTCACGTAACTCTCTTCACCCCAGTATTCCCCTCCTTCTCTTATCCATTCTCCAACACCCACTTTATCTTGTTCTTCTTTCCTTTTCGTTCTACTCTCACGTAACACTCTTCACCCCAGTATTCCCCTCCTTCTCTTATCCATTCTCCAACACCCCCTTTATCTTGTTCTTCTTCCTTTTTGCTCTACTCTCACGTAACTCTCTTCACCCCAGTATTCCCCTCCTTCTCTTATCCATTCTCCAACACCCACTTTATCTTGTTCTTCTTCCTTTTTGTTCTACTCTCACGTAACACTCTTCACCCCAGTATTCCCCTCCTTCTCTTATCCATTCTCCAACACCCCCTTTATCTTGTTCTTCTTCCTTTTTGCTCTACTCTCACGTAACTCTCTTCACCCCAGTATTCCCCTCCTTCTCTTATCCATTCTCCAACACCCCCTTTATCATGTTCTTCTTCCTTTTCGCTCTACTCTCACGTAACTCTCTTCACCCCAGTATTCCCCTCCTTCTCTTATCCATTCTCCAACACCCCCTTTATCTTGTTCTTCTTCCTTTTTACTCTACTCTCACGTAACTCTCTTCACCCCAGTATTCCCCTCCTTCTCTTATCCATTCTGCAACACCCCCTTTATCTTGTTCTTCTTCCTTTTTACTCTACTCTCACGTAACTGTCTTCACCCCAGTATTCCCCTCCTTCTCTTATCCATTCTCCAACACCCCCTTTATCTTGTTCTTCTTCCTTTTTACTCTACTCTCACGTAACTCTCTTCACCCCAGTATTCGCCTCCTTCTCTTATCCATTCTCCAACACCCTCTTTATCTTGTTCTTCTTCCTTTTTGCTCTACTCTCACGTAACTCTCTTCACCCCAGTATTCCCCTCCTTCTCTTATCCATTCTCCAACACCCCCTTTATCTTGTTCTTCTTCCTTTTTGCTCTACTCTCACGTAACTGTCTTCACCCCAGTATTCCCCTCCTTCTCTTATCCATTCTCCAACACCCCCTTTATCTTGTTCTTCTTCCTTTTTACTCTACTCTCACGTAACTGTCTTCACCCCAGTATTCCCCTCCTTCTCTTATCCATTCTCCAACACCCCCTTTATCTTGTTCTTCTTCCTTTTTACTCTACTCTCACGTAACTCTCTTCACCCCAGTATTCGCCTCCTTCTCTTATCCATTCTGCAACACCTTTCTATTTGCTCTCCTCTCATGTCGCCCCCTGTGCACCTGTGACAATACGGATATACTTGGAGTGAAACAATTATTTAAAAAAAAAGAAATATTAATTGAAACCTATTCCAAAGACATAATCACAGAATTTTCTACTTCATCTTTGGATATTTTTAGGTTCCAGTTTCATGAAGGAATTCAGGAGTCTAAACAACACTTGGAATAACAAGCATCATACAAGAGATGTTTGTGACATGGTACTGCTTGTCTTCTTTTTCTTTTTATAATGATGCTCATTCAGTACAAGAGCCAAGTTCCACTCAAGGGAGAGTTACAAAGTAAGAGGTACAATATAGGAATATGTAGGGAAGGTAAAAATTGACCTAGTCTTGAGGGTGATTTGCTATATCTATGTGGTAAGGTAGGTGTTAGTCATGAAGGTTAGAACAAGTGGAACTAAGAAATATAGTTTGTCTGAATACTTTTCATGAAAATAGTCATATAACAGCAAGAGACTTGTGATGGTTCATCTCTAGGAAATGGATTGCAACATTGAAAATTTGTCAGCCACAATTATGTAGAGATGCTTTTGGACAATGTTGAAACTGCACAATGAAGACAGAGCAGCTCCTGCCTATATATAGCAACATTAGTTTATTTTTGGCTTGATCTGTCTCTTGTAAAGATCTAAACTTCTTTATAAATGGAACTTTTGTGCATGTGTGTGTATCCATTACCTATAGACTCTGAAACAGCTGAACCGATTTTCTTGAAAATTTACACTGTTGTACTATAAGTGACTGCGAGTGTTCTTATCTGGGTTCTGTGTTGAGATACCCCTGATAAATATTGAAAATTGATAACTGAAAAAAATTAAGTTATAGAAGGAGTGGTCCAATTTGAATCAAATTTGATACACTCACAGCAAAGACATAAGAAACGATATTCAGAAGTTTCAAGGTTGCAGTTCTTACAATAGTGCAAAAAATTTTATATTGATACCAGGAAATCAAAATTTGACTTACATCCATTCATTTTTCTTTCAGTCTACGGTTTCGCTTTAACTGGAAACAACTATTGTTTTTTAGTCTTTCGTGCCAACGTCCAAAGTGTCTGAGCTGCAGGACCATGGATTAGTTTTAAAGCTTTCATTACACCCATGCAACGCCGGGCTATACTACTAGTAGAACATAAAAGGAAGTTACTTACTAGTGCAGCAAAGAAAACCAACCATTTTCCAGACTAAGAAAGAAAATGTTAAAATCGTTGAAAAAAGATAGTAAAAAAAAGCAAGAATAAAAAACTATTAACTAAAAATTTATACTCCTCAGTATGAGGCATAAGCATCTTACTGAAGACATAAGAATCCGGTAAGCATATAAATTTAATTTAGGTAGTATAACAGATAAAGGAAAGTGTAACAAAGAGATTCAAAAACATATTGGAATAGTAAAAGATGCCTTCCAAAAACAAAGCAAAGTGTTAAGAGATATGAAAATTTTGAGAGTGACAAAGAAATGTGTGCTGAGCTGCTATGACATATCTATCTTCTTGTATAGCAGTCATGTTTAAATGATTTTTCTTATAGATGAAGAAAAACTTAAAGTGACTGATATGTGGTAAATAGTGGGAATGTAAGCTACAAGGAAGTTCTAAAACAACAGTAAAAAATAGAGAAAAACCACAGGGTTACAGCTGGAACAGAAATGACACCTACCCCTTTTCCCATTGAAAAATATTACAAGTAAGACCCTTTCTTTTTTTTCTCTTCTGTTACATTGCTTGTTGAATACATATGTTATAATTTTTCTGTGTGAGAAAAATTAGTGACAAATATGTATATCTGAACTTATTTATAAATGGAACTTTGTCTGTGTGTGTGTGTGTGTGTGTGCGCGTGTCTGTATCTGTTACCTATAGACTCTGAAACGGCTGAACCGATTTTCTTGAAAATTTACACAGTTGTACTATAAGCATCTGTGAGTGTTCTTAGCTTGGTTTTGTGTCGAGGTACCCCCGATAAATACTGAAAATCGATAACCAAAAAAATCGGGTTATAGAAGGAGTGGTCCGATTTTAATCAAACTTGATACACTCATAGACAAAGACATAAGAAACGATATTCAGAAGTTTCAAGGTTGCAGTTCTTACAATAGTGCAGAAAATCGACAATATATATATGTATAAATCGATACCAGGAAATTAAAATTTGACTTACATCCATTCATTTTTCTTTCAGTCTATGGTTTTGCTTTAACTGGAAACTTTTTAATTTTTTTGTGCCAACATCCAAAGAGTCTGAGCTCCAGAACCATGGATTAGTTTTAAAGCTTTCATTACACCCAAGCTATACTGCTAGTATCACTATAAAAATCAGTTTGATAACAATGCATGTATCGCATAGCTTTCTTTTAACTATTCTGTTCATGTATTAAGGTGTTTCTATGTACGGGATATGCGTTGTGGTTCAGTAAATATTGGCCCAGAATGAGAATTCAGGGAGCTGAGTTCGAATTTCAGTTAAATTCTTTGCATTCACTTACATGCAAATAACCTTTGGAAATGTATTAATCTGTCTCCTCCCTCCAGTTATGTGTTAAATAACAGGACAGATTGGGTTCTGTAGCCTTGGCTGGCAACCTTGGCTGGCAACCAATCTACCACAGAAAGTAATACCAACTTATTGCGGGATAATCTTTTGCCCAGTCAGTCATGTCTCTTTCAAGACATGATCACCCAAGTGTGTATCATGTATGGCACTTTACTTACTGATGAACTGGATATAAACATTCCTGTAATGGATAAATAGCTCTGAAGGTCTTGACTAGTAAAACAACAGGATTCTTTAGCTCAAGTTCAGGCCTTTACAGCTAAGAGTCACCAAGTGCATGCACAGAGTCAAAATATCATCATTCTCTTCCTAATCTATTAATAAGAATGAGGTTCTATTTGAACGGATTCTTCTCAAGAGCTGCCGCTTTATGGTTTGAGTTTGAGTTTTGTTAAACGGCATATCAACACCCCTGTGGGTTATTTAATGCCAAAAAGGTGGAGTTTTAAGGTACTTTTTTAAATGTTCAGATTTTGATGAAAAATGATTTTATCTTTTCCCTCTATTTCATAAAACTGAAGATGTCTTCTAGTTTTGTATTCAAAAATGTATTGCTGGTAATAATTCTTTCCTTCAAAAATGTATATTTTTCTAGAAAGTGTATTTTCACGTATATATTTTTATAAAAGTCCATTTTTATACTTTCATAGTGTTTTGACCACAGTTTGGGGGTTAACTATTTGCCCCCAGCTGGGACCCTAACAGGTGCTACCACTCCGTGTCAGAGTTAACCTGGGAACAACAGAAATTAAGAGGTGGTTCCATGCTCCTCACAACCTCCCAATCAGAGGCCTTGCTGCCAGATTCATTTTACCATCATACCCAGGACCCTGCTTAATGGAACAGACTCCCAAGAGGATGCTTTACCAATCACTACAATCTTAACCATTTCAAGTCTTAGGTTAACCTTTATCTATTCTACATAACCCCATAATCTGCACTTTTACTTTCTCCTCGTATATACACCAAACAGTTTTATTAACCCTCTATCTTGGATGGGGAAAAAAGAATAATGTAAAAAATTATATTTATTTACAAGGATTAGATTCTTTTAATAAAAAAGTATTAGTAAAAATCAGCAAGCCCAGCCTGTTAGCCATTACTCCATGATGAGATATCTAAATAAAAAACATGACTCAGAATCTGCTGTTAAATGGGGCAAGGAATGGTTTGTTAATTTCTATACATCCAAAGCAAAACTTTCCCCTGTCAATAACCTGAAAGAAGCCTTCCTGCCTGTAATCAGCATGGCTGATACTAGCATTCATGAAAATGATTTGCTCTTACTTCTCTGGCTTACATTCTCGATTGATATGAAGAGGAAAGATTATCTTGAATCAATTACTAGGGCTAAGAATGAAGTTTCATTTGAACAGATTCTTCTCAAGAGCTACTGCTTTGTGGAACAGACTCCCAAGAGGATGCTTCACCAATCACTACAATCTTAACCGTTTTAAGTCTCAGGTTAACCTTTATCTATTCTACATATCCCCGTAATCTGCACTTTTACTCCCTAGTCTTATATTTGTAAAACAATCTAAGAAAATTGGTTCCCAATATAATGTTAGACAATTTTTCTCTTCAGAATCTGTCTTACATATTTACCAGTCTACCATTTATTCATGCCTTGAATATTCCTGCCACATATGATCTGATGCTCCTGCTATATATTCTTGATAAAATCCCCAGATCAATCAGCAATATTATCAATCTTGACATGAATTCTTGGCTTCATTCACCTGTCATAATGTAACTTCCCTGTGCCTTTTCTATAAATACTTTCATGGTAATTGTTTTGAGGAACTCTTCACCATGATACCTAGACTTAATGAATTTAAGATGCAATACTAGATTGGCAGCTATTTCTCATTATTTTACATTTGAATTGGCTAAATGTAACCGCAGGGTCTTCTCTAACAGTTTCTTTTCTTGCATATTTTACTGAAGGAACTCTCTTCTGGTTTCATGCATTTCAGCTAATTTTGATTTTCAAAAATTTAAATTCTGTGTCAGTCCATTATCTACAAACTTCTTGATTACTTTTTCTAATATTCTTCCTCTTTTATGTTTCTCTTTTTCATATTTTTCCCAATCAGTTATGCCTTGGGTCTTAGTGGCTTTATTGCCTTACACGGGTTGGCATGATTAAAAAACACAAAGAAGCATTTATAAAAGGGCTGCCACTGATTGATGGAGATTGCTATCAACATTTAAGCTGATTACATTTCCAGAAAGAACTATCTTTAAAAAAAAATTCTTTGAACCTTTTTATTCTTTGACAGGACAATGTGGTAATGGTGTGGCTACATTGGTTGGGGTGTGGCTGCCATTTAATGTCCATACTTGATGGAAACGGGTCCGAGAATTTTGCTAACATTCACTGATTAGATTGAAGGGAGATAAGCCATCTGATGGTTGCCAAAAAACGACGAGGCTGGGGCCTGTTCTAATTGCAAAAATATTCAGCAACTGATAAACATCCTCAGATTTTGTATGCTCTCCATGCCAACAAAGTGACAAGGAGTCATTGTACAAATGGTTTTAACCAACTTCACACGCTCTTAACTGATCGTACCTGGAAATCAATAATCAATAAACTGGATGCACAAAAAACAAAAAAACCCACAATCATCTTCAAAGTGTCACTGCATACTTCTGTCTTTAATTGCAATTGAAGTATTTGCTGTAAAGCAATAACTACAAGCATACCGAGGATTACTTTGTTTTAAGTTAAATTGTTCTTGATTGTGCATTGTTTGTCAAAAAAAAAATGTGGAAAAATAAAAACCAAAATTAAGTCAATTTATTTGATTTTACATCAATCCGTTGCAAATACTGAAGTTGTAAGCATTAAAAGCATATAAAATCATGTTACTGTACAATAAATAAGAATAAAAGTATATAAAATCATATTAAAATAAGTATGTAAAATTCATTGTAAATATTAATTTAACATAAATTTGTTTATTCCCTACTAGGACAAAATAATTTCAATAACTACATTTGTTATTTAACCTTACATAATTATTTTATTTTATAATGTCTTAGAGCAAACCTCATTTACAAATAAAGAGTCTGCAATGTACTGTAAAGATCATCAAACTGTAATCATCTACATTTACAAGTAGATATGTAGATGTATTCAAAAATTTAGATTACGTTTGTTAAAAACTAAAATTTATTTCTAAGCTTAAAATAGATTTTTTTTATTGACCTTATATTATTAAAAATGCATTTATAAATAAAACACAGAAATGGGCACAGTTATTTGTGAGACAAGCAAATTTGACTTGAGTTGTTTCTCGACTTAAGTTGCCTCTCTTGGAACAAGTTACAGACAAGGTGAGGTATACCTGTAAATTAATGTAATATTCTTGGTTTCTTTCCATGTTGAAGCTGACTAATTTGTTTTTTTTGTTTTTTTCAAGGATTATCAAAACTCTAAATACAAAACATATTTTGGATTGTAGAAATAATTCTGTGTTTTTTATAAGTAAATATTACATTGACAATTATGCATGATACTAGATTGGCATCTAGGTCCCACTCTTTTACCATTGAAATAGTTAATTGTAACTGCCTCCTCTACTCTAATAGTTTGTTTTCTCACATTTCCCACATGTGGAAATCTATTACCTTTGCTTGTTTCCCTGATAGCTACAATCTCTAAAAGATGTAATGCAATGTCAGTTGCCACTTCTGTCTCCCTGAATTCCACCCATCTTTTATCCTTTCTTCAAAACCCCTGTACCCGACTTTTTTGTTTTGCATGTCTGTCTGTCTGTCTCTTTGTGCCTCTCTGACCTCCTGTGCAGTAGTGATGATTCCACCTTGCTTGGGGTGATATGATTAAAAAATAAAGATAACTTTATCCAGATGCAAATCTTACTATTTAACTCATATCTGGGGGAGTAAATAGGGCTTCATACGTTTTCCAACTGTATTTGCATGAAAGTGAGTGCAATGAACTCAACAGGAATTCAAACTTGGCTCTCCATTTTTTAATTTTGAGATACTATTTGCACCATCCATCAACCATCCTCCATGTTGGAAACTGTTTCACCCAAAGAACATAACACAACAATTTTGAAAATAAAAACCAAGAGAGAATCTGCTATGTTATTGGTTTTGACTTGGCATCTTGCTTTCAGTCAATTTCACTGTGCCTTTTCTATAAATACATTCATGGTAATTGCTCTGATGAACATTCCTCTAAGCCTTTATGAATTTAAACACACTATGATATTGCCAGTAAGTCTTTATTGTTTTACAATTTAAATGACTAAGTTCTTTATTAACAGTTTCTTCTATCAGAATTCTTGCTTGTGGAACTCTCTTCCGGCTTCTTGCTTTTCACTCAACTTTGATCTTAAATAATTTAAATGCAATATCAATCATTATTTTCTGTCTTCTTAATTCCTGTTCTTTTATTGTTCTCTCTCCTTAATTATGTTTTCTTCTTCTCATATTATTATAAGTCCTATGCTAACAGTTTCTTCTCTCACTTGTGGAACTCTCTTCCGGCTTCTTGCTTTTCACTCAACTTTGATCTTAAATCATTTAAATGCAATATCAATCATTATTTTCTGTCTTCTTAATTCCTGTTCTTTCTCTCTTTAATATCATTTTTAATAGAAGATGATTGCCCATAAAAAATATTGAAATACGTTGATACGTTATCTCATTGAATATTGAACTAAAAGCAACAAAGATGAAGATGATCATCTCAAACAAATATTGAAGAACATTGTAATATTAAGTGTAATGTGGCAGAACAAAGAAAAAATGATGACGGATTAGGAAATAAATAATTGTATTCATGAAAACAAATGCAACCAGTGGTAAATTGGTGTGAATGTCTCTCACTGAAAGAAAGAAATAAGTAGGATGATAAAAGACATTTGTACAATAGGTGTTATGTCGCCAAGTATAAATGAATAACTCAACAACAGAATCAGAATATAAGTTGTATTCCGCGGAAAAGACGGTTAGTATGTACAAAAGTGATTAGTAATATTTACAATAGAAAGATACAAGAGTCCAACCCGTCATAAGACGTGTGTATACGTGATTACTTCCGGTACGCCACTGGAAGTGTGACTAACTCTGAAGTGACTCTCTACGACTCTGTACGACTCTCCCCGTAGAGAATCCACCATTGCTATATATAGCAATAGGAACAGTCCATTATGTAGTCAAATAGGAGCGGCGCTCTAACAATAGGAGAGTGAGAGTGAGTTGTGAATTACTGTGGTGACGGCCTTTAGCGGGTGTCACTGAAGATGGGAAGTCACTGTCGACGAGTGTTGTGAATCATGGGTGGTGTGCTGGCCGATTGTGGAAGAAATACTTTTGATAGATTTTTTTATTTCCTTTTGTAAGGCTCAGGTCGTCTTCCATTTTTCTTTGTTTCTTTAGGCGGGTGTGGGTGCCATTAGTGAAAATTCTGGATTGTAATTTTATATGAGTATGCAAGTGAAACGGAAGCTGTATGTGGAGTTTTTTGTTCAGCCTTGCGTTTCAGAATATTCTCATGCAGCCAGTAATAGAAATTTGTGTAACACGAATCAGAATAAGATCTGGTTTTAGGAAGATTATAACAACATCAATAATTTGTTTCATTAAATCTTGAAACATAAAAAACGATGAAGATGAACATCCAGAATGAATATTGAAGGACACCAACGCTTTGTCTCATCATGTGTTGAAATAAAAACAACAAAGATGCAGATAGTTAAATTTCAGTATTTTCTTAATTTTCATCTCTCCAATTTATGCATGCTAACAATTATTTTTTTGAATTAAGAGCTGCACAATGTGTAATAACCATTTTCCAAATTTGGGTAATTTATAGTTTTTGATCATATAGTTGTGCCATTGAAAATATATTTCTTTTGATCTCCAAAATTTAACTGTTCAAATAATCTTTCTTTATAAATTTAAATTAAAAAAAATGATCCAAAAAATGCTTGGCGATTGGCATGCTCATAAAATTCTTGATATTCTGAAAATAACATTTTAAATTGCTCTATTCTATTTAATATTGATTGTATTTTTGTTCACTATATTATGATAAATCTTCATCTTTCACATTGATATTTACAAGCTAGAGAAAAAATTAATTCTCATCTTGCTTTTTACATAAATACAACAGAAAATGTTACTCTCTCTACAGATAGGACGGCATTACTCTATAAATAATAGGTTGATTTGCAAGATCCACAGGACAATACTTTTTTAGTGCCCTTATCTGAGTCCATTTCTATTCAATGATTTGTGTTTGTGAGTAAAATAATCCTTTTCGATATAATTTGTAAGAATTTGTATTTGATGTTTTTTTTTTGTTTGTCTGATTAATGAGATGGAATTTTTTTTTTATTGAAAAATAAAAATAAAGTGACATCTATTGTGTTTGTTTGCATCAATGGTTTCCATGTTTTTAAAGGTAAAGTCTCCTTACATGATGCATCCTTTCTTTACCAAGTAGATATCAAAAACAATGCTGGCAATAAATTGCAGATTTAAAAATTTACCGAGCAGACTAAAATGCCAAGAACTTCTCCACGGCTTTTGTTTGCATAGCTTAAAAACTGAAACTCTAAATGTAGCACGATGCCAGAATAGGCACTGAATGCAATTCCAACCAAACATCAAGGAAGCCAGTTGCACCAGAGTCCAGTCCCTCCTAGCATATGACCACATATCTGTACCCGGTTTGTTAGTATGGGAAGTATTTTCTAACTTTAATCATTTAAAATAAAACCACTGTCTATTAATCATATTAAAAAACATTTTTTTTTTGCAATATTTACATTATTCAGACTATTGTCCTCATTTTTGTTGCAATTTGCTCGACGTTTCGATTGTTGTTTGTGCTGGCTTTCTTCAGATGCTAGAAATTTCAAACCGAACCCTTTATTATGATCACTAGGGTACATCAATCTCATTCCTAACGTGAAGCTTCTTTTGGTAATCATGAGTTATCTCCCTCTAAACATTTTTTGCTTTCCTTTAGAATGGCTGATGCTAACCTCCAGGTGATCAACTCAGTGCACTTTCTGGGGCTCACATTGAATTAAAATAATTATATTGAATTAATTGCTTGGTCAGCTGCTCGGAAAATTGTCTCATTATATTGTACAAGACAGTTTTTCTCATCAGAATCTAGCATATATATATATATATATATATATATATATATATATATAAGTCTACCATGCATTTAATAGTCTGGTGCCTCTATTTTATATCAAGATATTCTTGACAAAAATCAAAAAAATTGGTAATGTTATTGGTTATAAACTGGCATCTTGGCTTCATTAACTTTCCCACCACTGTAACATAATTCCCTTGGACTCTGTCTGTAAATATTTTTATGTTAATTGTATGGATGAGATTTACTTCAGCTTCACAAATTTAGACACAGTAATAGATTGCTGGATGTGCGTGGGTGGTGCAGTGGATATTGGCTCGGAACAAGAAATCGGGGAGCCGAGTTCGCATTGCATTCACTTACGTGCAAATCCTTCTCTTCCCTCCAGTTATGGGTTAAATAAAAGAACAGATTGGGTTCTATAGCCTTGACTGGCAACCAGTCTACCGCAGAAAGCAATGGCAATCTACTGCGGGATAATCTTTTGCCCAGTCAATATCTCGAAAGAGACATGATTGCACAAATAATGTATCACGTATGGCACTTAAGTGACTGACTGAATATAACAGTTGAAAACATGATTAAGGATTTTATTGGGTATAAAGTGGGGGATGAGTTTTATATTGTTATGAAGTAATAAATTAATCCCCCACTAATTACTACTTAATAATATAATACATCTCTTCCCCCTCTAGCTATGAGTAAAAAAAAAAACAGGACAGATTGCGTTCAACCAGTCTACCGCAGAAAGCAATGGCAACCTACTGCAGGATAATCTTCTGCCCGGTCAGTCATGTCTCTTTCGAGACATGATCACCCAAGCATGTTTCATGTATGGCACTGACTGAATAGATTGGTAGCTTGATCTCTTAATTTCACTGTTGAAATTGCTAGATGTAATAATTTTAATATGTTTAGATTTTGAAAATTTACTAATTACTTACTGTTTAAATAACTTTCAGTTTGTGAGACAATGAGACATATTTGTATGTTTGTTGGATATAGTCGAAGTAAAATGGAAGTAACATTTTTACATTATAATTATTTACGGCTCACAGACAAATTCTGGGTTCAGAGTGGGACCTGAGCTAAAAAACAGTTAGAAATCACGAGGTTAAACATTTGATGGCGCTAAATGAAGAAAATATTTTAGTTCCCTCAATTTTTTCTGAAAGTAAGAGCAAGACAGAATGCTGTCTTCTGGGCTTCAATTAATGATAATGCTATTGAGCTGAGCTGAAATATTTGCCTGAATTTAAAACTATCATTAATTATAAAAACGAGTCTGAAAACTTAATTCATAGCCTAGTTGTTATTCCTCAATCATTGTATGATGCTGTTTTTTTTTAACAAATTAGTGGAGGTACCTACCTTAATGAAATTAAATGTATAGAAATAATTTTGATATGTTTAATATGAAAATGTACTAATTACTAAGTGTTTGAATAACTTTTAATTAGTCAGGACATGGAAATACTGATTTGAACATCGCCCCCAGGACTTGTAGATAAGTTTTTGTTTTGTGCCATATATAGGAGAAATTGTAAAAACAAATATTGATAATAATCATTTCATTGGAGATGAAAAATATTTTAAATGCTTGTGAAATTATCTGTGTCCAATAAATCAACATAGTTGTATCTTTATTGGATATTTTCTACACTATAATAATTTCATGGGCCACAGAAAAATTCTGAGTTAAAAAAGTGGGCCATAAGCTAAAAAAGGTTGGGAACCACTTGCTTAAAACACATTAAGCTGAGGTGTCGGTCAGTCAGTTAACAACTGTTTGTGATATACGTTTGGGCGATCATGTCTCTTTTGAGACATGGCTGACTAGGCATGACTGGGTTGCCATTATTTTCTGTGGTAGACTGGTTGTCAACAAATGCTACAAAACCCAATATATTCTACTATTCAAGCCATAACTGAAGGTAGAAGCGATAGATTGATACCTTTTCCAAAGTTATTTGTGCATCAGTGAATAAAACAAATTCGACTGAAATTTGAACTTGGCTTTCACATTTCTCATTCCAAGCTGATATCCATTACACCACAATACACTTTTTCAAGGTGAGCAGTAAGAGTCTAATATCTTCAAGAATTTGTTAACCAAGGAAGGTGAGTTCAATCCTAGGTAGGATCACAAGAGTAAGCATAGTTACCATGTTCATTCAAATTTTCTTGTTTCATTAGATATGCTATATGTAAAATTGAAGTAATTTTTTACACTATAATAATTTCATGGGCCACAGAAAAATTCTGGGTTCAAAGTGAACAATGAGCAAAAAACGGTTGGGAACCAGAGTTTTTTGGCAGTCATTCTCAAACATCACAGGAAAATGTAGAGTCTGCATATCAAAGAAGAATGTAGAACCACATAGAACAGACTTGCCAAGATTAAATCACAAGTTAATGAAGTGAATAAAATGTTAATAAGGATTCAAGTCTTATGTTATTACTAGCAGCATAGTCCGGCATTGCTCGGGTGTAATGAAAGCTTTAAAACTAATCCATGGTCCTGGAGCTCAGACTCTTTGGACATTGGCACGAAAGACTAAAAAAGCAATAGTTGTTTCCAGTTAAAGCGAAACCGTAGACTGAAAGAAAAATGAATGGATGTAAGTCAAATTTTCATTTCCTGATATCGATATCAAATAAGTTTTTTTCATCGTAAACTGAATTTTGAAGGCTAAATAAGTCTTCTGAGTAAATGGTATCATGGCTGAGATTAAGAACTACAATTATACCTATTTAGAGACAAACCCGAAGCAAAAACTAAGATAAAATTGCTGAAAAAATACAGACATACCGGTAGATAAACAGACACAAACACAAACATCTTGCCTTTTATATATATATATTATCGATTTTCTGCACTATTGTAAGAAATACAGCCTTGAAACTTCTGAATATCGTTTCTTATGTCTTTGTCTATGAGTGTATCAAATTTGATTAAAATCGAACCACTCCTTCTATAACCCAATTTTTTTTATTATCAATATTTATCGGGGGTACTTCAACACAAAACCTAGCTAAGAACACTTGCAGACGCTTATAGTACAACTGTGTAAATTTTCAAGAAAATTGGTTCAGCCATTTTGGAGTCTATAGGTAATGGACACACACACACACACACAGAGACAAAGCTCATTTACAAATAAGTTTAGATAGATTTAATCAGTACTGGGTTAAATTTCTATTATAATATCTGATTCATGTTCAGGAAATATAAGAGGTCTGAATTTATTTGAATAACAATCAGGAACCTTTCTTTTAAGACGAGTTGATCTTCTTGTAAGAGATATCAAAGTAAGCTTTGTATTTATTGTCACACTGAAAATTCAAAAGAGCTACATGCATCAGAGGAATGACCTTGAATCTAGCCACATGACCAACAAGTGCAGAATCAGGTATCAAAAGGAAATCAGTCGCTGTGCTGACATAGAAACACAGTCAACCACGCTTAGAATACACACATACAAAACAACTGGGACACAGAACGTTGTATAACTACCAAATCCACAAGAGAAAATTGAGAAGCCTTTATATCCTCAAGAGAAGAAGGTTTGATTGTTAATTCCTGAAACCACTCGCCATATATAGAAGTGGGTACTACTTAAATAGTATATACAGAATTATACACTACTTAAATATCACATACAAAAGTGAGTACAACTTAAGCACTGCATACAGGAGAGAGTGCTGATGAAATACTACGTATAGAAGTGAACACTACTTAAATACCACATATAAAATTCAATATTATTTAAATATCTCATAAAAAAAGTCAACATTATTTAATTATTACATATAAAAGTCAACATTATTTAATTATTACATATAAAAGTCAAAATTATTTAATTATTATTCATAAAAGTCAACATAAGTCAACATTATTTAAATATTACATATAAAAGCCAACATTTTCATTATTACATATAAAAGTCATCATATATAAATGTCAGCATTATTTAAATATCACATATAAAAAATGAACAGTACTTAAATACCAAATACAATGTGAAAACTACTTAAATACCACATACAGAAGTGGGAATAACTTAAATATAACCTACAAAAGTGAGAATTACTTAAGTACCATATACAGAAAAGAGTGTTGATTTAATGCCGCATATAAAAGTGGGTACTACTTAAATATCACATACAGAATTCAGCACTAAGTTGGTCCACCCATGAATAATCAATACCTGAGTTTTCTGGATACAGTTGTTCTGTGTATGAAAGCAGTTTTTTTTACAAAAAGCTTCCTTTAAAATAAAGCATGAGTGTATTTACACATTTTTAATTAAAGAACAAAATTTTATATTAAAAATTATATTAAAACATATATCCATTTATGTCCCATTTAAAAGAAATGTTTGGGCACAAACTTTGTAAAAAAATCCCTCCCACAAAAAAGCTCTAAAAAAATTAAATATAAAGTTAAAAACATAAAAAAAATAAAAAACATGCTTATATCAAAATTATAAGTACAGTTTCAAACATGACTCTTGTAAACAATAGTTAAGTCAAATAACTCAGTCAAAAGAAAGAAACTGATTTTTCACCATATTGATCTTATGAATTTAAATTCTGACAAACAACGACGCCTAAGGAAGGTCTAAAGAATACTAATCTACAAAATCTATTTTTCAAAATAACTTTTTCTTGTTTTTATGAGTGGACCAATATACTTAAGTAGTGCTGAAATGATATTTTCTATGTATGAAAGATTTACTCTCATATTCTTATTAGATATAGCTAAGATGATGTTACATGAGTAATAGGTAAATTCATGGGAAGATAAGAAAATTAAAAGTATTTGCATACTTACTTTCATGAATACATGTCAAGCCAATATGTGTCTTGTTTAATGGTGTTTGGTTTTTATTTTACAACATTGGAGAAGAACATTAGCTGAAAAGCATAGAACTCATTGCGCTTTGAATAAGTTCGTTTGAAATTGCTTCTGTTAGCAGACACATTGATAGCAGTTTCAGATTGTGTCTATTGGTAGCAGATACAGAAAGAAAATTGCAGGAAATCCTAGATAAGGTAGTAAAGGAAAGCAAGAAAAAAGGACTAACCATTAAATGTAAAAAGACGGAATGTATAATCGTTAGCAAGAGAGATGGACCAACATCCAAGTTACAAATTGGATTTTCATTGATTGATTGATTGATTTGTTTTTTATGGCTTATCACCCCTTTGCAGATTATTTGAAGCCAGAAATGTTTTTTTTTTTGTTGTAAGAATTTTTTGAGATAATGATTTAGTAATAAAGTTTTATTAATTAACCAAAGATACAAGTCTTATTAATTAATTGGGTGGTAAAGAAGTGGATTCATGCCTTTCCCAAGTGAATATAACAAACCCCCCCAAAATTGGAACTTGGCACTTCAATGAAGAATTCCAAGTTGTTATTCATTACTTCACCTGTACATCCCAGTTTATAACACTGAGTATTCACAAGCAGTCACCCATTTAGGTACTGAACAAGGCTCAGCATTGTTTAAAATTGGTGATCACATGGGAACTGGTGTTTTAACTCAATATAACCATGGAGATGTCAAAATAAAGTAAATAAATGTAACAATCTGGTAAGTATTGTCACTGAGGATGAAAAATATGGTACAAAAGTCAGATTAAAATTAGCATGGCAATAGTAATTTGGATGAAAATTGTCATGGCAATGGTAAGTTGGATTAAAATTTGCATGGCAATAGCATGTCAGATTAAAATTGGAATACCAATGACAAGTCAGATTAAAATTGGAAATCCCAGTGATAAGTCGGATTAAAATTGGTATGTTAATGGCAAGTCGGACTAAAATTGGTATGGCAATGGCAAGTCAGATTAAAATTGGAAATCCCAGTGATGAGTCGGATTAAAATTGGTATGTTAATGGCAAGTCGGACTAAAATTGGTATGGCAATGGCAAGTCAGATTAAAATTGGAAATCCCAGTGATGAGTCGGATTAAAATTGGTTTTGCAATGGCAAGTCGGATTGAAATTGGAATGTTAATAGCAAATCGGATTAAAATTGGTATGGCAATGGCAAGTCAAATTAAATTTGGTATGGCAATGGCAATTCAGATTTAAATTGGAATGGCAATGGCAAGACGGATTAAAATTGGTATGGCAATGGTAAGTCTTACCATTTCCTGTCAGCTGAAAATTATAAAATCTTTCTTCTAAAAAATGTTTTTTTGAAAAATAGTTTTCTCAAGTTTACTGTTATTACTCTTTCCAGTACTGATGAAAGTTTCCTTCCTAACCTTTTGTTTAATGTAGTGCAGAATGCAAACCTTTTGTTTATATCTTTATATTCTCATCAATTTACAAGCACTGTTAATTTTAGCTGTTGCTGCTACTGGAACTCTGGGAGAGTTTGTTGGGATTCTGTAGCACCAGATACAAAACAACAATACCAGTTATTCTGTATTTTTCTTTTTTTTATCATTTCACCACAAGCAAGGCAATAAAGCCCCAAAGATGCAAGGGGTGAAAGAATAAAAAACAATAAAAGTGTAATATAATAAATAACGATTGACACTGAAATCAAATTTTTGAAAATCAAAGTTGACTGGAAAGCAAGAAGATCCACAAGCACAAAGTGTGACAAAAAAGAACCGTTAGCAGAGAACTTACAGTCACATCTGGCCATTTCAAATAGAAAATGATAAGACCAAGCTGCTAACTTTGTACTGTGCCTAAATTTGTAAATTTCACGTCGCAAAGAGGAAAGCCCATCAGAACAATTTCTATGAAAATAGTAATTGTTTCTGATGGTAATCATTTTAGAAAACGGATAATTAAAATGAATGAAACAAACTCGGATGGAATTCAGATTTCAAATTCCAGTTGAATTTGTTGCATTCACTTACATGCAAATACTCTTTGGAAATGGTATGAGTCCATCTCTTCTCCCTCCAGCTATATGTTAAATAGCAGGGTAGATTGAGTTCTATAGACTTGCTAAGTAACCAGTATTCCACAAAAGTCAATTAACTGACTGATAAAGATTGTACCTTATCACAGTGGAAAAGAAGCCCAGATGTTATATAATTTTTCATTAATAAATTAAGAGTTGAATTGTTCATCGAAACTTATTTATAAATGGAACTTTGTCTGTGTGTGTGTATGTTTCTGTTACCTATAGACTCTGAAACAGCTGAACTGATTATCTTGAAAATTTACAATGTTGTACTTTAAGCGTTTGAGAGTGTTCTTAGCTAAATTTTGTGTCGAGGTACTCCCGATGATAATCGAAAAAATCGGGTAATAGAAGGAGTAGTCCAATTTTGATACACTCATACACAAAGACATAAGAAACGATATTCAGAAGTTTCAAGGTTGCAGTTCTTACAATAGTGCAGAAAATCGATAATATATACTTATAAAAAGCAAGATGTTTGTGTCTGTTTATCTGCCTGTATGTCTGTATTTTTTTTCAGCCCTTTTATTTTAGTTTTTGCTTTGGGTCTGGCTCTAAGTAGGTATATTTGTAGTTTTTAGTCTCAGCCATAATACCATTTACTCAGAGGACTTATTTAGCCTTCAAAATACAGTTTACGATGAAAAAAACTTATTTGATATCGATACCAAGAAATCAAAATTTGACTTACATCCATTCATTTTTCTTTCAGTCTACAGTTTCGCTTTAACTGGAAACAACTATTGCTTTTTAGTCTTTCGTGCTAATGTCCAAAGAGTCTGATCTCCCGGACCATGAATTAGTTTTAAAGCTTTCATTACACTCGAGCAATGCCAGGCTATAATGCTAGAATGTCATATTTGGAATATTTTTTAATCATTTCACCCCAAGCAAAGCAATAAAACAACTAACATTAAAGAGGTTACAGAGAGTGAATATGAGCAAATTAAGGAGAGAGAACAATAAAAGAGCAGTAATTATAAAAAACAGAAGATAATGATTGACATTACATTTAAATTTTTTAAAGATTAAAGTTGTCTGTTAAATTAAGAAGCCAAAAGAGAGAAGTGTGAAGGAAGAAGCTGTTAGCATAGAACTTCTGGTTATATCTAGCCATTGCAACTGTAAAATGTAGCCTGGGGAGCAAGAAGCCAGACGAAGGTTCCACAAGTAAGATGTGTGAGGGAAGAATCTGTTCACATAGAACTTTTAAATTATTTAAGAATGTGACATTTTTTTTTTTTTTTTTTAATCATATCACCCTGAGCAAGGCGGTAACGCCACTGGTGTGCAGGGGGTTACGTAAGAGTGAAAAGATTGGAAAAGAGAAAACCGGAAACCACATCCTAAACAGGGAACAAGGGATAATCCTCTTCACCTGTTCAATAGCCGTGGGTGGAGTTTGAACCGGGCGATAGTTTAGTCTATCTACTCTAATTGAAAAAGGAAAAAAAAAATGAGTAAAAAGATTGAAAAAGAGAAAACCGGAAACCACATCCTAAACAGGGAACAAGGGATGAGCCTCTTAACCTGTTCAATAGACGTGGGTGGAGTGTGAACCGGGCGATAGTTTAGTTTATCTACTCCAATTCAGACTTGAGTTCTGAAATGACTGAAACTACCCCTAATTCGGCCGATTCTATTTCTTTAATCTCAATACTAAATTTCTTATGTCTGATTTATAGGCTAAGGTATTTCAATTGTTTACTATTTGTCATCACTTTTAAGTTTTTTTCAAAAATGTCTTGCTGGTAATTTTACTATAAAAATCTATATTTGTAATTTCATAGTGTTTTGATCCAAGTTTAGGAGTTAACTGTTTGCCAATGCCTGAGACCCTAACAGGTGCTACCACCCCAAGTTAGGGTGAACATGAAAACAACAGCAATTAAGTGATGGTTCCATTCTTCTCTAATCCTCCTCATCAGAGACCCTGTTGCCTCATGCAGTTTATTATCATACTCGGAATGTTTTATGCTTCGGATTAGAATGGTACAGTCGAACTTTTTAAGGTACAAAATGAGGAAAGAAAGCTTACAGATTTTGACACTCACAAAATATATTAAAGCACGTGGGTGAGAAGGAAACAGAGAATCACAAGTGTTTTTTTTTTCTCGAAAAATGTGAGTTCTTATAGTTTAGCAGCTCGTGTTTAAGTTCAGTGTAAGTTAGATACACTCTTTTTTCATTTGGTTTCCTTTCTGGATTAACAAGTACTGTTGAGTATTTTCATTTGAAATCCTCGAGGGTCATTAAGAATCCTCATTGCCAAGTTGTTGTGGCCTTGTTGGAGGCCAGAAATAAAGACACAGAAGGAATAGAGTTAAACAAATATATTTAACAAAGACATTAGTACAAACATATTCCTATGAGAGATTATTAGCATGACAGTTAGTCTAGCTGTCAAAGTTATCTGATGGAATAGGTTCTGCTCTCACTCTCCGCACTGTACAATACAGAACTGCTGCTTATACATAGTTTGGGAGAGTTCATGTGTCATATGGGTAAGTCACCATAGCATTTAGCATTTGGAATGCTTCTTTGGCTAATCTACTAATCCAATGGGCGTTCTAATCTCAAGGTCACATTTTCCCCCCTCTGTTAAAACAGTTCCCAGATATTTAAATTTCTCCACCTGTTTGATGTTTATATCTCCAACAAGCAGTATAGCCTGGCATTGCTCAGGTGTAATGAAAGCTTTAAAACTAATCCATGGTCCTGGAGCTCAGACTCAGCCTAAAGAATATTTGTGAAGTTCAGTGAGAATCGGATAAAAATTGTGGATTTGTATAAAGGACATACAGACAGATAAACAGACAGACAGACAGACACACACACACACACACACACACACACACACACACACACAAACATCTTGCCTTTTGTATGTATATATATATATATATATATATATATATTATCGATTTTCTGCACTATTGTAAGAACTGCAACCTTGAACCTTCTGAATATCGTTTCTTATGTCTTTGTCTATTAGTGTATCAAATTTGATTAAAATCAGACCACTCCTTCTATAATGCGATATTTATCAGGGGTACCTCAACACAAAACCTAGCTAAGAACACTCGCAGACGCTTATAGTACAACTGTGTAAATTTTCAAGAAAATCGGTTCAGCTATTTCGGAGTCTATAGGTAATGGACACACACACAGACACATACAAAGTTCCATTTATAAATAAGTTTAGATTTGTAACTTGGGCATCTTGGGATTTTTCTCTTGCAGACGACCATACTTTTTCTCTTTTTACAATTGATAGTTATTCCTTTTTTTTTTGTTTTCTTTATACCACACTATCTAGGCAGTTATGTAGCTTCTTTTCAAACTTATCCATCAACAGAATGTCATCTGCATATCTTACATTGTTGAGATTATGCCCAACAAATCTTGGTAGCACCTCTAAAAAAAAGTGTCATTGTAGAGCTTGAATTAATACAGCAAGAAGACACATCCTTGTCATATGCTAGCAATAACTGTATCACAAATGTCTTTATCACTCTCAAAGGCTATACCAGTAATGCATTTATCACTAACAATGACTTTAACAATAATGCATTTATCACTCACAATGGCTATATGAATAATGACCTTATCACTCACAATGGCTATATGAATAATGACCTGATCACTCACAATGGTGATATGAATAATGACCTGATCACTCACAATGGCTATATGAATGTCTTTATCACTAACAAAGACTATATCGATAATGTCTTTATCACTAACAAAGACTATATCGATAATGTCTTTATCACTAACAAAGACTATATCGATAATGTCTTTATCACTAACAAAGACTATATCGATAATGTCTTTATCACTAACAAAGACTATATCGATAATGTCTTTATCACTAACAAAGACTATATCGATAACGTCTTTATCACTAACAATGATAATATCAATAATGCCTTCATCATTACCAGTGCTTATATCAATAATATCTTTATCACAAACAATGACTCTAATAATAATGTCTTTATACTACCAATGGCTAGATCAATAATACTTTATCATCCACAATAGCTATATCAATAAAGCTTTATCACTCACAATGGCTGTGTCAATAAAGCTTTATCACTCACAATTGTAACAATGCCTTTATCATGAACAATGTCTGTATCAATAATGCTTTTATCACTAACAATGTCTATATAAATAATTACCTTATCACTCACAATAGCTATATCAATAATGTCTTTATCACAATGACTATAACAACAATGTCTGTATTCTAAAAATTACTGTATCAATAATGCTTTTATCACTAACAGTATCTATATTAATAATGTCTTCATCACTAACAATGTTTATATCAATAATGCTTTAATCACTAATGATAATCACATCATTTGCTAGTGTCTGGTGATGAAAATACATCTGATGCTTTCTATTTGTGAAGATCATTTGTTCTGTTGTACGTGTGTGAATTATTTCCCCCATTCCATGCAACTTACGTTTATAAAAATGTTGTATTAAATTAAAAATCTACACAAGAAACGCAGAAGACGTTTGTATGAAGACTTATCAAAAGAGGTTCAATACAAACAAATAAAAATGATGTAAATACAGGAAGGAACATATGACTAACCATTTCTGCCTGAAAAGCAAATTGAGGAAAGAAAGAAGAAAGGTGTTGTTTTCTTCTAATCTATTTTTTCAGAATCTGTTTTTCCGGGGTTAAACCTCTTTTGAAATACTCGGAACAAACAGTTCTTTATCCAAAAGTTATATAATTTGTATCGGAAATATCTGAGTACCTCAAAAACTATTGAATCTCTGTGAAAAAGTAAGAATGAAATACGAAACTGGATTCAATATTTTTATCCTTTTCATTTTCATAAACTTTAAAACAGCAAGAGGAAGGTTCTTAGATGAAAATATATATTACCAAGTTTATAGTAATTAAAAAAACCCCACATCAACAGAAATAAGGTTATAGTGCACAAGGGAAAAAATATCTATGCCTGTCATACAGAAAGTGAGAAGAGCATTACCCTGAGAAAAACAGTTTTGTAGCCACTGGAGAGGGTTGTTCTGAAAAGGATAGTTTATTGCATCGGTAGTTTACGAGAAGGAACAGGAAAAGCAAACTAATATTTCACATCAGGAAAAGACGGCTGAAATTCCTGGGACATGTAATGAGGAAGGAGGGCTTGGAGAATCTGACACTAACAGGTAAGATAAAGGGAAATAGAGATAAGAAAAATCAACAATGTAACATACTTGATTGACTTGAGCAAATAGATAGCAGAGCAAAGTTTGGGAGGTGTAACAGGAGAAAGCGTGTTAAGAGCTACTGGGGATAGGGAGATGTGGAAGGCCATGATCGCCTTTGTTCTGATCAGTATTGAGAAGAGGTAGATTCATAACTAATCAGAATTTGATAAACAAATAAAAAATTATAATGTGGATATAAAGTGAGGGATAAATTCTATATTATAATCAATATATAAACTGATCCCTCACTTTGTGGCTATGCTAGTTTTTATACATTTATATTCTAGATTTATGAGCTTGAGCAAATAGAGCAGGGTTTGGGTGGGGCTAACGAGTTAGGGTGTTAAAAGCTACAAGGGATAGGGAGATGTGGAGGGCCATGATTGCCTACGTCCTCAAAGGACATGGCACATAGAAGAAAAATGTTGCTGGTTGGAGTGGTGGGTGTTGGAAGTGCTGATGATGATGCATGGCTGGGAATGCTGATGGCTGTTGCAACAGATACTACACTTTCATCCTACATATCTGGGCCACTGAATGGTGATTTTCTAAGTATAGGTTAGCTGTAGCATCAAGTGCAAAGTATAGGGCACCCAATGAGAATCGAACTCACTACACATAATTATGCTAGTGATTCAAGCCTGCTAACCATTATGCCACATAGATGAACGCTACTTTCTTATGCTTTGATGATATTTTATATTCTAGATGAGTTTTAAAATGACTGCTCTTTAAACTTTTTCTTTTGGTTGCTTTTAAAGAATGTGAGATCATCCATTGGAATAAGTAAACACTAAGCACTTCAGATATCTCACTGCATATGAATCAGTTATAACAAATTTAGTTTGAGTTTTGTTTAATGGTATAACTTCAATCCGTCTAAGACCAAGCTGTTGTCTGTCAACCATTACAGGCAACCTCTCCTGCCTCCCATAAGCATGGACCAAGCGATTCTCCCGGAGAGCAATACACTACACCTCCTTGGACTTACCCTGTCCTCAGACTTCAAATGGAACCACTATATTGGATCCATAGCAAAATCTACTGCTAAGAAGGTTGGGTCACTATGTCGATCCAGGATGTTTTTCCGCCTGAATCCATCCTGCATATATACAAGTCAATCATCTGTCCGTGCATGGAGTACTGCTGCCATTTATGGTCAGGCGCCCCTGCCGTTCTCCTCAGTGTTCTTGACAGGCTCCAAAGGAGAGTTTGTAATGTGATAGGTACTGATCTGGCGGCTCGACTGCAGCCACTTCCCCAACGTCAAAATGTGGCCTCCCTTTGTCTGTTCTATAAATACTTTCATGGCTTCTGCTCAGACAAACTTAAGTCACTGGTGCATCCTCAACGAGTGTTTACTCGTGCAACCAGACTGGCAACTGAGTCCCACCCATTCATAGTCAGGTTTAGCCAAATGCAGACGACAATTTTACTCCTGCTGCTTCTTCTCTCGCACTTCCCGTCTGTGGAACTCGCTCCCATATTCTTGCTTTCCTGATGGCTACAACCTCCAGAAATTTAAATGCAGAGTCAATACTCATCTACTAACCACTGACTCTAGCTCTCTCCCCACCCCCATATATCCTTCCCTTCTCTCCACCTATGCATCTGTCATCGCACCTGCTTTCTCAGCTTTCTATTGCTCCTTTCTAACTAGCTTGTACTCCTCACTCTTTTCTAATTAATCTTTTTACAGTTATGTAGCCCCCTGCACATCAGTGGCATTTCCGCCTTGCTCGGGGTGAAATGATTAAAAAAAAAAATCAACCTCTGTGGGTTATTTAATATCAAAAAGATAGGGTTTTAATGTATTGTTGTTTTTTTAACATTTGGTTATAGTGAAAAAGTCAATTTAGTTAGATTTTGATGAAAAAAATTTTTTATTTTAGAAAACTGAAGATATATTCTGGTTTTGTATTCAAAAATGTATTGGTGGTAATCATTTTTTTCTTTTAAAAATGTGTTATGGTAATAATTTTTTTCCTTCAAACATGTATATTTTTCTATAAAAGTCTATTTTTATACTTTGATAGTTTTTCCAACCAAGTTTGAGGGTT
Organism: Ascarosepion bandense; assembly: GCA_037127315.1. Lineage (NCBI taxonomy): Eukaryota > Metazoa > Mollusca > Cephalopoda > Sepiida > Sepiidae > Ascarosepion > Ascarosepion bandense. Next base: position 3,726,240 of record JBBBDQ010001603.1, read on the forward strand.
AACTATTTGCCCATAGCTGGGACCCTCACAGATGGTACCACTCCGAGTCAGGGTGGACCTGGGAACAACAGCAGTTAAGAGGTGGTTCCATGCTCCTCACAACCTTTTAATCAGAGGCCTTGCTGCTGGACACAGTTTACCGTCATACCCAGGACCAACAAATTTCGTATAGGAGAAAAAGAAACTGAACATAGAATAGGGTGCACTAGAGATAGTTTTGCGCAAGACTACACACTGATACAGAACCAAAACATCAACCTGAAAACTTGAGTCATATTCTTAAATAGATCAAGATTTTCATATAGATTTCATGCATGGCACCAAACTCATTCAACTGCTTCTAAAGATCTAAAGTGCAAAAGGCTTTGAGTACAAGAAGTGTTATGGAGCAAATACCCACTCCCCGACAGTGACACAAATGAACTAGTCTAGACATTTAAAAAAAGAATTTGAGTGAGTCTAAAAAATTTTGTTGGAGTCAGTCTAAAGTATTTATAACAGACGGCATGGCGAGCAGCCTAACCAAGACTGAATATTATAACCACTAGCAAACGAGTTCTAACAAGAAACCTGAGGGTTTTGACAAATATCATTCTTCTTTGAACATTGTGAACTGTTGCTGCATAATCACAAACAAATACCTGTAACAAATAAGAGAAACTACATCCCTTGAGGACTATCAAACAGCAACAACTAAAATGGATATCTTATGCATTTTATAGAGAATATAATAACGTAATCAAGATGTTGCCGTTTTTCACTGTTTCAAATAGAAGCTTCAGAATCAAGAGTAAAACCTTTTTCCCCAATGGATTATTTACTTCTCACTAACGGAAGATGAAGGGAATGACGTAGGATTTAAATAATATGTCAATATCCTATGATAATATATGATGATAGATGATCATATTATAAAAAGCTGGAGTTCTCAAGGTGTCAAAAAGGATGGCAATTTTTAGAAACTTTTAATAGTGAAATAAAATAATGAAAAAAACCTTGAAAAACATATTGTGATTCAATAAAGTGGTGATAATGAACTCACAACTAAAATAGAGGCCAATGAATGATTTTATTTATGCATTCCCTTCATATATACGTTATACATTCAGTGCTATATACGATTTATTGACAAGTCCTGGGATTATAAAAGTTAGTTTTGTTCAATATCTTTTTTCCTTATATTATATAAATTGCTTTTTCTGAGTATCTTTTATTCTTCTATCATAAAAATTATTTTTTATTCAATATCTTTTTTCTTTGTATTATATTCTTTTTTGCTCAATATCTTTTCATGTTAATGATTTTATGTATTTAATATAACAGTGGAATAGAAATATCTCTCAAGAGGAAAGGCTTATTTGCAGAACAAGAAACACAGCAACATCAAAGCTTATTTCAAGATCAAATGTAAGCAAGAATAGATTAATAAATAAAGTTAACTGTATGCCTCACAGGAAATGCTTGTACAAATAAGACTGCAACCTAAAAAAACATAGTCGTATAGAAACTGATTAATTAAATGGTATATTTTGCTCAGAAACTAATTTAATCTGAATGCAAATAAATATTCTATTTGCCTAATTCATTAAATCAACTAAGAGAAGTAATCACTGATAAATTTACTAAGTTGATTTACCTCCCTTCCCACTGCAGATGAGACAGGAAATATATAAATAAATACACACTGATAATCTAAACTTATTTATAAATGGAACTTTGTCTGTGTGTGTTTCTGTTTCTGTGTGTGTGTGTGTGTGTGTGTGTGTCCGTTACCTATAAACTCTGAAACAGTTGAACCGATTTTCTTGAAAAGTTACACAGTTGTACTATAAGCATCTGCGAGTGTTCTTAGCTAGGTATTGTATTGAGGTACCCCCAATAAATATTGAAAGTCGATAATTGAAAAAATTGGGTTAGAGAAGGAGTGGTCAGATTTTAATCAAATTTGATACACTCATAGACAAAGACATAAGAAATTATATTTAGAAGTTTCAAGGTTGCAGTTCTTACAATAGTGCAGAAAATCGATAAAATATATATATATAAAAGGCAAGATGTTTGTGTGTGTGTCTGTTTATCTGCCTGTATGTCTGTACTTTTTCAGCCCTTTTATTTTAGTTTTTGCTTCGGGTTTGGCTCGAAGTAGGTATAATTGTAGTTCTTAGTCTCAGTCATGATACCATTTACTCAGAGGACTTATTTAGCCTTCAAAATTCAGTTTACAATGAAAAAAACTTATTTGATATCGATACCAGGAAATGAAAATTTGACTTACATCCATTCATTTTTCTTTCAGTCTACGGTTTCGCTTTAACTGGAAACAACTATTTCTTTTTAGTCTTTAGTGCCAATGTCCAAGGAGTCTGAGCTCCAGGACCATGGATTAGTTTTAAAGCTTTCATTACACCCAAGCAACGCTGGGCTAAACTGCTAGTTATTATATAGTTTGATGGTAATATACTAAATAAAGAGTAAGATACATCGAGTAAAATTACTAAATAACATGACATTATATTATCTGCCTGGTTTCATAGCATATAAGAAAATCTGGTGATCTTTTACTAACAGTATCTTCTCACAGAGTGAGTGACTGACCTCATACCAAACATATGTTTTCTGAAAAAGGGTTGTTTTTTTTCTTCTAGCCCTTATGTAATTGTGTGTTCCCATTTTAATGAGTTCTACTCACCTGGGTTTGGGGATTCAGGGTATTACTTCTACATGAATTGCCAACGAAGATGTAAAAGCCCAGTCTGAATTACTATTTAATCCATAGCCAGGTGAAAAAAAATGGATTCATAACTTTCCCAAGGAGATTTGCAAAAAAGTGAATGCAGCGAATTTGACTAAAATTTAAACTTGGTTTACTAGTTTTTTTATTCAGAGCCACTGACCATAACACCATCCACACAAATATGATAATACACTATAAAGATATACTGAACAATTACTTGACATGACAAGGATTAGCAGGAAAATGTACTAACTACGACAAATGACTGAAAGAAATCAGCTATTTCATATTAAACAACCTGATAGGTTCCACTAATTTGTGCCATGTCCTTTCAGGATGTTGACTATCATGATTCCACAATTCCCTGCTCTTAATAAATTTTATCTTTTCACTATTTCTTCTAAAACTTATTCCACCACCCATTTACTCAAGCACCCTAACAAGTTTAGGTGTTGTTTTCCTTTATCCCTTTTGCCTTCAACATGTCCTGTAAGTATCAAATTTTCTAAGCCTTCTTTCCTCCTTTTATGGCCCAGAAATATTAACTATCTCATTTTGTTTCCAAGTATCATCAGTTAAGTGCCATACGTGATATACACATGGGCGATCATGTCTCAAAAGAGACTTGCCTGACTGAGCAGAAGATTATCCCGCAGTAGGTGGCCATTACTTTCTGCGGTAGACTGGTTGCAGACCAAGGCTATAGAACCCAATCTGTCCTGTTATTTAACCTGTAACTAAAGGGAAGAGACGGATTAGTACCTTTCCCAAGGGTATATAAGTGTCCTTTTTGTTAGCATTTTCTCTAAAACTGTTATTGATCACAGGTTCACCCATAATAATCTCAGCATCCTTCTGTAGAACCACATTTCTATTGCTTCAAGTTTCTTCCTCATCTATAAGAAAACTGTTCAGCATTCATTGCGATATAGGAAGACAGGAACAAGGAACATGATATTTATGCTTAGAATGTTGCCAGAAATGGCAATACAAATGCAGAAGCTATGTTTTGTAAGCTATGCAAAGGCATTCAACAAAGTTTGATATAAAACATGATCGAGGCGCTTGGCAAAATCAATATATTTGGGAAAGGCAAAGTAATCAAGAACCTGTACTTTTAACAAACTGCCTGCATACAGACAGGAAATAAGTTCAGCAGATATACAAAGATAGAAAGGGGCATAAGACAAGGATGTGTCTTCTCACCAGATCTATTCAACTTATACAGAGAAACTATTCTGAGAGCTCTAAAAGTCATGCCAGGATTCTTCATCAGCAGCCACAATCTGACCAAGATATGCAGATGATACAATGCTGATAGTAGATATAGAAAGAAATGACAAAACCTCCAATGGGAAGTAAATACAGAACGCAAAAAGAAAAAAGTAAACATAAACTATAGAAAACTGAAAGCCTGGTCATCATTAAAATAAGAACCCCAAAATGCAAAATACAGGCCAGGGATACTAAAATCAAAAAAGACACGGAAAGGAAACTACAAGACCTGGAGGAAGTAGCGAAAGAAAGTGAGAAGAAAGGACTAAACATAAACTACAAGAAAACTGAATGCCTGGTCATCAGTAAAAAGAGGAGCCCAAAATGCCAACTACAGGCCGGGGATACTAAAATCAAACAAGACATAGAAAGGAAACTACAAGACCTAGAGAAAGTAGCAAAAGAAAGCGAGAAGAAAGGACTAAACATAAACTACAAGAAAAATGAATGCCTGGTCATCAGTAAAAAGAGGAGCCCAAAATGCCAACTACAGGCCGGTGATACTAAAATCAAACAAGACACGGAAAGGAAACTACAAGACCTAGAGAAAGTAGCAAAAGAAAGCGAGAAGAAAGGACTAAACATAAACTACAAGAAAACTGAATGCCTGGTCATCAGTAAAAAAAGAAGCCCAAAATTTCAAATTCATGTACGGGATACTAAAATCAACATGTATGAAAATTTAAATACCTGGAAAGAGTCCTAACAATGTCCTAATTTACAGAAAAAAAAATACAATATAAACATCTGGAAGGATGAATTTAAGAAGTTATTATTGACAGAACTAAATAGTAAATATCTAGTCTGATAAAGAAAACATCAGAAATTAAAAAAAGAATTAATGACACATTCTATGTTCAAAATGTCTACAGCATGTTTGGTATTACGATGGTTTCTCTTGCACAGAAATATACTGTTTCATAAATAGATGGTGCATCTACTCAAATATGGGTATCAAATATGGGTATCCACTTTAAATAATGGTATATTAGTACTTGGGGAACAATCAATCTTTTATGCAAGTTTCATTAAAAACAATTGACAAGATAGACTGATTAAGCATTTTATCTAATTTTTTTTTTCATATAAGTGTTTACTTTTTCTGGACATAAGTGTGTCAAAAACAGTTCAATGTTCTTTATACCAAAGTACTTTTGGTTACTTTGTTAGAAATTATCTGAAATGTTTTTATTTTTTTTAATATTTAACTGAATCAGTAGATTTATATATATATATATATATATAGTTATGGAAATGGTTTTATTTTCCAAAAATGGTCAGCAGGTTGTGGCCATGTTCATAATTGATATTATTCAGTGTTGGCTTTTCATTTTTATCATTAATGTTTCCATTATTTAGAGCTTTTTTAAACTGTGGATGAGACTATTATATTTATATGAGTATATTGCAGACAACATTCAGTAGGGTACTAATCGAGCCATAGTTACAGGTTTGTAATGTGAATCTTTTAATAGGCATGTAGTGGTATGTCCAATATATATATATATATATATATATATATATATATATATATATAAGCACAAAGTGTTTAACTTTAACTGAGCAGGTTCATGCGAACGACAATGTTTTGTGATGTTCTCACTTGTCACGGCTAATTTGCCATTTGCCCTGATGAGTGAGAACATCATAATGGTGTTCTCATGAAACTTTGAAGTTTTCATGAATCTGTTCAGTTAAAGTGAAAAAATTTTTGTGCTTATCAACGTTCTATCTCCATCCTGATATTGAGCACTTTACGATAAAAAAAACTTGCCAAAATACAAATTCAGTGGTTTTTCTTATAAAATATCAGTAAAACCACTGCAAAAAAAAAACCCCAACCATCTTGATGCTAAATATGACCACAATTAAACACTATATATATATATATATATATATATATATATTGCATTTTTGTGTAATATAATTGTAAATAAAATGTTTTCAGGCATAACACATTTGGGGAATTAATGTCTTTTTGTTCTTCTAGTCTATAACAAATTAATGCTTTCAGTAGATCTTGAAGAGTTGAAAAGACCAAGATATTTATTCTCCCTTTCCAAGCACACTCTTAGCTTAAAATCAAAATGAATATGATAAAATGTCAGAAATCAAGCTGTATGACATGAAAAATAAATTGGAAATGTTCCAGTAAGCTCATTAATAGAAACTTTGCTATCTATTGATGAACCTTTATTTTTTCAATATCTGTGTTTGAGTGTATAAAGTGGAGAGCATGAATACATATTATTCTAGCCATTACACTATTGTTATTATCTTTGTTATTTTGGTCAAAATGCTTAATCTGGCTCTGATGCCTCAAATATGTACGAGTTGAAATGTTCAAGACTGAAACAATAAAGATGAGGATATCAGTTAAAATATCTAATGGAGTTTTTTTTTAGTTTTGTTTAATGGCATATCAACCTCTGCAGGTTATGGGGTTTTAAGTTATTTTTTAATGTTTGGTTATCGTGAGAAGGTTGATTTAGTCAGATTTTAATGAAGATTTAAAAAAAGATTTTTTTTGATTTTAGAAAATTGAAAATGTCTTATTGCTTTGTATTAAAAAATGTGTTGCTACTAATAATTTTTTCCTTCAAAAATGTATTACGGTAATTGTCATGGTGCCCTATCTAGCGGAATGGACTCTTCCTCTGTCAATGAAGACTAACTTGCATGACTTCCGAGGACACAGCTGTGAGAGAGTCAAGAGACAGCATAACTATACAGTTCAGATGTTTTGCTGACTACTAACACTCTACATTGTATATATGTTCTGTTATTCTAATACACTGGTTGAACCTACCTTCTTGTTTCCGTGTCTTTCTTTCTGGCCCTAATAGGCCACAACAGTAGTAATTTTTTTTCCTTCAAAAATGTTTTATGGTGTTGTAGAGGAACATTCTATCCTACCCACCGAATGGATATGGTCTAGTCTATAAAAGACTGTGACTAGAGCGAACTGGGAGCACATGTCAGCATACGTCACTAGACGGACGCATACGTCATAGGCGAAGACATTTTCTACTTGATTGTTATTCCAGTTACTATACGTTGATTGTTCTTGTATGTCTATTGGTTTATTGTACTGTTGTATAATAAATCTCTTCTAATATATATATATATATATATATATATATATAATCTAATATATTTTTCTATAAAAGTTTATTTCTATGGATATATTTCTATAAAAGTCTATTTTTATACTTTGATAGTATTTCCACCCCAGTTTAAGGGTTAACTATTTGCCCATAGCTGGGACTCTAACAGGTGCTACCCCTTCAGGTCAGGGTGAACCTGGGAACAACAGCAATTAAGAGGTGGTTCCATGCTCCCCACAACCTCCCAATCCTTGCTGCTGGATGCAGTTTACCATCATGCCCAGTTAGTCATGTCTCTTTCGAGTGGTCCTGGGCATGACAGTAAACTGGAAGTAAAACAATGCTATATGACAGAATATTAACTCACTTATCCCTGCTCACAAATATACACACAGGCACACACATATATACCTCCCATATATATATATATATATATATATATATATATATATATATATCACATTGAAACCATAAATCAAAGATGGCCTAGTGAATAAAAGTGTTGGTTGAAGTAATCCACTGACTTAACCCAATGAGTTGTGAATTCAATACCAGGCCACAGATGTGAACAAAAATTTGTAACGTTGAGTTACTACAGGCAAATAACTGAAGCTGATAAATCCATAGAAGGCAACTCACATGGAACTAGAACAATCTACTCTGGTGGGTGAAGTAAAAGATTTAGTTGAAAATTCCAACATGTATCACTGAAGAAGGCAGGAGTGTACAAGAGCCGAAATGTTGTGAAAAATGACATAATGATGAGGAAAACAATGTAAATGGTGCAAATAAATTTTCTTAGACTACACACACACACACAGACATATATATATATATATATATATATATATATATATATATATATATATAGTTGAGTTAAGATAATGTTTCATGCCAAGAAATTTTTGTTGGTGATTTTGTTAGGAAAATGTGCACAATTTGGTAAAATTCAAACCTACAACACCTGACAACATAAGATAAACCATCAATTGAGCTGATGTGTTTTTGGCCACTTGACCATAAATGATTTTGCAGTCTAAATGAAGTCAAGTTTAGCTAGTCTACACATAGATACCACATGTTTGCACACTGTCATCTAAATTGTGATTGATATGTGGTGTTATGCATAACAGATAAGAAATTAACCAAGTTTGAAATCCAGTTAGGTTCATTACATTCACTTATGAACAAATATTCTTAGGAAAGTTATAAATCCATCTTTTACAGGAAGCTACAAGAAGAACTTGTATCTGGGAAAATCATGGTTATTCTCTAAAAAATGTGTTAATGCCATATTTGCTAGCAAAAGAAAAAAAAAATCCAACTGAGAATATGTCATGTGAATGATCCTGACTTGGCAGCTCAGATACAGTCACTTTCTCACCGGCACAATATGGCTAACCTGTGTCTCTTCTACAAATACTTTCATGGCTTCTTCTCTGATGAACTTAGCTCACTGGTGCTCTGTATATATGAATTTACTTGAGCCACAAGATTAGCAACGAGGTCTCACCCTTTTACTGTGAAACCAATAAAATGCAAATGCAAATTCTACTCCATCTGCTTTCTTTTCTCACACATCCCACCTGTGGAATTCCCTTTTGTTTGCTTGCTTTCCCAAAAGCTATAATTTCCAGGAATTTAAATGTAAAGTCAATTGTCATCTTCTACCTAACTTGAATCTTCTCTCTCATGCTCCTTTCTCCATCCACTCTACTCTCATCAGTATTCTCATCCTTCTCTTACCCACTTCCTGAAACCCTCTATATAACCTGTCACACTTTCTCATAACTTTCCTCCTATGTAACCCCCTGCAAAACAGTGGCAGTAAAATGCCTTGCTTGGGGAGATATGATTATAATAATAATAAAAAAATCTTCTTTATTTTTATTTTCATAATGTTTTATATAATTGCACACAAAAAATACTTAGATTTTGGCATTAAATAATCCATACAGGCTGATATGCAGCGAAACAAAGTCAACCAACTAACAGTACCTAATTAAAGCAAAATTATGAACAATACATTTTATCTGTAGTTGAAGACATACAATTGTGTTGAAAATATATTTAATTTAAGCCATAGTATTATGTTCAAAATATTTAGATTTCGATATTAAATAACCCATAGAGATTAATATGTCACAAAATGAAGCCTACCAATGAACAGTACATATTCAAAGCAAAATTACTAACAATGAATATTTGAAGTAAAACTTTGAACAATACATTTTAATTGTAGTATATTTAATTTAATTGAAGCCAGAAAATTAGGTTCAAATTAATCAAATTTTTGGCATTAAACAATTCATATGCTGTTAAACAAAGTCAACCAACAACATTTATTAGTTCTACCTGTTTAGACCTTCATAATTAGAAGCCCCTGTGCCACATACACATGATCGAATCATCCACATTTCTTTTTTAATTAAGCGTAAGTTTCACTCAAACTGCTTCTTCACCAGAACTGTCACAAGAGGATGCATCTCGGACCACTACAATTTTAACTACTTCAAGTCCAGGATTAACCATTAACCATCTATTCTACATATTCTCATAATATGCACCTCTTACATTCTCTCAATACAACCATCACCCTCTACCTTGACTGACTCTTGGACCTTGTATTGAGTGAGAAATAGTATTGAAATATATGAAAAATTTCCTAAGAATACTGCAATCTTGTGAAAAACACTTCTAAAAGAACATAAAAGAAGAATGACATTTGTGGATAAGATTTATTCATTCATGTGGAATAGTTGTTATTTAAATATGTCTTTTTAAAATAACCTTAAGCTGAAGACTTGCTTTAACACTATAGTACACTTTTTAAAGAACAAGAGACAAACAACAAAGAAATAGAAATTGAGTTAAAATTAGAATAGTTATCATTTCACGAGACCCTGAATTATCAACTTTCTTAATGAATGGATTTTTTTTCAGAGAAGCCCCATAAATTTAACACTTATTAAGACTTAAAGTTATCCCAGACCTTAAGTGAAACTCATTTGTTTTGAATTTGAAAAATACATCATTTAGATGCAGTTAGGACACATCATCAGTGATGTTACCCTGGGTCATTGACGGTTTCGTTCCTTTACAAACATCATACCTTCTCCCTAGGTTGACCCAGCCAAGGTTGATCAGGCACCGGCCTGTGTCCTAATCTCTATTTGCTACATTATTGGAATGCAAAATGTTTTGGTTGCACAGAAGAAGTGGAAAAATTTCTTGAATAAGGTCGTCCACAAATAAATGAATGTCCAGTGGTAATATGTACATGGTTCCAGTAAATATCCGGAAATATATAAATTAAAATAAAACATATTATCCATCATGAAAGATACTGAAAAAATGGTCTCTTCACGGAGTACCTGATTCTCTGGCTATCCTCTACTTTTACAAGAGCCAGATCAAGATGTAAATGAAGCACTGCTATCATATATAGAAAGGTGCTGCGATACGGCAGTGAGACATGAACCACGTATGCCAGGCAAGAGAGGCATCTAAACACCTTCCATGTGAGAAGTGTCTGACATATATTTGGAATCTTATGGCAAGGCAAGGTGTCCAACACTGAGGTCCTGTCATGAGCCAGTCTGCCTACCATGTTCACACTCCTTAAACAGTGCAGACTCTGCTGGCTAGGCCATGTCCACCGCATGCCAGACAGTCACATTCCAAAAAACCTCCTATATGAAGAGCTGGCCTCTGGAAGAAGACCCACTAAGCGGCCACAACTGCAATATCATCATAAAATGCAATAAGTTGTGGGCATCAACACGGAGTCATGGGAGAGCGTAGCAGTCAACCGGTTCAAATGAAGAGGAATCCTGGCTCAACAATTCAAATCAAGAGAGGAGCGGCTGACACAAGTCGCCAAGGAGCAACAGGTTTGCAGGAAGCAAAATGACAGCTCTGACAGACCAGAAACAAAACATAAATGCAGCCTCTGAAACAAAGACAGTCACTTCCGCATTGGCTTCTACAGTCACAGACGTTGATGCTCCAGCCAAGTAGACAACTAGGATGCTATCCATGGTCAACCCTGACCAGCAGAGGCCTACTATTACTGCACTGTCTTTCCTTTCCAAAATCGATAGAGTCCAAAAAGCATCTATGCAGCCTTGTGGGTGATAAATTATTTTATATCTGACAACCCCTCCGCCATGAAACATTGCAATCCTCTTGCTGCTTTATCACTATTTCCATGTAGAGTGTTCAGATGAACTAGATTCCTTAGTTCCACTAATTCTAACCATTTTGACTAAGACCCATAATAGTGAACCGCCATCAATCTCTTTGTATTCTTTGGTAAGATATAAATTTCACTGTTGCAGCAGTATCTCACAAACTGCTACTTTTTGAAAATGACACCCAAAAGAATGCTTCCATGATCATTAGATTCTTAATTTGTTCATGTCCATGGCTAACCATCATCTTCCCCTTATATCTCCATAAATTAGTTCTCTTATTTTGTAACACTCTACATTGAGTGGCTGATGTGCCTTGTAGTGCAATGAATATCAGATCAGTATGAGAAATCAGTAGAGCTGTTCAAATTTCATAACCTTGGGAAAGGTATTCATCCATTGCTTCTCCCTCCAGCTATGGGCTGAATAGCAGGACAGATTAGGTTCTATAAAAGAAATGGCAACCTACTGTGGGAAAATCTTCTGCCTTGTCAGTAATGCATCAAAAGAGACTGTCTAAGAGTGTATCCCATATAATACTTAAATAACTGACATTGTGAACATCATTGTAAAAAATTTTTAAAAAGTTTAAACAAATTGACTCATTTGCAAAATGTTTTGGTTAGTGTTTTCTGTGGCCTTCTTCAACTGTAGAAAGGAAAGGTCTTTAGACTGAATCACAATTTATTGCTGTGAATTCATTGATACACTCAGTATATTTGCTATAATTTCTTTTTTATGTACCATTATTTCCTGAACAAGCCTCACTGAAAACACTAGTTTCAATGTTAATTGCTAAAATTAGGCTTCAAGAATCATCTTCAAAGCTGTGATGACTATGGCCAAACTATAAGCAAGTGGAAGATTGTAAAGCAGACTAGACAAAACTTATTGGGGTTTTAAGAACCGAGATTTTTAAATATATATTTAAGTATATACAAAAAATATATAAAACAAAGCAGTGGAAGAGTAAAGATTGGAAAGAATTATAAAGTTTGTGGACTATTTTTTATAATTATTTCCCCACAAGCAAAGCAGGACCGCCACTAGTGAGAGGGAAACAAAAAACAAGCTACAGAGGATATTGAAGAAAGAATAAGAGAAAGTAGGGAACCAAAGAGATAGAAGATGGCAAGTGATGTTGCATTTAAACTTTTGAAGATTATAGCTATCAGGAAAGCAAATAAATAGGAAGGAATTCCTCAAATGGGAAGTGTGAGGAAAAAAACTGTTAGAATAAAAGAGGCAGATACATTTAACTATTTCAATGGTAAAAAGGTGAGACCTAGGTGCCAATCTAGTAGCACAAATAAATACATGTTGTTGGGGAACTAAGATAAAAGCTTGTCAGAGCAGTTTCCATGAAAATACTTGTAGAAAAGACAGAAGGAAGCCACATCAAATCAGCAAGAAAGTAACCAAAGGCAGTCTGCCAAGTCAGGACCAATTAAGATTCTACTTTTGATTTTGTCAAGAATCTCAATAAAAATAGTAGAAGCATCCAACGTGATAAGGCAACAGTATTCAGTGCATGGATCAATGATAGATTTATAAACGTGCAAAATGGATTCTGAGAGGAAAAACATACAGTGACCAAAAGTAGTCATTCCATTTAAGGTCATTTGAGTGAGGCCAAGTGTGATACTCTAGAAGACTAGCATCATTTATTCTGATGGTGGGTAGGAAAATCTTTTTATGGTAGTTAAAGGAGAGCAGCTTCATTTTGGAGACATTAAAATTTATGAGCCATTTCCTACTTTGGATTGAATAAAAAAAACAACATGAAATGGTTAATCAGTTAACATTCCTCACTCTAAGAACAAAAAAAAATATATATATGCACAATGACTGCTAAAGAGGAGAAAGAAAAATTCTAATAAGGAATCATCAGGATGAATTACACAAAGTACATTAAAACCCATCAGCTATTTCTTTTGCTTACAAATGGAAGGCTGCTTGGACTTAATATGAATGGTCACAGAATTCAAGGATGTTACTCTATGCACCTTTTACTGATGACAGTGACAGATAAAGCAGAAATTGGATTATTTATTAAATGGGCAGCAATTGCAGAACCAGACATATTCACAAGTGTGTGCAAATTTTCATACTGACTTTGATGGAGCTTAGCAAGTACATGCTGATCAATCCTATGCATCAGCTCTGATTAGTTCTGCCATTTTATTTGCTCTGACATCATAGATCATGATACAGGAGCAGGAAATCTTTACAAATAAATTTTAGAATAGGTTAGAAAATGAAAACATGTTCTGAATTGTCAGAAAAAAGTAGCAAAACTAGATGCTTTAAGTTATTTTGCCACAGTAATCAGAAATAGGGACACATTTCTGGACCATACTATATAAGTTTATTAAATTGCTCAATTTTAGCATGAATATCCAGAGGAGGGACATTTTCAAGGAAATTCTTCAGAATTTAATTTGGTTTTAAAACAGATAATTATGGCTCAATGTACCAAAATCTTAACAAAATCAAGGTTTTATTGCTTCGGATAAAGAAAGAGACCCAGTGAGTGTGTGGTGGATAGGAAATTAAAATCAACCTCCTTCTTCACTTTTACAAAAATTCACAATGATCTATGAAATCCTGGTTTTTCCCAAATAGAAAAAGGATTGACCATGTGCTGAAAGAATATGTCAAAACTGGATTTCGCAAGTAGATGTTAAAGTAATTTTCTGACCAATGGAAGCGATTTACAAGACTTGAAAGGACTTAGCAATCAAGTGTGAAAAATCTGAATGACTATAAATGGTTTTGATCAGTGTCAGTCAGACAGATGGGAGCAGTGAGACGAAACAACTAAAATGTAACTGAAGAAACTTCAACCACAACACAGACATAGTTCACGTCGAACATCATTCTCTTTCTCCTTCTTTCTTGTATGCTGATTCCTTTTACTACTTCTTCTCCATTCAAAGACATACATACCTACATACACATAAACTCTTTCAACAAATTACTACTACGAACATTTGTACACACTCTTGATACCTTTAACTTTCTCATTGAACATTAACTGCTACAATTCATGTTATCCTTCTCTATCAATAATTTCTATTTTAACATGAAAAATATATATTTTTATTCTGTCACACTCTTCCACACAATTTCCATAATCTCCAACCAACCAACAAAAAACCTTATGATAATTCTGGATAAAACTTGTAAGCTGTAGGGAGTTCCATTATGTATGACACAAGGCTGAATCAAATAAACATTAACCATCTCCCTGGTGACCCCCGACGGTTGAAAAGATCATGCACCCTGCATCTTTACTGGCAACCCCTGACGTCCAAGGAGCATGCAATGGAAGAATCACTTCTTCAAGTGCACAATCCAGTAAAAATAGGCATTCATTCCATGAAAATTAGAAAAACTGATCCTGATTTGTATAGTGGCACATCAAGAAAAGGCTACACCACATTGTTTTTCTTTTCACACGTAAACTTTAACACTGAATAAAATTCATTCAGTAAACAATGAGAAATGCACATTGTCCTTCAACATCTTCTCTTTTTCTATGTGCCTTGTCTTTTCAGAATGTAGGCGATCATGGCCTTCCACATCTCCGTATCCCTGGTGGCTTTTAGCACACTTTTTCCTTTAACATCAGGCAACACCTGTTCTGTGATCTACCTGCTCAGGCTCTTCAAATATGTTATCTGCTGCTTTCTTCTGTCTCTTTTTCCCTCTATCTGGTCTGTTAGTATCACATTCTCCAAGCCCTCCTTCCTCATTGCATGCCCCAGGAACTTTAGTTGTCTCTTCCTGATGCTCAGTATTAATTTCCTTTTCTTTCCAAAACCTCATCATTGCTCACATGCTCGGTGTTTGAAAAACACAAAATACAGGTGTGATGGGTATTGTTGCCATTTTATATTTTTAATTTTGCACAGGAGCATTTTTTTATTTTGATATTGTGAACTGCCACGAATAGTAGAGTCAGTTTCTCATCTTTGAGATAAAAAGCACCATGACACATTTCACTCTGCCAGAAATTTAGAAACGGCATGCTGTACTCTTTAGTATCTATGCTGGAAGTTCTAACACAAACATTTCAGAGTGTTTCGGTGTTAATCCGGGGACAGTACAGAGGATTCAGAAAGAGTTTGATGCATCTAACGATAATCACAAAGGTATGGCAACTCAGAAAACTTACTCTGATTATTCTGATAAGAAAGAACCCTTGAATTTGTTGGTGAGGGTCTAAGACTTAACATAGAGGACTGCATCAAGTGCCTTGATGAGGTAGTGATGCCCTCAGCTAAGAAGATGACTGCTGGAAGTCCCTATATCTGGCAACAGGACTCTGCACCATGCCAAACAAGCAGGAAAATCCAGTCATGACTGTCAGACAATTACTGCAGCCACATCACCCCTTATAGCTGGCCAACTAACTCCCCGAACTGCAACCTCCTTGATTATATGTGAGGTGCAGTTAAATGAGAGACTAATGAAACTCCTTGTAATACAACAGCTGAACTAAAAAAAATAATTATGGCAACATTTACCAAGTTAAACAAAAAGACTGCCCAGAAGAGTTGCAGATTTCAAAGTTGTTTGGAGGTTGAGTTTGAAACCAATGGTGATTTTATTGAATAAATTTACTCTTTAGTATATAGGGAGCTCGATCATGTTTGCTAAATTGGCCTTGTGACAAATATAACTGAACTCCCCACAAGTTAGGATTATCATCATCAGAAGGTTGAAAGAATATAAGTATTTTGTTTGTGAAATATTATTAACTGAACTGAATAACATCAATTTTGTAGGAAAGAAATTATTAACTGTGTAAATGTTCAAAGAGAAAATGTAGTATGGAGTTAAGTGTATCCAGAGTCCATAGTTCTAGTAAATGTGTGTTTGCAGAAAAGATTAACAGTAGCAATAAGGTCTGTGTTCCTTTCTTTCTTTTAGCGGACGGCGAGAAAGTAAAAAGAAAGGAAAGGCAATAAAGGAAAATTGTACTGATCAACATTAATTTTTAAGAGTCAGTGCCTTATTCTTGTTGTTGTTGTCATCTTCTTTGTTGATGGCAAGAATGGTGAGGACAAAGAAGAAGAAATAAAAAAACAGCATGCAAGAAAGAAAAGGTGTACGAATGTATGTCGTCAAGGCATGTCTGATTCAGTGGTTTGAAATTTATTTTGTCACATTTTGGCAGTGTCATACCTGATCTTACACCCATCTGACTGATTCCACTTTCTTCTTCTATATATTAGCAAAAGACTTTTTAGCATCAGCTTGTTAACTTCTCTCAGTTTTGTAAATTGCTCCCTTTCATTAGTTAGAAAAATATTTACACCAGATTGCAAAGTTTGGCTTTATCTTTTCCTTCAGTACAGGGTCAATCCTTTTCCCTGTTGGTCAAAATTAGATTTCACACTGGATTGCAAAATCTGTAAACAGTGAAGAGAGAGTTACTTTTAATTCCATATTTATCACAAGTATTTCAAGATATCTTTGTGTCACTTTGGTAAATATATTTGTTAAAATGAGATGTCAGTGTTATTTTCATTTTTGTCTGATTTAGATGACAATTTATCTATCACTCCCTATATGGCTCATAAAATCCTCTGATTAGTTCTGACATTTATAAATTTAAATCAAGAAAATAAAATGATGAGGCTACTGAACATCTTTACAAATGGATTTCATCCTCGGTTGGCAGGTGAAGACAAACTGTGGATAATAGAAAAATAATGAAGTTACACACTGAGAGATTTGCTTAGTAAATCCAGTGCTAAAGTTGCCAATCTGCATTAATCATAATTAAACTGGACACTTTTCCGGTTAATAGAATTTGTGTTTATTAAGTTGTAGACTTTTAGCATGAATGCTAGATGATACAATATCCTGAAGGTAGCCATTTTTTGTTAAAACATTTGCAATAAACTCAATTTAAGAATTTAATTTGGTTTTAGAACAGATCATTAGAGAAAGATGAACCAGAAGTCTTAATCAAATCAAATTTTTATTGCTTAGGATATTGTTCCAATGAGTGTGCAATCCAGTAAAAGTAACCTTTCAATACACAAAGTTCAGAAAAGCCTGACTTGTGTACTAGAATATCAAAAATAGGCAAAATTGCATTAAACTTCCTCCATGTAGGCACTAATGCTATATGCAACTCATTCAATAATCCATGGAAAACTTCAGGTTTCTCCTCATTGTACGAAAATAATTTTTGTTATTTTTGTACATTTTTACTTATACTCTTAAGATTTCTTCATTTAAAGCCCCAATAAATAAAAAATTAGTACAGTACTTGTTAGCAATTGTATAGCACTAGTTTAGTAGGTGGGAAAAAGGATCTTTTTCAAGACCTACGGGCTTCCTTCACTAAAAGAGATTATTTACTAAGTAGTATGTCATAGTATTTGGTAGCTTCCGGTTCTTACGTTTTTGTTCAACAGGGCTCTCGAGGCTTAGTTAAAAAGCAGTTTTTTTCTTTTAAGAACCATTTCACCCCAAGCAAGGCAAGACTGCCACTGGTGTGCAGGACGGGGGTTACAGAGAGAGAAAAACAAAGTACAGACAATATGAAAGGTGGATAGGGTGTAGGGATTAAATAAAAATACAAAATAAAATAAAAACTCTAAATAAAATAAAAATACAAAATAAAATAAAAAGTACGAAATAAAATAAAAATACAAAATAAAATAAACATAAAAACCTCCCAGGAATCCTCTGACAGGAAAGACAATTGGCGCATGCGCAAAAAAGAGAGGCTTCCTGGTGCCAAAAATAAACTCTATCTCTTTCTCTATTGGACTTTGAATGGTAAAGACGTGCCAAACTGTTCGGGAAGGAATTTCCCCAACAAGAGGTCATTGGAACCAAAAATAAAATCAGTATCCATACTGTCCCTCTAGTGACTCTGTATCTTTCCTTTTCTCTTTGCCTATTTATTTCAGTGGTGAAAGCCATTCAGCAAGTTTTGGATGTTTAGGCGAAAGACTTAACCCAGTAGTAATAGTCATAACATTCCATAAGGGTTTAGGGAGGTAAGAGATGGCAAGTTTCATTTAAAATTTTTAAGACTGTAGCTACCAAGGAAACAAATATATGGAGAGAGTTCCACGGATAGAATGTGTGATAAAATGGCGGAGTGGAATTGTCAGTTACAATTGACCATTTGGATGGTAAAATAGTGTGGCCTTAATGCCAATCAAGTAGCATGACTCCTAACACACTAACTCGCAACCATTCTCTCAAACACTCTTTCCATGTACATCCTTACCCATCTATCACCCTCCTTCTGACATTTCCTATAGCTAACCACTCTCTCATCACCTTCCCCTATGTAACCCTCTTCGCAATAGTGGCAGTAGAATGCCTTGCTTGGGGTGAAATGATTTTTTTAAAAAAATAAGTAAATTGGGGCACCAGGCAAAGAAGATTTCTAGAGCAGAAGCCGTGAAAATATTTGTAGAAAGGACAGAAGGAATCCACAACCCATTGGTAAGACAATGACTGAAGGCAAGCTGCCAAGTTGGGATCAATTATTTTGCAGATTATTCTCTGGAATTTGTCAAGAGCATTGAGATGAAT
This sequence comes from Ascarosepion bandense, assembly GCA_037127315.1. Lineage (NCBI taxonomy): Eukaryota > Metazoa > Mollusca > Cephalopoda > Sepiida > Sepiidae > Ascarosepion > Ascarosepion bandense. The sequence goes on from JBBBDQ010001603.1 coordinate 3,745,124, forward strand.
AGCAGGATCACCCAACCAGATATGGCAACAGTATTCAACGCATGGACAAAGAGTAGAGTTATAAATGTGCAAGATGGATTATGAAGAAAACCTCGAGATGAATAGCAGGACCACCCAACCAGATATGGCAACAGTATTCAATGCATAGACAAAGAGTAGAGTTATAAATGTGCAAGATGGATTACGAAGAAAACATCGAGATGAATAGCAGGATCGCCCAACCAGCTATGGCAACAGTATTCAACGCATGGACAAAGAGTAGAGTTATAAATGTGCAAGATGGATTATGAAGAAAACCTCGAGATGAATCGCAGGATCACCCAACCAGATATGGCAACAGTATTCAATGCATAGACAAAGAGTAGAGTTAGAAATGTGCAAGATGGATTATAAAGAAAACCTCGAGATGAATAGCAGGATCACCCAACCAGATATGGCAACAGTATTCAATGCATAGACAAAGAGTAGAGTTAGAAATGTGCAAGATGGATTATAAAGAAAACCTTGAGATGAATAGCAGGATCACCCAACCAGATATGGCAACAGTATTCAAAACATGATGAAAGTATAAAAATACACTTTTATAGAAATATATACATAAAAATAAACTTTTGTGAAGGAAAAATATTACCAACAATACATTTTTAAAGAAAAATTTTTTCCAATAACACATTTTTGAAAGAAAAAAAGTTATTCTCAGTAAAAAACTTTGAATACAAAACTAGAAGACATTCTCAATTTTCTAAAATATAAAAGAATAAAAACAAAAACTATTCTTTAAAATCTGACTAAATCAACCTTCTAACTATAACCGAAGATTAAAAAAAATATGTTAAAAATCCCTTTCTTGGCATTAAATAACCAACAGAGGTTGATATGCTGTTAAACAAAACTCAAACTCCTCCACTTATTCTTCTTGGCTGACTGATTGATTTTTTATAGAAAAAGATTAATACTGCAACATTGAATGCAGTTGATTAGGCCAGAATTTGAACTCAGTATCATTTATGAGTCAAAAACAAAAAAAAAAAAGGAAAAAACAAGTCAGTTTATACAAAAAAAATTCACAAGTTAAGCCACATAAAGCCTGGTCAGTACCTTCATGGGTAACCACTTGGGAATCAAATTCCAGTTGGGTTCATCATATTCACTTACACACAAATACCCATGGAAGAGATATGAATCTGACTTTTTTCCATCTATGGGTTAATTAGTAAGATTTGTATCACTAAACCATTAAAAAAGTTCTTATAATGTAAAAAATATTTTGTAGTTTTAGATAACATGGTGGATAGGAAATGGATCACTAAGAGTAAGCCCTTGTGCTTTGGTGATGTTATCTTCTTGCTTGGGTGTAACATGATTATAAAAAAAATAAGGACACTACACAGTAACAAGATTAAAGTTGTTTTCATAGATATCTGCTAAGTAAGACATGTGACTGGATAAAAAGAGTGTTCAGAACATTATATTTTGCTGTGTAAAATAACATATATATATATATATATATATATATATATATATATATATATGACCTTAAACAGCAAATGTAATTGACAGTTACATCCGGCCGTGGGTGATGTCAGCAAAGAACAGAGGTGGTTGACATATGTGGATGATCTTAACCGGGTGCAATGAGAAAAAAAAAATAAATAAACAAACACAAGCAACAACCAGCTTGAAAGGCAATAGTCAGCAAGGATTGACAGATAAATCTGGCCATAGATAAAAGTCAGCTGAGGAAAAGGGTGGTTGACAGATATATCCAGCCATAAATGACATCAACAATGTGACAACCCCCCCCCAAAAAAAAAACAAAAATGCATGGGAGTTTTGGCTGATAGGACAGAAAAACTCCTGCTGGCTTCCAACTCCTGACAGCCCCTCCGTGTGTGCAACTCTCTCAGGCTGCCCTTCTGCTCCACATAAGCATCACCGATAAAGAATAAAGATATGAGATTATATTTTTATATGTAAGTATTCCTTGTTGTTTGTCCAGATCTAGCATTCTATACTACATTCTTAGCAGCAGAGAAATTCTTTTCTTAGGGTCAAAATTTTTTCCTTATGAAAACTTTATAAAATGCAAGGTAATAACGAAACATAATCAGAGCTATAGCAATTAATCAGACAGGGATGGAAGATATGCTGTTGGGTTTCATTTAAAGTGGAGATGTCCAGTTTGTGTTTGTTCCCTGGAGACCGAGACAAGTGTCTAACAAAAGTGGAAGCACAATCAATCATTAGGTAAAGATGTAACACAAATTTAATGGCATTTGCCACAACTTTGCAAGCCAAACTTTTTGAACACACATATGTTCACAAAAGGGAAAAAGAAAACTGTTTTTGTTGTGGTTTTTCTAATTGGAATTTTTCTTCAGTAAAGAATAGAAAATGGAGAACAGTATTGTTGGTAAGCATGAAGCCTGGAATCTTGGTTAAGACAATTCTTTAAACTTTACAGATTGGCACTACAAAGTCAAAAACAACTTTACCAAATAACAGAAACCACATCACTTGAAAACTAACAACAGCAGCAGCGACTAAAATGAATAGCACATATAACTTGAAAAGAAAATAATGACATGAAACAAAAGGTTGACATTCCACACTACTTCAAATAAAAGGTTAGGATGGAAAACACCATCAATTCTTAAAAGAGTGATAACAGCTAATGGAATTGAGAAAACTATGGTCCATTCCTTGCATTCACTTATGCACAAATATCCATGAGAAAGGTATTAATCTGTCTCTTCCCTCCATTTATGGGTTAAATAACAGAACAGATTGGGTCCTATAGCCTTTGCTGGCAACCAGTCTACCACAGAAAATAATAGCAACCTACTGGAGGATAATCTTCTGCGCAGTCAGTTATGTCTCTTTTGAGACATGAGTGCCCAAGCATGTTTCATGTATGGCACTTATCTGACCGATTTTCCTGAAAAATTATTTTAAAAGAAATATTTTGTGTATTTCACCTGAAAGCAATATTGGCTGCTTGGTCAATGAAAGCAAAATTATTTCTTGTCGTGAAATGCTTACTATTACTATTATTACTGTTACGATTATAAAGAGAAATCATTTTTTATTTTAAAAAGTTTATCACAAGTTTCTATTTTCAAGCTCTTTTTTCTATAATTCTGGTTGAAAAGAAAGCATTCCTTGTCTGGTTTTCTTTAAGGCATTTGCCTTTCATCATCCTTTGATATAATATATAGATATATATATATATATACACTGTTTAGTTTAAAATAATTATGTGTTTTCTTGAGAATCTTTATTTCTTGCAAATTACACTTTCTATTCTTTACAATAATCATTTTTATGTTGTTGGAATTTCTTAGATGAAGCATTGTCATTATCAATTTTTTACTAGTTTATCTTTCATCTTATTTTTGTTGCTTTTTCTCATGACACGCAGATCTATTGTTCTCATCTTTATTGTTATTATCACATTTCAGTCAATGTGCCTTTCTGAGTTCAAATTCTAGTTGAATTCATAACATTCACTTGTGTGCTAACATCCTTGGGAAAGGTATGGATCCATCTTTTCTCCTTCCAGCTTTTGGTAAATAGCAGGACAGGCTGGGTTCTATAGCCTTGGCTGGCAACCAGTCTACCACACCCTGGACGACCTCATCAAACATGAAGGAGAGGCTTGAAGTAACAGAAATGTGGTTTTACAGAAGGATGCTGAGGATACCATGGACAGAAAACATGTGCAACAATGAGATGTTGGAAAGGATGCAAACGAGAAGAAAACTGATAATAAATATCAGGAAGAGACAAATGAAGTTCCTGGGCCACGTTATGAGGAAGGAAGGCCAGATAAATGGAAGAAGAGACAGGGGGGAAAGCAGCACAAGACGTACTTGTTAGGTCTGAGCAAATGGTTGACGAAGCAGGGCTTAAAAGAGATACCAAGAGAAAAATTATTGAGAGTGACAAGAGACAGAGCCAAGTGGAAATCCATGAACACCTACATCCTCAAGTGTAGTGAAGAAAACGGCAACTTACCTCATCAAACCAAGCGACAGCGCGTCGCGTTAATACTATGATGGAAAATGCGGCGAAAAAGAAAATTACAGACCCAAGCAGAAAAAAGGGGCACATATTCCGCATAACATGCTGAAGAAGGAATATTTAAAAAAAAAGAAAAAAGTCCATCGCAGGAGTCGCTATGGTAGTGTATGCAAATATTTGGCATCCTCTCTGAGTTCTCGATCAATGGAAAAAATTGATCAGCCGATAAAAGCAGTCGTTGTTCTCAAAGCGGGGAAGAATGTTTTTGGGTCTAACTGGTTAGGTGGATAGCTGTTCGCAATGTCGTACCGGCGAGTTGAATTGTCAGCATTTTCTTTTTCTGGCTCGATATTCGAGTAATTTGCGAGAAAATATTTCCTACATCAAGGAACACGGCACATAAAGAAGAAGAAAAATTGCGAGAAAATCTCTACCCCACGTGTGTTTGGGGACCACCTGAAGGGCTAGAAGCCAGCTCAACCCACTCAGGATGAATGCTGCCTCTACTACAAGTAAGTGAGACAATCATGAGAGAATTAAAAATTCTACTACAATTTATTATTGATTGTGGCCATGATCTTAAAATCATAAGATATGCAGATGGCACAGTGTTGATAGCAGACAAAAAAGAAACTACATGAACTCCTACAGGTAGATAACAAAGGCAAGAAGAAAGGACTAAATATCAATTGTAAGAAGATAAAATGCATAGTTGTTAGCAAAAAGAAAAGCGTAACATGCAAATTACAAATTGGAGGTATCAAAATAAATTTTTGTTTCATAAATCTTTTTATGACACATAACTTAGATCAAGCAGGAGTCTTCAATGCAATTAGACAGTGAATAGTTACCACATCTCTTGAAATAAGAAACCCATTTCTGGCATTATAATTTTAATGAGACTAATCTTAAATTCATTAGCATTAGAAATTAATTTTAAATGCTAAATATCTCCAATAAAAAAAACAAACTCTGATATCATTATTCATTATTGGCTGTCACAATCTTAACAATATCAGATATACAGATGATACTGTTGATAGCAGACACAGAGAGGAAACCACAAGAACTCCTACAAAAAGTATGGAAAGAAAGAACTAAAGATGAATTGCAAGAAAACAGAATGCATAGTCGTCAGTGAAAGGAACAGTTCAACATGCAAATTAGAAATTAGAAATACAAAAATCAAACAAGTACAAAAATTTTAAATATAACAGAGGACAGAAAGTGAGACACTAGAATCTGGAGGTTTACTGGGATGGCCAAAGATGTCTTTCAAAAGCTAAGTTTAGAAGAAACAGAATATTTTTGGCTAGAAACAAAGAAAAGTGTACTGAACTTTTAAGTAGTTTGGTTTGGTTTAAGTTTAACAACCCATCAACCATTTTGGTCATTTAAGGGTCAGTCTTTAAAAATTGGCAATATTTTTTCAATCAAAAAAGTTTTGTTGGCAATATATTTTTCATTCAAAAAAATGTTTTGTTGGTAATATATTTTTCATTCACATAAGTTTTGTTGATAATATATTTTTCATTCCAAAAGTTGGTAACATTTTTCATTCAAAAAATGTTTTGTTGGTAATATTTTTCATTCAAAAAATGTTTTGTTGGTAATATTTCTCATTCAGAAAAGGTTTCGTTGGTAAATACTTTCATAGCATTTTGACCCCAGTTTGAGGGTTAACTATTTACCCATAGCTGGGACCCTAACAGGTGCTACCACTCTGGGTCAGGGTGGACCTGGGAACAACAGCAACTGAGGTGGTTCCATGCTCCTCACAATCTCCAAATCAGAGGCCTTGCTGCCGGATGCAGTTTACCATCATACCCAGGACCACTTTTAAGCAATATCAACAGCCTTATATGGCAGTGAATACTCTTCCCAGTTGAAGAAATGACTCGAAGCAACAGAAATGTGGTTCTACAAAAAGATGTAGGGGATATCATAGACCGATCATGTGAGAAAATGGAAACAAAAAGGACACATCTTTAACATCAAGAAGAGATGGTTGGAATTTTTACAACACATAATGAGGAAAGAGAGCTTAGAAAATTTGATACTCACATGGTTGAAATTTTTAAGGTACATAATGATGTGTGTTGTGGTGAAGTGGCTACCAGCTTGGAACGAGAAATCGAAGAGATGAGTTCAAATTTCAGTTGTATTCATTGCATTCACTTACATGCAAATACCCTTGGTATTACAAATACATCTGTTCTCCCTCCATTTATGGGTTAAATAGCAGAACAGGTTGGGTTCTTTAACTCTGGTTGGCAACCAGTCTAATGCAGAAAGAAACGGCAACCTACTGCAGGAAAATCCGCCCAGTCAGTCATGTCTCTTTTGCAGATATGAATACCCAAGCAAGCATTATGTATAGCACTTAACTGACTGAATGAAGAAAGAAGGATTGGAAAATTTTATACTCACAGGGACAGATAGATGTCAAGAGAGATAGAGGAAAAAAGGATAACCTACCTGTGGAGCTTAATTGAATGAATGGAGACGGGTTTGAGAGAGTTGTTCAAAAGACAAAATTTATTAAGAACTACAAAAGATAAGAAGTCCTGAAGAGACATGTTACATAAAAAAAAGAATACAGAACAACACTTAAAGGGGATTAATAGTGATAACATACAAATATTGTATATTATACTGGAAAACAACGATTGTCTTCACAGGCAATAAGAAACATGTATATATAAAAACTAGCAGTATAGCCCAGCATTGCTCGGGTGTAATGAAAGCTTTAAAACTAATCCATGGTCCTGGAGCTCAGACTCTTTGGATGTTGGCACGAAAGACTAAAAAGCAATAGATGTTTCTAGTTAAAGCGAAACTGTAGACTGAAAGAAAAATGAATGGATGTAAGTCACATTTTGATTTCCTGGTATCGATATCAAATAAGTTTTTTTTTGTCGTAAACTGAATTTTGAAGGCTAAATAAGTCCTCTGAATAAATGGTATCATGGCTGAGACTAAGAACTACAATTAGTTCTACTTAGAGCCAAACCCGAAGCAAAAACTAAAATAAAAGGGTTGAAAATATACAGACACACAGGCAGATAAACAGACACACATACAAACATCTTGCCTTTTATATATATATATATATATATTATCAATTTTCTGCACTATTGTAAGAACTGCAACCTTGAAACTTCTGAATATTGTTTCTTATGTCTTTGTCTATGAGTGTATTGAATTTGATTAAAATCAGACCACTCTTTCTTTAACCCGATTTTTTCGATTATTGATTTTTTATATTTATCGGGGGTACCTCGACACAAAACCTAGCTAAGAACATTCGCAGACGCTTATAGTACAACTGTGTAAACCTTTAAGAAAATCGGTTCAGCCATTTCGGAGTATATAGGTAACGGGGACACACACACACACAGACACACACACAAAGTTCCATTTATAAATAAGTTTAGATATAAATTTATATTTTTATTCTTCATCTGTTACAGTTGTGTAGAGTAGGAGGGTAGCTGGAGAGAGATCGGGCATATACAAAGAAGCTATTGGGTTGTCATTAACCAGTCTCTGCATCTTCAGCCAGCAAGGATCTCTCTTCTCTCTCTTTCCATTTTCTGTTCTTTTTCTTCATCTGCCAGAACCCCAGACTTATAGAACCCAAAAATTTCTATGCATTTTTTTGAGTTGTTACTTAACTGATGTTATCTACTGCCAGATACATCTGCCAATCATTTTCATCAGCTCTCACTTTTCAAGCTGATTGTCATCTATGTTTCTGTCTTTGATGTTGCACCCTGCCACCACCATCCATGGCCAGGTACTTTTGTCAATCATATTTTTACCAGTCAAGGTAATGTATTACACAAATGGATTTTCAATAATATAATGAATAAATTTCAATAATAAAATTAAAGCAAACATTACTGGCAAAATTGGGTTAATATAGTATGTACATGAGAAATATATATATATATAAAGGCAGTTCGTGAGGAAAATGGAATTCCAAGCTCATCAAATTGTTGTTCCAATCTTCTTTCACTTTTTTTGCTTTTCTCCATTTTTTTTGTCCTCAGTTGGAGTAGATAGACTAAACTATCGCCCGGTTCACACTCCACCCATGTCTTTTGAACAGGTGAAGAGGCTCATCCCTTGTTTGCTGTTTAGGATGTGGTTCCCGGCTTTCTTTTTTTTCCCCTAATCTTCTTTCACTTTCTTCTTTTCTCTTTTTTTTGTTCTCAATTGGAGTAGATAGACTTAACTATCGCCCGGTTCACACTCCACCCACGTCTTTTGAACAGGTGAAGAGGCTCATCCCTTGTTTCCTGTTTAGGATGTGGTTCCCGGCTTTCTCTTTTCCAATTTTTTCACACTTTTCTTTTTTTTTCTTTTTTTCAATTGGAGTAGATAGACTAAACTATCGCCCGGTTCACACTCCACCCATGTCTTTTGAACAGGTGAAGAGGCTTATCCCTTGTTTCCTGTTTAGGATGTGGTTCTCGGCTTTCTCTTTTCCAATTTTTTCACACTTTTCTTTTTTTTTCTTTTTTTCAATTGGAGTAGATAGACTAAACTATCGCCCGGTTCACACTCCACCCATGTCTTTTGAACAGGTGAAGAGGCTCGTCCCTTGTTTCCTGTTTAGGATGTGGTTCCCGGCTTTCTTTTTTTATTTTTTATTTTTTTCCCAATCTTCTTTCACTTTTTTTTCTTTTCTCCTTTTTTTTTGTTCTCAGTTGGAGTAGATAGACTAAACTATCGCCCGGTTCACACTCCACCCATGTCTTTTGAACAGGTGAAGAGGCTCATCCCTTGTTTCCTGTTTAGGATGTGGTTCCCGGCTTTCTTTTTTTATTTTTTATTTTTTTCCCAATCTTCTTTCACTTCTTTTTCTTTTCTCCTTTTTTTTTGTTCTCAGTTGGAGTAGATAAACTTAACTATCGCCCGGTTCACACTCCACCCACGTCTTTTGAACAGGTGAAGAGGCTCATCCCTTGTTTCCTGTTTAGGATGTGGTTCCCGGCTTTCTCTTTTCTAATCATTTTACTCTTAAGTAGCCCCATGTGCATCAGTGGCGTCACTGCCTTGCTTGGGGTGATATGATTAAAAAAAAAAAACATGAAGCTATTTCTTCTCCATCCCCCAGTTATGGGTTAAATATCAAAGTAGACTGGGATCTGCAGTCTTGGGTGATAAAGGGAAAAACTATGGAGAAGGTAACTGGAAATTACCCCACTATTTTTCCCAAGAAGTCAGGGTAATCACAGACAATAAAAAAAGGAATCTGTAGCACTATGATGTTTGTTTAAGAATGGTGATTTTCTAAGTGCAGCTTAAATGTGGCACAAGGCCAAAAATATGGGGCACCTAGTGAGGACTGAACTCAATACTCAATTGTAATGATTCTAGAGAAACAAGATTGTTAAGTATTACATCATGTTGAGGTGCCCAACTTTGTTAGGAATGACTGCAAAACACTTTCCCCTACTCTTTTATAGGCAGAAGCAGACAAATGCATGCTGGGATTTTTTTTAGCCAATAAAATAGGCTGGTTCTCAATTTGATTTAACACAGTCACCATCTGTCTTGAAGCTACAATGCTATTTGATCGAACACTTGACTCAGAAAAATAATTTTCAAATTTGAAGCTGAATTCCCTGCATGGAAGTGCCTATTCAAACTCACAGCTTAATAAAACAAATTTTGTCCTCTCGCTGCTGTACTAACATGTTCTTGTTAATGCATACAACGTAACTAGTGATGTCTAACCCTTTTGATTGACACAGGTGTGTATAATATGAAAAATATAAACAAGACTGACAAAAGTGTAATTACATAAAATACAGTTGGCTTCAAAGGCAATAATTGGTGAAAATGATTGACAGATGTGCTTAACTATTGATCACACAATGCCAAAAAGTTGGGGTTTTAAGGTTTGATTTAGTCAGATTTTAATTAAGATTTTTTTGTTTTTATTTGTTTTTATTTTAGAAAACTGAAAATGTCTTCTAGTTTTGTATTCAAAATTGTTTTACTGAGAATAATTTTTTTTCCTTCAAAAATGTGTTATGGTAATAATTTTTTCTTCAAAAATGTATTGTTGGTAATATTTTTCCTTAAAAATGTATATTTTTCTATAGAAGTCTATTTCTATGTATATATTTCTATAAAAGTGTATTTTTATACTTTCATCGTGTTTTGACCCTAGTTTGGGGGTTAACCATTTGCCCATAGCTGGGACCCTAATAGGTGCTACCACTCTGAGTCAGCATGAACCTGGGAACAACAGCAATTAAGAGGTGGTTCCATGCTCTTCACAACCTCTTTATCGGAGGCCTTACAACCAGATGCTATTTCCAGCAGTAGCAGTGGCATTATGCAAACATTGCTTATAAAATAGAGGTATTATATTTAAACATATTGCTGGTAAGTTTACAACAGAAACATGAATAAAATCAAGATAATAGAAATTCTCAATTGTCTTGAATTCAAGAATTATTGTTAAAAAGAGCTGTTTATACAACAATTACAGTTTGATAAAATTGCTACAGACATGTCTGCTTTGCAAATAGATGTGTGAGGCTATATGTTCAGAAGTGTGGTTAGCTTTTGTACATATATCTTTACATTTTCTGGCTTCAGAAATGATTGATTTAATCCTATTGACCTCTGACCTTTAATGGTCAAGCAAACACTGGCCAGGAATTTAAAGATTTCTTTTTCATAACTTTCCATTCAGTGCCTGGCTAATATTTCTCCATTCTTTCAAAATGCTTACTAGGTAACTTCAGAGATATTCAATTGTACCATCTTCAAGATCTCCAAGTCACATTTACGGCATTGTATTGCCATCATATTATCTCTCAGAAAGTATGAAGTCAGTATTGACTCCACAAATGGATATTGTTTGAAAATCAGGCATCGATCCCAATTTGGCAGATCGACTTCGGTCACTTTCTCTCGTGACGGTATGTGGCTTCTCTCTGTCTTTTCTACAAGTATTTTCTGCTCTAACAAGCTTCATTCCCCAGTGTCCAACCATCATGAATTTACTTGTGCAAATAGATTGGCAATTAGGTCCCACACTTTTACTGTTAAAATAGGCAAATTTAACTGCCACTTCTACTCGAGTAATTTCTTTTCTTGTATTTCTCACCTGTGGAACTCCTTTACACATGTCTGATTCCCTGATGGCTTAAGGTTTAAGTGCAACATCAATTACCATCTTCTATCTTCTTGACTTTCTCTTACCCTTTCTTCGACATCCCCTGTGCTGTTTTTTCTTTTCTCTCTTCCCTCTCCTCTTACTGTAACCCCCTGTGCACCAGTGATAATACTGCCTTGCTTGGGGTGAAATGATGAGAAAAAAAATTACAACCATCCACCACTTTTTGGTTATTAATTTTGCTTTTGAAAAAGACCTAGACAAAGGCCCAAGTTTTCTCCAGCTATGAGAGAAGGTTGCACCTTCAACAAAGCTGTTTTAAATGCGTGTTGGGTTTCAAGCTATTCCTTTATGTGCCACATCCATGTCAGTACATAGATCATCATTCTTCTTCTTCATGTGCAGTGTCTCTTCAGGATGTAGGCGATCATGGACCTCCACTTGCGCCTATTCCTTGTTACTCTCAACCCTTTTCCTCTTGGTATCTCTCCCAAAACTCACTCCAACATCAACCTTCTCAAGCGATCAGCTATGTCTCATGCTGATTTCTCCTGTCTCTCTTTCCTTCTATCCATCCTGTGAGTATTAGATTCTCCAAACCCTCCTTCCCCATTGTGAGTCCAGAAAATCTCAACTGCCCCTTCCCGATGCTAAGCATAAGTTTCCTTTTCATTTCCATCCTCTCCAAAACCATGTCATTGCTCTCATGTTCAGTCCATGGTATCCTCAGCATCCTTCTGTAGAACCAAATTTTTGTTGCTTTGAGTCTCAACATCTTTCAAGAGAATGTTCAGCATCTGATGCCATATAGGATGGCAGATATCCCATAAAAATCATATACTCTGTTCTTTGTTTCCTACGAAATTTTCCTGACTCTCAATATTCTGCTCTGCTTTTTGATCTGTGCTCTTGGACATCATAGCTTTCCATAACTTTTGTGTGGCTCTTCACAGTTTTTATTCCTTTGCTAAAACTTCCAGCCACCACTCTGCCATTCATTCATACAATATAAGTGACTTGCTTTCTTCCTCTATTTCTCTTGTTCTAAATATGCTTTAAGAGGTATATATATATATATATATATATATATATATATATATATATATATATATATTGATTGATTGTTTAATACTTAGTTTTTTGGTTAGACCAGTACACATTTGTATTAAAAAGTGTTCAATATGATTATATTGTAGAACTTTTGAATATTTTATATATATATATATATATATTTTCGTGTGAATGCATGGTGAAGTAATGGATTATAGCATGAATTAAGGAATTGGAGAGCCAAGTTTGAATTTCAGTCAAATTCATTACAATTACTTATGTGCTAATACCCTTGAAAAAGGTATTAATCACTCTCTTCTCACTCAAGCTATGGGTAAAATAGCAAAACAGATTGGGTTCTATAGCCTTGGATGGCAACCAGTCTAGGCAAAGAAAAAACTGAATTCAAACCAGTATAGAGAGGGTTGGGCTCCGTCAGGTTGTTGTGCCCAAAGAAGTGATTTTCTAAGCATAGCTTAGATGTGGCACAAGGTCAAAAGTATGGGACACCGAGTGAGGATCAAACTTATGACTCAATCGTAATGATTCTAGTGAGACAAGCTTGCTAACCATTACACCACCTTGAGGTGCCCCTGTTATGCCCAAAGAAACCCTCCACATCTACTGCAGATGCAGTAGATGTGGTGTCTCTATGACTCTAATGAGTCACGGGATATCTGGATCTGGATATACACTACTGACTTTAATTATTAAGCCACCCCAGTGTTTTAAAAAGATAATGTATTTCATACTATCTTTTGAGTATTTATTGCCAAGTGAATAATTGTAAATGAAAATAGAATGGTTCTGTTGTTATTATTACTTTGCAAAACTTTACAATGTCAATAGCAACAATTTATCCATCGCACCTTTTTCTCTCTCTCTCTCTATATATATATATATATACACACACACACACACTACCGGCCATAATTATTAGGCCACCCTAGTGTTTTAAAAAAATGATGTATTTCATACTATTTTTTTGTATTTATTGCCAAGTGAATAATTGTAACTGAAAATAGAATGGTTCTTTTGTTAATACTGCACAATAACGCGTGCATCAAATGAATTTATAAATATTTAATAATTACCTATATTGCAGTTTCATCAATGAAAGAATAAAGAAAATTTAAAGTGATTCAGATGAGTTCATCTTTACTTCCTTGCCTTGTAAAATTTTGCAAAGTGTGTGCATTGTCGTGCAGTAAATATCAGCTCAAAACGATAAATCGGGGAGCCAAGTTTGAATTCCAGTTGAATTCCTTGCATTCACTTATGCACAAATACCCTTGGGAAAGGTATTAATCCATCAGCTTTCCTCCAGTTATGGGTTAAATAACAGGACAGATTGGGTTCTATAGCCTTTGCTGGCAACCATTCTACCGTAGAAAGCAATTGCAACCTACTGCAGGATAATCTTCTGCCCAGTCAGTCATGTCTCTTTCGAGACATGATCGCCCAAAGCGTGTATCACGTATGGCCCTTAACTGACTGAATAATAACAAAAGAACCATTCTATTTTCATTTAGAATTATCCACTTGGCAATAAATATCAAAAATAGTGTGAAATACATCATTTCTTTTAAAAAGCTGGAGTGGCCTAATAATTATGGCTGGTAGTGTATATTTAAGTATGCAAATATTTGCCTCTGTGAAAGCTGGTTTAAAAAGGTGCCAATCCTTGTTAAATATATCATTCGAACATTGGATAGTAATATTGAGACAATTTAATAAAATAAGAAAAAATATAAAGTCTATTATTTATTGTTATACTACTTAGCATACCAAAAATATTTTAGATTTTTTAAAACTAGCCACAAAAAAATCATCAGCAAAAACAAATCACTTTCTGATACTTTTATCAAATGACAACTATTTGTAAATGTAGGCTTAATTTTCTTAATTTGTAAATTTATTGATTTTTTGAAATCTATTATTTTTGTGTTGTGCATTCACTGGAATAAAATGCTGTTAATCAATTACTATTTTCAAGTTCTCAATTCAAGTTAAAAAAAACGGTTGACAGGAAAATGGCCATTATGGAGCAAACCTTGTAGTAAACAAAATGAGTCGGAAAATAACAAGTAAATAATATAAAACAAATATTTATCATAAATAAGAGTCTAACAAATGAAATTGATAGGGAAAAAGTTGTTTCTCCTTTTCAAGTCTGTAAAATCACCTGCATCTTTTCTGAGGATCAGAAAAGAACGTATAATGAAGAAAGAAAGCTTGCAGAATTTAACACTCACAGGGCATATTAAGGGCAATAGGAACAAAGGGAAACAGTGAGTCACTTATCTAACAAGCTTATGTAAATAAATGACAAAAAGAATTGAGTGAAATGGTAAGGAAACAAACATAGAACTGCAAAGGAGAGGAAGTTGTGAAGAGCTATGATCACCCCCATCCTGAAGCAACAGAGCACATGAAGGGTGCTTTATATTTACCACATAGCCAACTGTCAGTATTTCTTATTTGGTCAGTGGTACTAGTGAAGTTGAAAGTTTCAAAAATATCTGAAAACTAGAATTATTCTTGTCTGGCAGAACATGTCGTTATACATAGAAGATGGGAGTGAGGTTAGTTTTGGTTCTTTGAGAAGTCTCTGGTGACAGAATGTCTCTCTCTCTAAAATTTGCTTGTAGAAATATTGCCTGAAACAATTGTGGCTGATCTTTTTTTATTTTAAAATAAATTAAAGCAAAATCCGTCCAGTATTTTATATTTAAATATGTTTATTTTTTATCTTAATTGGACACCCAGAAATGATGAAAAGAATCAGTTAGGCACAAATCAATTGATTTATTTCTTTTTGGAATTTCTTTTTAGAAATTCATTTTGGAAATATTATTTTTGAAAATTCTTTAACTTACATAAATTAACTAAAGCATAAACTTCCATTCCAAAAAGAAGTAGAATACATAAACTTGTATTTTTTTTTTAAATATTGTTTTCTGATACGAGTTTGGGCAAAACTAACTGTGCAGAAGATTTTCCCACAGTAGGTTACTATTACTTTTTGTGGTAGACTGGTTATCAACCAAGGCTACAGAACCCAATCTCTCCTGCTATAGCTGGAAAGAGAAGAGACAGATTAATACCTTTCTCAAGGGTATTTGTGCGTAAGTGAATGTAACAAATATCGATATCCACTGCATCATGATGCACATCAAAATCTATAAAATTTCAGTACAAATTAGAAACTGAGTTTTCCTGCCTGACATAATCTTTTCAAAACTAGAGATCAACTTATGTATTTGCATGTATGATGAATTAAAAAATCAACAGAGAATCAACAAAGTGAACATGCATCAGAAAGGAATATATATTTGAAATTCCAAACAATCGAAAGATAGAAGGTAAAAGTAAATGACATAAGATTGATTCACATGAGATTAAAAAAAGGTGGACATAAGTTTGGCTTGCATGAAAGTCTAAAAAAAATAAATAAATAAAAAGATATACCATAACCTGGAGCTTCCAAGTTGAGCTTTCAAACCTAAAAAATATTTCCAAAACTAGGGATGAAATTATATAGTGGATATAAAATGTAAACCTTTACCACTGTGTTGCAAACAAGTGTGATATTCTCCCTTCACAATTATTGGACACCACTTTTTTTTCTTTTTTTTATCATATCACCCCAAGCAAGGCGGTAATGCCACTGATGTGCAGGGGGCTATATAAGAGCAAGAAGATTAGAAAAGAGAAAACCGGAAACCGCATCCTAAACAGGAAACAAGGGATGAGCCTCTTCACCTGTTCAATAAATGTTACTGCACATCCCATCATGCTACCACAAATATATTTCATTGAACATGTGTTTCGTGAACATATTTGACATATTAATGCAGAAGTTAATATAAAATAATAATAAAATATTAACACTAATTCTATTAAGGCTAAAGCATATGTCGAACAGCTGATACACTCATGGTTTGTGGTCGACCTATTTTTCTATTGGTATAAGTGTGTACAAATTGTATAGTAAATATTTATGGGTTTCTGGAACATTTATCCCAGAAACAATATTGGCAGACTCGTAAGAGCCCAGGTCAAAACTAAGTAATATAAAACAATGAATTGAAAACAAACAAGAATGCATTCATTAATAAAAGTAATTGCATGCGTACACAGTTGAAATGAAAAGAAAAGTAAAACTGGCTATGAGAATGTGTGTGCATGTGTGTGTACATTTCCATGTAGACAATTCAAAAGTCAATAGAGGACCAAGGAAGAAAACATGTCTCAGTAGCAGCATTCCTTATCTATGTTTGACTCCATGTAGAAGCAAGAGTCAAAAAGAAGAAGAGAAAAATTATGATTACTTTTTCATAGATTTCAAGAGTGCCACATTTTTGGCATAGCCACACTGTCGTTTACTTCTTACAATTCCAATCAAAACCCTTGTTGTAGCAATTTGACCACAATCCTTTTTTTTTTAAAACCTACTGAAAAAAATAACAGCATTTATAGTTAAAACAAAAAAAAAATTAATAATTTTACCAGATTACTACATTACTTCATTTAATTTTAAGAGAGATAACTTATTTTTTACAAAAACAAAATTCACACTTTTTCTTCATGATTGAATGTTACACTGATTGAGCTAAAGCTAGTGTAAATTCACAGAAACTCAGGCAAATACTTTAATGACTGAAGTTAATAGAAAACATTAATAGGCCCTACCACCCTTCCTTGTGGTTACATAAAATGGATTCCTTCTATAACTGAAGAAAAAAAAAACATACCTTGTTTAATTCTCTTCTCATTCTGCACCCAAATAAAGCAGAAAAAATCTCAACCAAAAACAAAGTAATACCTGAGCTGTGTTTCAGTTGCTAGCAAGACAAAGGTCAATAATGTTTTTACCTAGAGGAGTTGAGCAGGCTCTAGCCAATGATTGCAGGTTGGTGAGTCAAAGAGTAACAAAGAGATTCGGATAAAAAAAAAAATCATATGTCCAAAGTCATAATTCTAAGTGTCAAAATCAGTCTCATAAATCAAAAAGGTAAAAAATTCACTTGTCCTGGGTATGATGATAAACTACATCTGGCAGCAAGGTCTCTGATCAGGAGATTGAAAGTGTTGTGTTGCTTCATTTTGGTATAATTAGAAGATAACACAAACTTGAATTAATGATGTTTATTTTTGGCATATAACTTTAGGCTTTTACATCAAGTTACAACCTTTAAATTTTGTGTGGATACAGAAGCAGACCAGCTAAATTCTCTTCACTGTGGGATGCTAGTAGTAAACAAGCCTATCCCTTCTGGACTCTAGTGGTCAACTGACTAGCATTTTCCCCTTTTCAAATCTCCTACACAAAACTACTGTCCTTAACTCCTACTTCTTACTCCTACCAAAAAAAATGGTTCCTTATTTTGCCGCCCAATTTTGAATTCTTGGAGTCAGTGTGTCTATCTTTTCTATTTTTAGAACACTCGCCATTTTATAAACCATAACAAAAGTTTTGAGGAGCATGGTAACACATCTTAACTGCTGTTGTTCCCAGATCCACTCTGACCCGGGGTGGTAGCAACTATTAGGGTTCTAGCTATGGGCAAACAGCTAACCCCCAAATCATGATCAAATATTATGAAACTAGAAAAATACATAAAATACCATCAATAATTTTTTTTAAAAATTTACCAGCAATACATTTTTGTAAAGAAAATGACTAATGCTTCCAAGAAAATAAATTTCAGCATTCAATGACCTATAAGGAGTTGATATGCAGGTGAACAAACTAACAAGTAAAAATTTGCATCACAACTCACAATTACTTCTTCAGCCACAAAGAACTAAAAAAAACACTTTTGAGATTCAAAGTGGAGTTCTTTTATTGGCATAAAAAAAAGCTGTGATTAGTCAAGACTGGTAGTGAATTACAAGCAATTACCATGTTTTGAAGCCTGCTAAAGTTGCCCCAATCTTGATTTTCTTTTTTGATTGTTTAGGGGCCTCCGCTATGCCTGGTAAATTGGCCTTGTGCTAAACACATCCAAAATTCCCACAATTTAAATATCAGAAGGTTGAAGGTTGGCTGTTGAAATGTGGAAGAAGAAAATATTTCCTGTGTTAATTAAAGCCAAGATTTATTAACAGAATGACAAAAGTGTAAGAAGGAAAATGTAAGTGAAATTTGTTAACTGAACACAATAACATTTTTGCGAGTAGAAAAATGTTCATTGAGAAAATGCATACAGTTTTGTAGTTAAAATTGCTCAAAGAGAAATGCAAGTATTTGAAATGTCCACAGAAGTTTGGGGTTGATAGTAGTAAATAGCTAAGTGACCCTGGGCATATACTGATAGTAGTAGAATGTAAAGTCTTATGTTCTTTTCTTCTTTTTGGTAGATTCCTGACAGAGTGAAAGAGAAGGTAAAATAAATGAAGAAAATGTACTTAAAGTGTCCTGTTGTTTTTGCTCTCTTTGAAGTGAAAAAGAAGAAAAAAATTAAACGGAGAGGTAGAATGGATATGTGACGCACCCTTACTGAGTGAAAAAGAAGAAAAGAAAATTGGCAGCAAAGGCTAGTCAGTTTGACGTTTCTTCCTTACATTGTGAGATGCTATCAGATACCACTACCATTCTGATTCTTGACCAGTCATGGACATGATTAAGTAGTGGATTTCAGTCATGTGACTAGCTCCCAGAGGCACCTTAGTTTTTTAGGTGTGAAAAAACCTTTGACTGACGTTGTAATATGAATTTTCTATTTTTTATCCAATTAAAATCCAGAATTTTGCTTTTCACACTGACTTCTGAATTTTTCTTGCTCTGGGTTTTCCAAAATGTTTTTAGTCATTTGAATCCGATTTAGCGAGTGTGCAATTTTACTTTATGCGTTTTTGTTAGTTGATGGATGATACAGGATTTGTATCTTATAACTGATTGCGAGAAAAACACAAAACTTGGTAAAACTTGGCTTTCCTCTTTGTCACCCCATAGGTGTAAAGTTTTGTGAGTTAAATGCATTTATAGGGCGGAGCTACCTGGAACCACCAGATTTGATAACAGTTGTTACAGTTTTCACCAGAGTCCTCCTTTAGCTTAGATTCAACTCTTCGTTGCAGGTGCTGACCTGTCTACCACGAGTGACTAACAGAAACTGATGATGTCCTGGCTCTTCCGTCACTGTGCTGGGGTAGTGGCAATAGGACCAACTGTATGGTCACCTATAATAAACAGGTTTGATCAGCAGTTTGTCCAGGAAAAATAATATTCTTCTACAGCTGTGAGGTTACTTTAAACTTCCAAGGGAAAGTCAATAAATATTAAATAATGAGCGGGCTCATGCCATAAAAAATAATGGCAAGATTTTTATGTAAATATGACAGCAGTATACATATTGATATACCTACTATTGAATATCTTACATTAAGATTTATGAAAAAAAATAATTCAAATCCCTGAGTGTAGATAGAAGGCAATATATATATATATATATATATATTATACATAGACACAAATAAATACACAAAAGCCTTTATTATAAAAGGGAGTATATATATATATATATATATATATTTAGTGTGTTGAGGCAGCAAATAATTTTCTAAACATATACTGTTAAATATAAGAGACAATGAATTCTATTATGTTCTAAACATCGTATTTTGGCTTTAATTTCAGTTGAAAATAAAGACAAAAATTCTCCAACATTTGGATTATTTTTTTTTAAGTTGATTCTAAGCTTTTGGCTCACATGAGCCATCTTCAGAGAGTTAATTTAGGATAATAGCACAAAAACATCCACCATCAGTGATGATTTTATCTTGTGTTGACATAAAACTTTGCTAAGCAACAATGTGATGTCATAGAACCGCATTGCAAATTTGCAAACTGCGTTAGTTATTTTTGGTAACTATTGCTGTTGCTTAGCGGAGTTTTATGTCAACACAAGATAAAATTGTCACTGATGCTGGATGTTTTTGTTTTATCATCCTTATAATCTCTCTGAAGATAGCTCATGTGAGCCAAAAGCTTAGAACCAACTTAATAAAAAATTATCCAAATTTTGGAAAATTTTTGTCTTTATTTTCATCTCAAATTAAAGCCAAAATACAATGTTTAGAACAGCTCATGGTTAGACATAACAGATATTCATTGTCTCTTATATCTAACAGTGTATATATATATATATATATATATATATATATATATATACAAACACATTCTTCACTACTTGACAACATAACTATGGCAAAAAATAAAATAAGGCACTGTTGTAGAGCGAACACATTAGAAAAAGTTTAATAATTGAGCTGATGCTGCCTCGCTATTGTCTCTCTCCCCATGATTACGACAGGATGGGTCTATATATATATATATATATATATATATACAGCCTTTGAGATTTGAAAAGAAATCACTCACTGCAAGGTGATCCCATTGGTAAACCAAATTTTTGTTTATAGAAATGGTCATTGAACGTGAAGAAACATTGCTTAGTAATTAGATAGCATAGTTTTACGATTTTCTGTGTAGGTAGAGGTAATTTTATTTTTGTTTTTATTAAGTGTTTTTAATTGATTTAGGCATTTATCTATAGGAACATTTGTGAACAAGGATTTTATGTCTAGACTTGTCATGTGTTTGTTTTTATGTCTTTTTTTTTTAGTTTGTTCAAAAGGTCACCAGAGTTTTTAATATGTGATGGACCGAATGTGCCAAGAAGTGGTGTTAAGATTTTGCTTAATTTGCCAGCTATTTTATGAGAGACGCTGTCTATTCCGTATCATTTTATTCACAATGCAAAAAGAAAGGCACATAATAAATACAACCACAACAAAAGAAACACTGTTAACAATAATAATCTAAACAATAACAAATACATCATAACTACCAACCAACTCCATTACATCCAAAACAATCTCATATAAAAAACACACATATAGTAACAACTACCTCGAAAACTATTATGGACATTATCAGAACTAAAAAAAATGAAATCATAATGATGAACAAGCAGGTGTATATGGAATAAATTGCCTGAATTGTTCTTCCATGTACACTGGAGAAACAAGTAGAAATCTAAAAAAATGTATACATGAACACAAAAAAGACATCACTAATAATAATCAAACAAATGCATTAGTGATTCATAGAAATAAATTCAACCACAATTTCGATTTTAAAAAATGCCACACTAATAAAAAAAAGTAAGCAATTTGTTCAGAAGGAAAGTTCTCGAGAGCACCTCCATCCAAAACATCAATTTGCACCCTGGATTTTTCCTAATCTCATCATTGCTTATGGAAATTATACTAAAACAGACTAACATACATAATGAAAAGTCCAAGGAAAATGGTTGAATTTCCCTTCATTTTAACATCTCGTGACTTTGCACTACACATGATAGAATTCTAAAACTAATCTGTTAATCTTTTTGAATGATTTGTGAGCATTTTTATAGTTGCCAACACTTTGTTTATAAATACATAATTTAGAATAAAGCTCATCTCATCTTTTTGCCTTGATAAAGTCCATCACAGGACGAAACGTGTAGGTGATTTAAATACAGTTTTCCTCTTGTCTTCTTTTTATTTAACCATCCTGTCCTTAATTTCAGATCATAACTGAGTATATTTTTAACATATATATATGTGTGTGTGTGTGTATGTATACATATATATATATATATATACACACACAACCTTTTTTATTTTAATGGAGAGGATTTTTTTAAAGTGCCACCTTCACTACAAGGAGACATAGTAGAGTCATGAATCGTGGCTCGGATTGAGAAATTAGAGAGCCAAGTTCGAATTACATTCACTCACGTGTTAATATCACTGAGAAAGGTATGATTCCCCCTCTTCTCTCCCCAGCTATGGGTAAATAGCATTGCAAAGTAGGTTCTTCAGCCTTGGTTGGCAACTGGTCTAGGAGAAGGAAAAATTCTGAATTCAAACCCAGCCTCACCTAGAGGATAAGTGGTTTGCATAGGATTAACAACCCTACCTGTGAAAAACAACAAAAAATAGACAACAATGAATCAGCGGAGAACAGAGTGTGATGACGAGGGATTGTCAAAGACCTATGCCCCTCTGGGAGTGATGGGTTAAGAGAGAGACCTTCATTTCAGACAGAAATGTAGTGCATAAAAAATCCATTATCTTATATAAATATTAACAGAAGAATTTTACCAATATTCTGTAAGTGCTTTTAACTGATTTTTGTCACACAGAAAGAGTAAAAGAAAATGGATTATGAAAGTAAATTGAGTGGTTTTTTCTCTTTTATTTAATGACTTTTATGGGTATTTTATTTTATCCTGGATAATTTCATTTAACCATAAAAAGAAATAAAATTAAAAAATTACTTATTTTTTAATTCTGAACAAATGAAAATCTACCTCAGTGTAAAATAATATTTTCCCTATATAAACAAAACGAAGCTGCTGTCAATTAACCACCACAGACAACCACACCTCTTTCCCATTAGCATGGAACAGGCTTGCCTCCCAGAGAGTAAAACACTACACCTGCTTGGCCTGACACTCTCAGCGGACCTCAAGTGGAATGACTACATCGAATCCATTGCTAAATCTGCAGCTATGAAAGTCGGCTCTCTGTGCAGGGCCCGGAAATTCTTTCCGCCTGAATCTATCCTGCACTTATATAAATCCACCATCCGCCCGTGTATTGAGTACTGCTGCCACATCTGGTCGGGTGCCCCTTCTATTCTCCTTGAGGTTCTTGACAAAATACAGCGAAGAATCTGTAATGTGATTGATACCGACTTGGCTGACCGCCTGCAGTATCTCTCTGACCGGCGTGACATGGCTTCCCTGTGCCTCTTCTATAAATACTTTCATGGCTTCTGCTCTGATGAACTTAAATCACTGGTGCCTCCTAGATGTGAATTTGCATGAGATACTAGATTGGCAACTAGGTCCCACCCTTTTACAGTGAAACCGATGAAATGTAGCCGCAATTTCTACTCCAACAGCTTCTTTCCTCGCACTTCCCACCTGTGGAATTCCCTACCGCATGCTTGCTTCCCCGATGGCTACAACCTCCAGGAGTTTAAATGTAGGGTCAATAGACACCTCCTAACACACTAACTCACACCCACTCTCTCCAACTCTCTCCCTATGTACATCCTAACTCGTCTATCACCCTCCTTCTGACATTTCCTATACCCAATCCCTCTATGTAACGCCCTGCACTATAGTGGCAGTGGAATGTCTTGCTTGGGGTGACACAATTAAAAAAAAAAAAAAAAAAAATTTAAAATTCAACTCATAAAAGGCTCAAGAACCAATCAAGTTTGATTGATTTAACTGATTTAATTGTTTTCTATGGGTTATAAATACCTTGTGGGTTATTTAAAGCTGAAACCTATTTTGAATTGTATGAATAATTTTGTTTTTTTTTGTAAATATTACATTAACAATTTTTGAGAATAACAATGATTTTTACAGATACAAGTCTTACTATTAACCCATAGCTAGGGTTTTACTATTTCAGTGGATATCGGCTCAAAATGAGAAATCAGAAGGAAATTAATACTGAGTATCAAGAAAAGACAGCAAAAGTTTCTGGAACATGCAATGAGGAAAGAAGGCTTGGAGAATCTGATGCTAACAGGACAGATAGCAGGAAAAAGAGACAGGGGAGGTAAATTCTATGCTAATAGTTTCTTTTCTTGCACTTCTCACTTGTAGGATTTCCTTCCAGGCCCATGCTTTCCAATTGTTATCTACTGTCCCCTGATTACTCTTTTCTTTTCCCCACTCATTATTAATGTTTCTGTCCATAATTTTTTCCACACCCAGTAACCCCTTGTGCTGTGGTGCCTTTACTTCCTTGCATTAGTTGGTCAGTCAGTTAAGTGCCACACATGATACATGCTTAGCTGATCATGTCTTGAAAGAGACATGACTGACTGGGCAGAAGATTATCCCACAGTAAGTTGCCATTACTTTTTGCAGTAGACTGGTTACTAGCCAAGGCTATAGAACTCAATCAGTCCTGTTATTTAAACCATAACTGGAGGGAAGAGATGGATTAATACCTTTCCCAAGGGTATTTGTGTGTAAGTTAATGCAAGAAATTCAACTGGAATTTGAACTCGGCTCCCCAATTTCTCATTCTGAGCCCATATCCACTGCACCACAATGCACATCCACATTGGGTGATACTGATTAAAAAAAAAAAAAAAGTCAGCAGGGTGACCCACATAATTGATTAAACAGAAAATTAAAGCATGAAATATGGTCAAATAAAATAAATCAGGAAAAAAGACATTAGAAAAAAAAAGATTCAAAATCAGATAAATTTTTGCACTAATTAGATATTAACTCATTGTAGAATTAAATGAAGTTAAATCAAGTGTGATGACACGTTCTCACCTAAACAAAAAGATGATCTCTGTCATACTTATAGATTCTCTCAGAACAAAACCAAACAGTATGCAGGTGTCACCATGACAGTTAACAATACCACCTCAGCTTGGCTTTCATGATTCTTGCCTGGCTTCGCATCATTGGCACTTGAAAGTTTTACTATAAGTATTCAATTGTCACACTTGGAATAAGGAATTTTTTCGTTGATTGTTAATCTGGTCGTCTAATGAAGTAAACCCCCTTAGTATATAAAAAAATTTTAACTTATTCACGACTCTTTTTCTTTGCTGATAATTTTTCTTTCGATATATTGTTATTCATCAGCCCAACGATAATGATTACAAAGAATCGATGTCAAGTGATCTTACTGCATGAGAACAAATTGGGTTGTTCTGCCTCTGAAGAACTTTGGAATATCAAGGCAGCCTTTGGTAATGGTATTGTTGAAACCAGAACTATTAGGTTGTCACTGATGAAATAACAGATTTTTTGGTTAGTCATTGATCTGGTTATCTACTTTCTTATAAAAATAAATCTGTATTGATCAAACAAAAGATTAAACTGCATGAAATATGTTTGATTTAAAATCAAATAAAATAAATTAAAGGAAAAAAACATTCGGAAAAAAGATTCAAAATCAGATAAATTTTTGCACTAATTAGATATTAACTCAATATAAAATTAAATGAAGTTAAATCAAGCGTGATGACACATTCTCATCTAAAAAAAGATGATCTCTGTTATACTCATAAATTTTCTCAGAACAAAACTAAACAGTTAACATTGCTACTTCTGCACAATTTTCATAATTCTTGGCTGGATTCGCATCACTGGCACTATGACAGTTTTACTATCTGTATTTGATTGTCACACCTGACATAATTCTTGGTTTTTATGTTGATCTGGTCGTCTTATGAAATGAACCTCTTAGTTATACAACTGGAATAGATAGATCTATCTATCGCCCAATTCACACTCCACCCACGTCTATTGAACAGGTTAAGAGGCTCATCCCTTATTCCCTGTTTAGGATGTGGTTTCCAGCTTTCTCTTTTCCAATCTTTTCACTATTACATAGCCCCCTGCACATCAGTGGTGTTACCGCCTTGCTCGGGGTGATACGATTAAAAAAATATAGCAGTATAGCCCGACATTGTTCGGGTGTAATGAAAGCTTTAAAACTAATCCATGGTCCTGGAGCTCAGACTCCTTGGACGTTGGCATGAAAGACTAAAAGCAATAGTTGTTTCCAATTAAAGCGAAACCGTAGACTGAAAGAAAAATGAATGGATGTAAGTCAAATTTTGATTTCCTGCTATCGATATCAAATAAGTTTTTTTCATCGTAAACTGAATTTTGAAGGCTAAATAAGTCCTCTGAATAAATGGTATCATGGCTGAGACTAAGAACTACAATTATACCTATTTAGAGCCAAACCCAAAGCAAAAACTAAAATAAAAGAGCTGAAAAAATACGGATTTACAGGCAGATAAACAGACACACACACAGACATCTTGCTCTTTTTTTTTCTTTTTTAATCATATCACCCCGAGCAAGGCGGTAATGCCACTGATGTGCAGGGGGCTACATAGGAGTGAAAAGATTGGAAAAGAGAAAACCGGAAACAGCATCCTAAACAGGAAACAAGGGATGAGCCTCTTAACCTGTTCAATAGACGAAGGTGGAGTGTGAACCTGGCGATAGTTTAGTCTATCTACTACAATTTTATATGTATATAATCGATTTTCTGCACTATTGTAAGAACTGCAGCCTTGAAACTTCTGAATATCGTTTCTTATGTCTTTGTCTATGAGTGTATCAAATTTGATTAAAATTGGACCACTCCTTCTATAACCCGATTTTTTCAATTATCAATTTTTGATACTTATCGGGGGTACCTTGACACAAAACCTAGCTAAGAACACTCGCAGACACTTATAGTACAGCTGTGTAAATTTTCAAGAAAATCGGTTTGGCCGTTTCGGAGTCCTGTCACCCCTTTGGACAATGTGGCCAGAAAATATAGTTCCTTATTTTTTAAGATAATGTAAAACAATAATAAAGTCTAAATGAGAAGTATGAGACAAAACAGTAAATTTAAAATAAGTAAATAAAAATATATACCCGCAGTTTGTCAGTTCTCTCACACACGTTTCATGTGGCAATGGCAATTACAGTGAAAACTCATCGGCACCTCGTGCGGTCTATGGCAACTGAGTTACTCCCTAACAGTACCGAACAAATGTGCTGCCACTGGAGATAACAAATTTATGTCTGCCCTCTTAGAAGGTCTCAATCCAAAAGACTGTTAAGGGGGTTTCTATTTCTTACACAGAGACCAAAATCCTATATAACAAATAAGCTCTCTTACGGCAACCTTTTCTAAAATATAGGATTTTTGGTCTCTGCGTAAGAAATAGAAACCCCCTTAACAGTCTTTTGGATTGAGACCTTCTAAGAGGGCAGACGTAAATTTGTTATCTCCAGTAGCAGTACATTCGTTCGGTACTGTTAGGGAGTAACTCAATTGCCATGGTGCCAACGAGGTAATTAACATTTTTTCCATTCAATTTTCCGCAAACCCTAGACAAATTTTATAGTTAATGGAATTTAATTCTTCTAAGGTTTTTTATTGCTTTTAGACCCTTCCTTAATTTGTAAAAATGTATTGTTTTGGCGATTCAAACGATTCTTGCTGATTTAAACACTTTATAAGTTCCCTTGTTTTTTGTTATACCTATTTATGTAAATTTTCTTGTTTTATTTTTTATTTCTTCAAATTTTGTAGTTATCTATCCTTGTGTATATTCTTCCTCCATGTACTCATGTTATTTGTTTGTCTTAATTGCAGTTTTCACAGCTGCACAAGTACTGTAAAGGAAATAAGACCTTTTCCAATACATACCCGCGGTTTGTCACTTCTCTCATGCACGTTTTGTGTGGCAATGGCAATTACACTAACTACTGAGACATTCCTTGAACCGGTCAGTCCAATCAGAATGGGAGCATATCTGATAGCATCTCACAATGTAAGGAAAAAACTTCAAGCTGACTTGGTTACATCAACCTCTTCTTCCAATTTTCTTTTCTTCTTTTTCACTCAACGCCACCAAAGAGAGCGACAACAACAACAGGATGCGTTAAGTACAATTTCTTTTTTTTACCTTCTCTCGCATTCTGTCACCGACCTACCACAAAGAGGAAGAAACATTACAATCACGATTTGCTTACTACACACAAAGGAACATAATACTTTAAATTTTACTACTATCAGTATATGGCCCTGGGACACTTAGATATTTACTACTATTAAACCATGAACTCTAAACTTCTGTGG
Source organism: Ascarosepion bandense (assembly GCA_037127315.1). Taxonomy (NCBI): domain Eukaryota; kingdom Metazoa; phylum Mollusca; class Cephalopoda; order Sepiida; family Sepiidae; genus Ascarosepion; species Ascarosepion bandense. Next base: position 3,773,043 of record JBBBDQ010001603.1, read on the forward strand.
ACATTTCAAATGCTTAAATCTCTCTTTTAACAAATTTAACTACAAAACTGCATACATTTTCTCAATGAACATTTTTCTTCTCCCAAATGGGTTATCGTGTTCAGTTAACAAATTTCACTTATATTTTTCTTCTTACACTTTTGTTATTGTGTTAATAAATCATTACTTTAATGTAGAAATGAAAAAATCCTTCCACACTTGAACATCCAACCTTTGACCTTATGATATTTAAATTGTGGGGACTTCAGACGTGTTTAATACAAGGCCAATTTACCAAGCATCACCTAGGCCTCCTACAACCACAATTGGTTATCAGACATGATCAACTGAATGCTTTGTTTGATCAAAATTCAAGAACTACAGTCTGAAAATGTGCATCTGAACTTGGCATATCTCACACAAGTGTTTCTCAACACTTGAAGGCAATTAAAATATAAAGAAAGTGGAGAGGTTTGTTTTGTATGAAATGAATAAAGCTTAAAAAAAACAGCTACATAGCCTGAATTATTAAATTTTGCCTCATCTTCCATATTCACCTGATATCTCTCCGACTGATTATCACTTATTTAAGCATTTTGAATTTGTCATATGCAATAAACATTCACCAATAAGAAAGAGTTAATCAAAGAATTAGAACTGTTTCTCAACACTTGAAGGCAATTAAAATATAAAGAAAGTGGAGAGGTTTGTTTTGTATAAAATAAATAAAGCTAAAACAAACAAAAAACAAAAAAAAACAATGGTGCTTTAAGGCATGCTCATAGAATGAGAAATGGATACTCTTAGACAACGGTAAGAAAGTAGGCCAATGGTTATTAATCATTCATTCTTGCCTCAAAGGGAAACAATAAAAACAATCAAATATTGTGCAGAAATTGAGTGCATACATGAAAAATGGAAAAAGAAACCATCTAAATTTGTGAATAGGGACTGCCCAATTTTGCTGCATCACAATGCATGGCTGCACGCTTCTCAATCAACTATCCAAAAGCTTCATTGCCTGAATTATGAAATTTTGTCTCATCTTCCATATTCACCTGATATTTCTCCGACTGATTATCACTTATTTAAGCATTTTGAATCTTTCATATGCCATAAATATTCACTAACAAGAAAGAGAATCAAAGAATTAAAACTGTTTCTCACATCAAAGGACGAGAATTTGTTTTAAACAGAGAATCAATATTTTAGAGGTGCATAGGAGAACAGTCATTCATCAATATGGTGCTTATTTCAACTAAATAAATTAGTTATATACCATTTTAGAAACATGTTTTCACTAGAAATAAAGAAGAGAGTACTGGATTGAGTTCTTCAATACAGCATGTGAATGCTAGACAATATCATCGAAGATGAAAGAAAAACTTGAAGCAAACTGAAATGTGTTTCTACAAAAGATGCTGGGGATATCATGGATCGAGCATGTGAGCAATGATGAGGTTTTGGAAAGGATGGAAACGAAAAGGAAATTAATACTGAGCATCAGGAAGAGACAGCTGAAGTTCCTGAGACATGCAATGAGGAAGAAGAACCTGATACTAACAGGCCAGATAGAGTAAAAAAGAGACAGGGGAAAGCAGTGGATAACATATTTGACCTGATCAGGTGGATGATGACCTGATCAGATGGAATGGCAGAGCGGCGTTTGGGTGGTTTAACAGGAGAGGGCATGCTCAGAGCCACCAGGGATAGGGAGATGTGGAAAGCCATGATCACCTACATCCTGAAAGGACAAGGCACATAGAAGAAGAATATATATGCCAACTGTTTAGAAGAAATTATAATGTGGATATAAAATGGGGGATCAATTCTATATTATAATCAATATATAAACTGATCCTTCATTTTGTGGCCATGCTAGTTTCTACACATTTATATTCTAGATTTATGGTCTTGAGCTAGTGGATGGCAGAGCAGGGTTTTGGGTGATGTAACAGGAGAAAGTGTGCTAAGAGCCACCAGGGATAGGGAGATGTGGAAAGCCATGATCACCTACATCCTGAAAGGACAAGGCACATAGAAGAAAAATAATGTCTTATTTCATGTGCAACAACTGAATATGTTAAATCCAATTTTTATCAGTATGAAGACAAACATACTCCCTTCATTGCAAATAGCGTCAACAAGAATATCTACTTAGACTTTTGTGCTTTGGTATTTTATGCACCTCCATAAATGTCTTTTGCAAAAGACAATGGAAAATGGGACAGGGAAATGTCCAAAAGCTTACAATTAGTAAAAAATGCTTTCATAAACTAAGCTATGTATTAAGACATTTTTTAATCATAGGAGAGTGAAGAGAAGGAGGAACCAGTTCCAGGGGATATCAGAAAATGAGAAAGAGAAGGATAGGAATTCTGGTGTAAAAAGAGTTGCGTGAGAGTAGATTGAAAAAGGGAGAAGAACAAGATTCAGAGGATGTCGGAGAAAGGGTAAGAGAAGCATGGAAGTTAAGGGGATAAGAGACGGCAATTAACATTGCATTTAAACTCTTGGAGTTTGTAACTATCAAGGAAGCAAGTATATGAAAGAGAGTTCCACAGAAAGTGTGAGAAAAGAAGGTAATAGAGTAAAAGTGATGAGTGCATTTGGTTGTTTTGACTGTAAAGGGGCAGGAACCTTGTTGCCAGTGTGGTTGCTTGATTAAATTCTTGTCGAGGGGGAACCAGGGAGCTGAGCATGTTAAAGCAGGTGCCATGAAAATATTTGTAGAAGAGACATCCTGTCGATGAGAAAGTGGCTAGAGTTGAACTACCAGGTTGGGTTTGATTTTCTGCTGGAGCCTGTCAAGAACTCCAAGATGAATAGCATGGGTGTGTGACCAGATATTTTTTTTTATTATAATAGTGTCGCCCCAAGCAAGGCATTTTACTGCCACTGTTGTGCAGGGGGTTACATAGGAGGAATGTTATGAGTAGTGAGAGATTGAGTAGGGGAAGGAAGAGAATACTGATGAGAGTGGGGTGGACAAAGAAAAAAGCATGAGAGAGAGGATGTAAGTTAGTGAGACAAGAGATGACTATTGACTTTACATTTAAATTCTTTGAGATTGTAACTGTCGGAAAAGCAAGTTTGCGGAAGAGAATTCCACAGGTGGGAAGTGCGAAAAAAGAAGTTGCTGGAGTAGAATTTGCATTTACAATTTATTGGTTTCACAGTAAAAGGGTGGGACCAAGTTGCTAATCTTGTGGCTTGAGGAAATTTGTATATAGGGGGTACCAGTGAGCTAAGTCCATCGGAGCAGAAGCCATGAAAGTATTTGTAGAAAAGACACAGGGAAGCCACACATGGGCAGATGGTTGATTTGTATTTGTGCAAGATAGACTCAAGTGAGAAAAACTTCCTGCCCCAACCTTCCTAGTAGTAAATTTAGTGATTGATTGTACTTGAGGTCAGCAGAGAGAGTGGAGCTGAGGGGGCACAGTGTATTGAGACTAGCTAGATCCATGTTAATGGGAAGCAGGAGGAACTGTCTATAGTGGTTGATGGATAACAGCTTCATCTTGAAGCATTAAAGTTTACAAGCCGTTTCGTACCCAAGTCTAACACAGATTAGAGGTCCTTCTCAAGACCAGCAGCAAAGTTATCTTTGTCCACCTTGGCAGATTTCTGACTAAAGAGAGAGTAAATGGGGGTGGACATCAGTGTAAATTTCTACCTGGGATTTGATCATTGATGAAGATCAGAAAGAGCGTCAAGCCTAGGATAGAGCCCTGGGGACACCTGCATTCATGTGATAGGATTTGGAGGTGTGCCTGTTCAAGATTATGTGGTTTGATAGGAATGATTAGGTTAAACCAAGCATACATACAATGATACCATATGTCTGTAGCTTACGTAAAAGGCCAGTGTGCTAGGCCCTATCAAATGCTTTGGAGATGTCCAAGGTAACAACTTGAGCTTTGGCCTTCTTATCGAGGGCCTGGTATACGTACTCGGTGATATGAAAATGTACTTAAAAATAAAGAAAAGCATGTAGAACTGCTATGCAATATCTAAACTCTTATATAGCAGTATGTGCTCAGCAGTTTCCTCACAGAAGACAAAATTTGAAGTGAAAGCGACATTTATTTTATTATAAATACATTTCTGTTTTCACATCTTCTGAGCTGCGAAATTTTGTTTGTCATCCAGTGTCTGCATTCTTCATCTTTTCGAAACAATATTTATTTTTGTTTGTTAGCCAGCTTGCATATTTTTGCTGTTATATAATACCTGCTCAATGCAAATACACTTTTGTGTGAAATTACACACCAGGTCAGATAATATACAACAACTTGTCTTTTTTTTCATTGATCTTGGTATAGTAACATATTATAATGTGATATTTGCATTGCATTTGATATTATATTTATAATGCCATTCAGATTTGCCAGACTACCATCTTCAGTTTTGCAGCAACCTTCAATATTGATGCCATTGCTGCTTGGATATCTTATCTTCTTGTTTCATTACCCTTGATAATATGCTTGTATTACATCTGCATGATTTTTGTTATAATTCACTTGGAAATAATTTTCAATAATAATCCCCCAAGATTTTAAAATCAAATTTTTATCTCATCAGTTAAAAACTGAAAATAAAATGTAGTATCATTTTAAGAAAGAACATGCTTTAGCTAATAGCCAGAGGGCAGAGAAACTTGATTGGATGTACTTAACACATATTTTAAATTTTTTTCTTATTTGTTTTAGATTATAAAAAAAAAAATCTTACATAATGACAATCATTTTTTTCTCTCACATAATGTCCTAAAGCCAATACAGTAAATAAGAGAGAAGACAGTGTTAAGAAATAATTTCTAGGCTCTAATCTTTGGGGCCTGATAGATGAGAAAAAAATGCTAATATGATGCCTCCTCAACAGGTGTTTACCCGTGCAATCAGACTGGCAACTGGGTCCCACCCAATTCACAGTCAGGTTAGCCAAATGCAGACGACAATTCTACTCCTGCAGCTTCCTCTCTCGCACTTCCCACCTGTGGAACTCACTCCCGTATTCTTGCTTTCCTGACGGCTACAACCTCCAGAAATTTAAATGCAAAGTTAATACTCATCTACTAACCACTGGCCTCTAGCTCTCTCCCCTCCCCTGTATAACCTTCCCTTTCTCTCCACCTATGTATCTGTCATCGCACCTGCTTTCTCAGCTTTCTATTGTTCCTTTCTAACTAGTTTGTACTCCTCACTCTTTTCTAATTAATCTTTTTACATTTATGTAACCCCCTGCACATCAGTGGCATTTCTGCCTTGCTCGGGGTGAAATGATTAAAAAAAAAAAAAATCTTTTGTTGAGGAATCTTTCAGCACCTACACTCTGACCTTATTAAAATCAGTCAATTTGTTAATTTTGTACTTCTTAACTGTTTAAATTATTTTCCAGCAGCCAATCTTCTTCTAGTGCCATGTCCCTTCATGAAATTCCACTTGCCCTTGTCTTTTGTCACTCTCAATAATTTTCCTTCTGGTATCTCTCTCAAACCCCACTCCGCCAGCCATTTGCTCAAGACTATAAAGTATGTCTTAAGCTGCTTTCTCCTGTCTCTCTTTCCATCTATCTGTTTATTAAATACAGAGAAAATTCACCAGTCTTATTAGGCATATCACATTGAAACACTGGTTATTGTATGATCTTTAAAGTTAAGCAATGTCGTGCTTAGTTACTGATGTAATGAATATGTATACACCTTGGTCCCCCCTCACTGGAATGTGATTGGTTGATGTCAGCCATAAATATAGATGAAAGCAAAGATGTCCAAAGAGTCAGTGAGAGATCCAGAGATCTATTAGTCTACCACTACTGACTACGCCTACATCTCAGGATACTGCAGAGGACGATTACGTCTACATACTAGACTGACCTAACCGGTTACATTTGCCTTAACCTTTTAACAACCTTGTATTGATATATATCCCTTTCCGGGACATATCAGTAAACAATCATACTACTTACAGCCAAGTAGCAGAGTTCAGTGTTCACAGTGTGATATTACTATTTAGTCCTTGAGTAGATAACTCAAAAGGACTCCCAAGAGAGTATACTACATATCATGAGTAGGAAACCTTCTTAATACAGTACTATTTGTGAGATATGCAAAAAAACAAAATAACTTGCAATAGCAAGATACTGGAATATTACCTCGTAGTAATAACCATCAATACAAATCCACAAGTAACTGAAGTAATATACCAATTCACTTAATCTTTATCATGAATACTATTTAAAAATGACTTTTCAAAATATAACTCTTCGAAGAGCCTTTATTTTAGTAACAATTTAATGTTAGAGTAGGCTGGGATTTCTAGCCTTAGGTAGTAACCAGGCTAAATAAAGAACAACTTTGAATTCAAAACCATGGAGAAAACAGGAAACATTGATTTCTCTCTCTCTCTCTCTCTATATATATATATATATATATGTATTAGGAATTGGATTAAATCTAAACTTATTTATAAATGGAACTTTATGTGTGTGTGTGGGTGTGTGTGTATCTGTTAACTATAGACTCCGAAATGGCTGAGCCGATTTTCTTGAAAATTTACACAGTTGTACAATAAGCATCTGTGGGTGTTCTTAGCTAGGTTTTGTGTTGAGGTACCCCCGATAAATATCGAAAAAATCGAGTTATAGAAGGGGTGGTCCGATTTTAATCAAATTTGATACACTCATAGACAAAGACATAAGAAACGATATTCAGAAGTTTCAAGGTTGCAGTTCTTACAATAGTGCAGAAAATCGTTTATATATATATATATATATATATATATATATATAAGGCAAGATGTTTGTGTGATATGCAAAAAATCCATCTCTTCACCCTCCAGCTATAGATTAAAATAGCAGGACAGATTGGGTTTTATAGCCTTAGTCAGCAACCAGTCTACTGCAGAAAGTAATGGCGACCTACTGCAGGATAATCTTCTGCCCAGTCAGTCAGGTTTCTTTCAAGACATGATCGCTTAAAGCATGCATCACATATGTCACTTAACTGACTGAAGTAGTAAGTGACAAGGAATGGGTGTGATAAGAGGGGTTGATCTCTAATGATATTATGAGATACCAAAATTACCTTTGCACACACACAAAATATTAATCAGTTGTCTCCTCTCCCTTACCTTGATTGTACTCTTCTCTAGCATTCTCCTGATCGTATCTTTGATGTCATAAGTTCAGCATTATCTTCATCTTCCCCTTGGTCTCCCGTCATCGATGTATCTCTTGGATGTGGGTATTGAATTTCTTGGCCCTGATTTCATAGCCAAAATATTGCATCTTTTCCTTTATTATAGTCATAACCAACTGTTCGTCTGTTCCTATCTCCTCTACGACTGATTAATTGGTTTTGTGGTTCCTGCAGCTGAATCATCATGTTTGCCTTTGTAGCATGTTGTCTTGAAAGGCATGAACTTGTTAACATCAGCGGCTTTCAGGGTAAAGGTTTTACAGCCATATATTGACACCAGACATACAATGGTCTTCAGGAGTTTCAGTTTTTGATTCCCTCTGAGCAAGACGGATGTGCTTTGTGGTACAGTGTATATCGACTCGGCACAAGAAATCAGGGAGCCTAGTTCTAATTTCAGTTGAATTCCTTGCATTCACTTACGCACAGATACCCTTGGGAAAGGTATTAATCCATCTCTTCCCTCCAGTTATAGGTTAAATTACAGGACAGGTTCTATATCACAGATGGGACTTAACTGACTGAATATAATAGTTGGAAACATTCTTAAATGTTCTACTAGGCATAAAGTGGGGGATCTGTTTTCTATTATTATGAAATAATAAACTGAGCCCCCAGTAATTACACTTAATATGATAATGTAATATAATCTATCTCTTCTCCCTCCAGGTATGAGTTAAATAGCAGGACAGATTGGATTCTATAGCCTTGGCTGGCAACCAGTCTACAGCAGAAAGCAATGGCAACCTATTGTGGAATAATCTTCTGCCCAGTCAGTCATGTTTCATGATTGCTCAAAGCATGTATCACGTATGGCACTTAAGTGACTGACTGAACAAGGCAAAAATGCCACGAGACTGCAGTGGGTTAAAGGTGAAGTGTAAGTGAAAGATAATAAGAATAATGAAAATGGGAAGGATTGAGTAAATAACAAGAAAGAACAGGATTCAAGAAGAAAAATAGTAATTAATGCATTGAAATCTTTGAGGATTCTAGTTACCAGGGAAGCAAAAAATCAGAAGGCAGTTCCACAAATGAGAAGAATGAGAGAAAAATGTTAGAGCAGAAACGACAGGTAGTTCAAGAGTAAAATAGTGAGACCTAATTGACAATCTTGTAGCTTACTTAAATTTATACACCCGAGGTGCAAGAGAAAAAAGCTCATCCAAGTAGTTCCCATGAAAATATTCGTCTATACTTCTGAAATAAGGTATTTACTGTTGTCCTCATTTTTATTGTCATACTGACAATCTTTTGGTCGTTGTACACTCTGATCTTCTTCAGTCAAGTGGAATTTTGAACCAAACCCTTTATTTCGATCACTAGGGTCGATTGTTCTCATTCTATGAGTCATGCCACTTCCAGATGCCTTAGTTATCTCCATTTAACTCTCTAGATTTTTTTTCACCACTACAGTCACTTTGTTGTGGACTTAAAACTGCTTTCATGTAAGACAAAATTTGCTCACAGAAATAAATTGAACCAAAAGCCAAAAGGCGAGCAAAAGTAATTTTCTTTAAACAAATGAAAGATCTCAGGATGGATGTCTAACAGTAGAGAATAGCAGCAGACTTTTCTATTTTCCAGATATTTCTTTAGTTCAACAAATCATGCCATTAGAAAATGCTCAGTGTGCCATGTGTGCTGTATATTGCCAGCTCCTGCATTAACATCCTGAACATGTTAGTAGCACATCAAATAAAACTAATTCAACTATTATTTCTTTTTCTATATTTAGACTTATGTGCATGGGTGGTGCATTGGCTATCAGCTCGGAACGAGAAATCGGGGAGTTGAGTTCGAATTCCAGCTGAATTCATTGCATTCACTTATGCACAAATACCCTTGGGAAAGGTATTAATCCATCTCTTCCTTCCAGTTATGGGTTAAATAACAGGACAGATTGGGTTCTATAGCCTTGGTTGGAAACCAGTCTACCGCAGAAAGCAATGGCAACCTACTACGGGATAATCTTCTGCCCAGTCAGTCATGTCTCGAAAGAGACATGATCGCCCAAGCGTGTATCACGTATGGCACTTAACTGCCAGATGGATAGGAAACAAATTCAGCAGATATACAAAGAGAGAAAGGGGCACAAGACGAGGATGCGTCTTTTCTTGGGATCTATTCAACTTGTACAGCAAAAAGGAAATTAATGCTGAACATCAGGAAAAGACAGCTAAAGTTCCTGGGACATATGAGGAAGGAGGGATTGGAGAGTCTGATACTCACAGGTCAGATAGAGGGAAAGATACAGAGGAAAGCAGCATTTGATGGGTCTGAGCAAGTGAATGGCAAAGCAGGATTTAGATGAGGTAACAGGAGAAAGTGTGTTAAGAGCCACCAGGGATAGGAAGATGTGGAAGACCATGACTGCCTACAGCCTGAACAACTTGAGCAGATGAATGATGGAGTGGTGATTGAGTGGGATAGCAGAAGAAGGTGTATTAAGAGTGACAAGGTATTGAAAGATGTGGAGGGCCATCATTGCCTTTGACCTGAAGGGACACAACACATAAAAAAAGAAGATATCTGATATCACTTTCACATTTTTCAAGTGGTGTTCTTCTGAGAGCCTTTTTCTCAAAATAATCAATATATAAATGTTAACAGTAGACTGAGATAAAAGCATTTATTGTGCTCTGTGAATATTTTTTGCTATATTAGTGCACTTAATTTCATCTAAAAATTCAGCTAATTCATGTATTGGATTAGAAACTTACTGTCAACTTCATATATTTGCCATTACTGTGGACAATTGTGAACCCATAGACATACCTTCTTGGTTCTGATGAAGCCAGTGATTTCAGAATGGTGTTGTGTGTCTCATAAGTGTAGCAAAAGAGGATAGCAAGAGAAGTGGAATGATTAAAAGACAATCAAAGATTTAGAAACATTTTCACAAAATTCATATGCCAAAAATAAATATGATTTCAAAATTTAAAATATTATTATGGATTACTGCATGCAGGAATCAAAGTATAAATATTCAAAAATAATTATTGATCAATTTTATCACTGTGATGTTTTTGCATTATATCAAATATTAATAAGAATATAGTAACTAAGGTCTGCAAATTGGAGGAGAGAGTTATCATTGATAATGTTCTGACTTTGTTTATCTCCCTTTAACCCTCTCTCTGTTCTTTATTTTTAAATGTAATTTTTATCCCATAAAATGTGGTGAGGCACAAGCAAATTCTAATTCTGAAATTGCTGTCCAGAAAAAAAACCACTGTTCTAAATAATTCTTGCTTATTAGTAAATCCACTTGGTTATATTTTATTTGCCATTCAGTAACCCAAGTGATGTCATGCACCTCAGTAGAAAAGGATAGCAGGTGAGGCAGAAGATTTAGAAACATTTTCACAAAATTCATATGCCAAAAATAAATATGATCTCAAAATTTAAAATAGTATTATGGATTACTCGTAATTGCATGCAAGAGTCAAAGTATAAATAGTCATAAATAATTATCGACTGTTTTATCATTGTGGTATTTTTTTAATTATATCAAGTATTAAGAATATAGTAACTTGGTTCCGAAAATTGTAGGAGAGAGTTATCAATGATAATGTTCTGTCTTCAAATCTGTGGATATCTCCTTTTAACCCTCTCTCTGCATATTATTTTGAACTGTGCCTTTTATCACATAAAATTTGGTGAGGGGTGGGCAAATTTTATTTCTGCAAATGCAACCCAGAAAAAGAATTTTAGAAGCCACTCGTCTAAAATGTCATAATAAAGTTGAAGATACAAGTGCATACAATTTATGGTACATGACTGTGATTTAGAATTCATAGAACAATTGACTGCAATGTTTTTTCCTCCTGTTCTCTCACATTTAGTAATCCCCTTGTGTCTTAGTGGCTTTATTGCCTTGTTTGCAAGGAAATGATTAAAAAACAATTTATTGAATAAGATTTAATCTGATACTTGAAAATATCACCTTTAATCATTTATAGCAATGGTTCCCAAAAATGTATATTTTTCTATAAAAGTCTATTTTTATGCTTTCATAGTGTTTTGACCCCAGTTTGGGGGTTAACTATTTGCCCATAGCTGGGACCCTAACAGGTGCAACCACCTTCAGGTCAGAGTGGACCTTGGGAACAAAGGCAATTAAGAGGTGGTTTCATGCTCCTCACAACCTCCCAATCAGAGGCCTTGCTGCTGGATGCAGTTTATCATCATACCCAAGATCATAAAACATAGGAAAGATGCCATTGAACATACAAAAAAATGTACTTAATTTTCTTGATTTCTAGAACTGACAACGAAATCTAATTCATTGATACTTGTATTCATTTTTTGAATTTTTTAGGAATAATGAAATATTTTTTTATTGATTTTTAAGTGAAAAAATAGTTGATCAAAGCAATTCTTCTTTTCATGTCTAGAGAATATCTCAGAGGAATTTGTTTGGTTTTACTTTCTTCTGTACTCTTTTATCTCTCAATCTTACGCAAATCTAATTTGGAAGATGCATCAACTGCTTAAATGGAATTATAATTTTGCTTATGCAAACAAGCTTTTCAGGATTCTTCACAAATTAATTCATATTTAGCTGAATGCCAGAAGCATATATATATAGTAATACTTTGGGTAACTATCCAGAATTTTTTTAAAGTTGTGTCTTTTCAGGATAAAGGCAGCCATGGCTCACCAACAGTTCCATTAGTTATTATTTCTGAATTGCCATAACCTTTCGGGAATGATAGTGGTGTGCTTACATTTTGGTTTTGCCATAGTTTTAAGCAGATTTTTTCTTTTAGGCTGGATGTAGCCAAGGCTAGAGAGCTCACAACTGATGACAAGGAAGAGGTTGGTTGGTTGGTTGGTTGTTTTGTTTTTATGGCAAATCAACCTTGGCGGGTCATTTATTGCCAACTAAATTTTATTTATTTATTGCTGGTAATAGCTTTTACTTTTAACAATTTATTGTTGTTTTTATATAAGTTTTGTGTCTAGTAATATTTTTTTCTTTTCAAATTTCAAGATTCATTGAGATCTGTTTTTTATAAGAGCAGGGTCCCCAAGTCCTACCCTTGTTATTTAACCCATAACTAGAGGAAAAGGATGGATTAATATATTTCCCAAGGGTACCAATGCTTAAGTGAATGCAGGGTATTCAACTGGAATTTAAACTTGGCTCATCGATTTCTCTTTCCGAGGCGATATCCACTGCACCACAATGCACATCCATCACTAAACGCTTACAGCACCTGGTATTCCCAAGCAGTCACCCATCTAAGTACTGACCAGGCTCAACGTTGCTTAAATTTGGTGATCGTGCGAGAACCAGTGTATTCAGTGTGAAAGGCCATAAGCCCACAAGGGAGAGGAGTGTAGGCCTTACTCAATAAATTTGTTTGAAAGAGAACATAAGAGACCTTGATGAAGGTGTAGAGGCTCATCCCTTGTTCCCTGTTTAGGATGTGGTTTCCGGCTTTCTCTTTTCCAAACTTTTCACTTTTCTTTCAATTGAAGTAGATAGACTAAACTATTGCCCGGTTCACACTCCACCCACGTCTGTTGTGCAGGTGTAGAGGCTCATCCCTTGTTCCCTGTTTAGGATGTGGTTTCCGGCTTTCTCTTTTCCAATCTTTTCACTTTTCTTTTTTTTTCTTTTTTCTTTTTTTTTTCTCAATTGGAGTAGATAGACAAAACTATCGCCTGGTTCACACTCCACCCACGTCTATTGAACAGGTTAAGAGGCTCATCCCTTGTTCCCCGTTTAGAATGTGGTTTCCGGCTTTCTTTTTTCCAAATCTTTTCACTCTTATGTAGCCCTGCACATTGGTGGCATTACCACCTTGCTCGAGGTGATATGATTAAAAAAAAAAAAGATGAAGTTGTCTGACAAGAGTCCTACTGTTGTGCAATCTTATATAATCTAACATGTACTAAAGACTTGTAATTTGGGCCTTTTTTTTTAGAAAAGATTGATTCTGACATCTTTGCTGGCCTTGAAATAACAGCAATTTCATCTTAAGCTGTTGTTAATTCATCCTAGATAAGTATCGTCTGTATAGGCATTTAAGTGTACCACCGAAAGTATTTGGGGTTAATCAAGGAAAATATACTTGCCTGTGAAGCATGAGAAATTTGTCATATATACGTATATTGTTATTACAGTGATTTATAAAAACATTATATCACTACACAAAAATTTCCATGTTTCAGAACAAAACTGTTCCACTTCAGGTGATATTTTAATCTACATGTTCTTTCACTTTTTTGTAATATTATATATATATATATATGAGAAACTTGTATGATAAAGTGTAAAAGTTTACATATTTTGCCCCTCAAGACCTAATCAGATTAAATTTGTTATGGTGGTATGATTACGCATGCATGTGATGGCGGGGGGGGGGGGGGTGCTGGCAATTTTAGAATTTAAATACTTTTTTTTATCTAGCCAAATTCATTTATTTCATTTCTTTTTTTTTACATCACTTTTCTAAGTAGGTATATACGTCGATTTAACGTCCGTTAATTTTTAGTTACATTCTTCCTTTTTTTTGCGAACCCAGACGATGTCATTTTTTTCTTTTCTTATTTATTTGATTTTATTCTACCTTTTTCGTTTTCTTTTTCTTTTTCTTTCCCTTTATTTTTATTTTTATTTTATTTTATTTTATTTTATTTTATTATTTATTTTTTAATTTCTTTGCAATCTATTTAAAAAGGAAAAGTAGACTAATTTTTCTCCAGTTTCTGAAAGGTTTTTTCTGTTGCTGAGGTGATGTGTCGTCCCCCGTGGGGATCTTCATATCGAAATGGCTATTCAACATCTTTGAATTAATCCTTTTTTAATATATATATATATATATATATTTGCTAAATAGGTGTGTGTATATATATATATATATATATATTTTCTAAACATATGCTGTTAAATATAAGAGACAATGAATGTCTATTATGTTTAATCATGAGCCGTTCTAAACGTCATATTTTTGCTTTAATTTCAGTTGAACAAAATAAAGACAAAAATTCTCCAACATTTGGATAATTATTTATTAGTTTTCTTCTAAGCTTTCGGCTCACATGAGCCATCTTCAGAGAGGTCGTTCAAACTGAAATATTATAAAATCCACCATCACCGACGATTTTATTTTGTGTTGACATAAAACTCCGCTTGGCAACGGCAATAGTTACCAAAAATAATAAACGCAGTTCTTAAGTTTGCGATGCGGTTTTATGACGTCACACCGCAGGATAGCGCAAAATGACAACAAAGCCATGTAGTCAAATGCAATGTAATATGTTATTTGCTGTTTTAAAGTTGATTTTATTGAGTGTTGGTTTTTGCTTGTTCCATTCTTTAACATTATATATATATAATTATTACATTAGAGCATGAAAAACTACTACAAAATTTTACATTTTGTTTTGACAATGAAAGAACAATGTCTCATCAGGTAGTTAACAATGAAGGTAATATATATATATATTTTATGGAATTATATATAAATTTACAAAACAGCCATGAGCTGACATTTTGAATTTTATTTGTTTTAACATTATTATTTTTTTAAATCTAAAAAAGCATCTTAATGTAGACCTCCATGTTGGATGTGAGACCTTCACTAACAAATTCAGAAGTTCTTTTCTCATCAGAATGAGTTTTCTTAGATGTAAAATATATTCTGTTGAGAAAAAAGGTCTAGCATGACATAGGGAACCAATTTTCTTAGATTCTTCTTTGAATTTTATCAAAAACTTCTAGATATATAGAAGACACCCAAGACCAGATGTGATCGCAATATTCAAAGCAAGGACAAATGGTAAACTTATAAATATGTAAAGAATGTTCTAGTGAAAAGAAAAGTTCTAGTGTGATGTAGGGAAGCAATTTTCTTTGATTCTTCTTTGAATTTTGTAAAGAATCTCACAAAAGATAGAAGACACCCAAAGCCAGATGTGTCAGCAATGGCAGACTTATAAATGATAGATTTTGGTTGGAAAAATTGTCTAGGTCAAGATAATGAACTAACTTTACTAGCAACAGACTTAGCAAATGATTCAATATAATCATTCCACTTCATGTCAATAGAAAATATGAGACTCCATGTTATAAAATCTGGATCGGTGCCTTTGTCTCCTTTGATGTATGAAGTTGGTTCTTAATTTAGCCAGGGCCACAGTGTATTGACCAAGTCAATGGCAACAAAAAGAAGTGAGCATCAGGAAGAAACAACTGAAGTTCCTGGGACATGCAATGAGGAAAGAAAGCTTGGAGAACCTGATACTGACAGGCCAGATAGAAGAAAAATGAGACAGTGGAAGGCAGTGTATAATATATTTGGATAGCCTGATCAGGTGCATGATGGAACGGGGGTTGCAAGGTGTAACAGAAGAAAACATACTAAGAGCCACCAGGAATAGGGAGATGTGGAAAGCCATGATCGCCTACGTCCTGAAAGGACAGGACACATAGAAGAAGAAGTGCATTGTAGTTCAGTGGATATCAGCTCAGAACAACAAATCAGAAAGTTAAGTTCAAATTCTAGTTGAATTTGTTTCATTCCCTCACATGCAAATATCCTTGAGAAAGGTAATAATCTATCGCTTTCCTCCAGCTATGGGTTAAACAGCAAAACAGATTGGGTTCTATACCTTAGTTGGCAGGAAAAACTTCTGCCCAGTCAGTCATGTCTCTTTTCAGACATGATCGCCCAAATGTGTATCATGTATGGCACTTAACAGACTAACAGATGCTTGTTAACATAAAAGCCGTTATATGATATTCTCGCTTCTTCTATGTGCCATGTCCCTTCTGGACATTGGTGGTCATGGCTCTCAACAATTTCCTGTCCTTTGTAGCTCTTAATAATTTTTTTCTTTTAATCATCCCACCCATACCCTGCTCCACCGTCAATGCACTCAACTTTGCATTGCTTTTCTCTATACCTCTTGCTTTCAATCTGTCCTCTGAGTATCAAATTTTCCAAGCACTCTTTCCTCATGGTGTTCTTTGGAAATTTCAATTCTCTCTTTTTAATTCTAATTATAAAATTCTCTTACTACCTCAATGTGTCCTCAGATTTCAGTGTTGCACTTCATAGATATTTAAATTGTTGTAATTGTTTGATTTTTGTATCTCCAGTTTTTAACATTTTACTGACAACATACATTCTATCTGCTACCAATTGAGGTTTCTTGCTCTCCTTTTCACAGGAGCTCTTGTAGTCACCATTCTATATCTGTTATCAACACTGTCATCTGAATATCTATGTTGTCAAGATTATGGCCACCAATAATGACTCCTGATAGAACTTCTAAATCTCTCACAATCACCTCAATGTATAAGTTAAATAATTAACTCAAGTTAACTTAGAGTGAAAGAAATACAGGTTGGAAGATTGTGTAGCGCTAATCTGAAAAGCATGCATGCTTTGTTTCAATTTGTGTAGAACAGGAAATCTATGACAAAGACAAAAAAAATTTCTGTGACATGTTTCATTATTTAGGGATTTCATTGGTCTAAGTGATGTTTACATTGATGAAATTACAATTAGGCATGAAAGAGAGGGGATGCTGAAAATTTCAATATATACATTATTTGGACTATTGTACTCATCTTTCTTGCCATTTGTATGACATTTCGAATTTTGTACACTCCAGTCTTCTTCAGGTGCTAGGAATTTTGAACCAAAAACCCTTTATTTCAATCACTGGGAAATAACCAATGACTACCAGAAGAGGCCCTAGGCAAGGAACAGTATTCATATACTCCAGTGATTGTAGTAAAGGGTTCAGTTCGAAATTCCGAGCACTTGAAGAAGGCCAGAGCGTACAAATGTCAACAAGGATGTAAATACTGTAAATACGACCTCATCTCAGAAATATAGACAAATAGAATGATCTATTATTAAACATCGTACAAAAGGCAATAAAGATGAGGACAATAGTCCGAATAATGTATATACTGTAAATACTACCTCATCTCAGAAATATAGACAGATAGAATGATCTATTATTAAACGTCATACAAATGTCAACAAAAATGAGGACAATAGTCCCAATAATGTAAATACTGTAAATACAACCTCATCTCAGAAATATAGACAGATAGAATGATCTATTATTAAACGTCATACAAATGTCAACAAAGATGAGGACAATAGTCCGAATAATGTATATACTGTAAATACTACCTCATCTCAGAAATATAGACAAATAGAATGATCTATTATTAAACGTCGTACAAATGGCAATAAAGATGAGGACAATAGTCCGAATAATGTATATACTGTAAATACTACCTCATCTCAGAAATACAGACAAATAGAATGATCTATTATTAAACGTCATACAAATGTCAACAAAAATGCGGACAATAGTCCCAATAATGTAAATACTGTAAATACTACCTCATCTCAGAAATATAAACAAATAGAATGATCTATTATTAAACATCGTACAAATGGCAATAAAGATGAGGACAATAGTCTGAATAATGTATATACTGTAAATACGACCTCATCTCAGAAATATAGACAGATAGAATGATCTATTATTAAACATCGTACAAATGGCAATAAAGATGAGGACAATAGTCTGAATAATGTACATACTGTAAATACTACCTTATCTCAGAAATCTAGACAAATACTGAAAATTTCAAATTTAACTTCTTTTTTCAGATTTTCTATTATCACAATGTGGCATGATGCCTCCTCAACAGGTGTTTACCCATGCAACCAGACTGGCAACTGGGTCCCACCCATTTACAGTCAGGTTAACCAAACGCAGACGACAATTCTACTCCTGCAGCTTCCTCTCTCGCACTTCCCGCCTGTGGAACTCACTCCCGTATTCTTGCTTTCCTGATGGCTACGACCTCCAGAAATTTAAAAGCAAAGTTAATACTCACCTACTAACCACTGGACTCTAGCTCTCTCCCCTCCCCTGTATAATCTTCACTTTCTCTCCGCCCATGTATCTGTCATTGCACCTGCTTTCTCAGCTTTCTATTGTTCCTTTCTAACTAGCTTGTACTCCTCACTCTTTTCTAATTAATCTTTCTACATTTATGTAACCCCCTGCACATCAGTGGCGTTTCTGCCTTGCTTGGGGTGAAATGATTAAAAAAAAACAAAAAAAAACCAAAAGAGATAAGTGCATAAAAAAAAAGGAACCAGCTAGACTATATTCCCAAAACATATTTAAATAAAAGATTTCATTTAAAATTCTCAGCAAATTATCTCTTTTGGGCTCGTCAATGTAGATATCATTTTAGTCTGATGAAATTTTAAAGGATATTGTTCTTTCTTTAAGTGATATGTTAAAATAAATGGTGAAAATGATTTATTTTAAAAATATAAGATAAATTCATGGTTATTTAGAAAATTAAGGAGTGGTAGTTGGAGAAAATGCTTTAGGTGTGTCGATATTGTTCAATCAAAAATGAGAATTATGTAACCATGGAGTTTTAACATTTGGGTCATGAACCCTGTAATTTTTTTTTTTTTTGAGATATATACTATTTCAGGGACATTTTGAGACTATCTGTAATAAACATGAGGACATGTTATCTTGTTCCTTCTAAGGACAGTCATCATTGACGTAACAAGTCTTCCTAGTGTGCCATTGGCAGGTACCATATTTGTGCTATATTAGTTATGGCCACTGGTTTCAAGAGTATATATTTTTAAAAATCCAGATAAAATATTTCAAGTTAATATTAATACTTTGTAAGCAATTTGAATTTAATAATGCCATCGAGTTTTACTATTGTTTCTTTCTTTTCTGGAAAATCTCCGCTTACCGGCAGATGATGGCTCATGTACTAGCAACGGTACGTGTACCACACTTTGAGTAGCACTGAGTTAAGTGACATACATGAGATACACTTGAGTAATCATGTAACTTTTAATCCATGATTAACATGACAAAAGATTTTCCTGCAGTAGGTTATCCTTTCTTTTTGCAGTAGACTGGTTGCCAACCAAGGTTAGAACCCAGACAATCGTGCTATTCAGATCATAGCTGAAGGGAGACAACATGGATTAATAGCTTTTCAAAGGGTATTTGTGTGTGTAAGTAAATGCAATGAATTCAACTGGAATAGAACAGTGACAAATTGAAAAACAAAGGTGTGAAGATTGTGTAGCACTAAACTTCTAAGTAAAAGAGGACTATATGCCTTGATTTATGGCTTAATTTTGTAAATCAAAAAGCCAAATGTAAAGAAAAATAGAGTTAGGAAGATTGTGTAGCGCTAATCTTCCAAGTAGGGTGGGTCTACATGCCTTGATATATATGTAGAGGACGAAGGGTCCGTTACTAATTTAAGTTTATGAGTTGTCTCGACGTAACATGGGGTCATGAAATAAAACAGGCAATAAGAAAGACGAAAAGGCGAAAGTAACGAGAAAAACAATATATTAGCAAAGGTTACATAGGGTTGACAGCATGCATGAAATTAAGGAAAGAGAAGTTCTTTCCCTGGTGAGAAATAAAAAATTGCGCCCCTAATTGCTACCCGCAATTAGTGCGCGTGTGTTTTTGTGAGTTAGGGAAACATGTCTGCTCTTATCCGGGACAAAATCCTAACTAGCGTACCATATGATGTTCCCCGTTTTTATTGGCATCATTTACGTGGGAACTAAGTTATCACGTGAACGTTTAGTGACCATGTGTGTGTGTGTGTGGGTGTCAATGTATCAAACCCCACATATATTTTAATTTTATACAGCAAAAGGCCAAATAGAAGGGAAATAGACGCAAGAAGCACCGATCTTCCAAAGAGGAAGGGCCTATTTGCTTTAATACGTGATTTAATGTTATAAAGCAAAAAGCAAAATGAAAAATCTATCTAAATCTAATTTAATCTAATCTATCTAAACTTATTTATAAATGGAACTTTGTGTGTGTGTGTGTGTGTCCGTAACCTATAGACTCCGAAATGACTGAACTGATTTTCTTGAAAATTGACACAGTTGTACTATAAGCATCTGCGAGTGTTCTTAGCTAGGTTTAGTGTCAAGGTACCCCCGATAAATATAAAAAATCGATAATCGAAAAAATCGGGTTATAGAAGGAGTGGTCTGATTTTAATCAAATTTGATACACTCATAGACAAAGATATAAGAAACGATATTCAGAAGTTTCAAGGTTGCAGTTCTTACAATAGTGCAGAAAATTAATAATATATATATATATATATATATATATATATATATATATATATATATATAAAAGGCAAGATGTTTGTGTGTGTGTCTGTTTATCTGTCTGTATGTCCTTTATACAAATCCACAATTTTTATCCGATTCTCATCAAACTTCAAAATTTGACTTACATCCATTCCTTTTTCTTTCAGTCTACAGTTTCGCTTTAACTGGAAACAACTATTACTTTTTAGTCTTTGGTGCCAACGTCCAAAGAGTCTGAGCTCCAGGGCCATGGATTAGTTTTAAAGCTTTCATTACGCCCGAGCAACGCCAGGCTATACTGCTAGTAAAATATAGTTAGAAAGTATGTGTAGCACCAATCTTCCAAAAAAAAAAAAAAAAAGAAGAAGCATGATTGCTTTAAAAATTGTATCTACAATTTTATCGTCTTGAACACTAACCATTGGAACTGAAGGAAAGCATCTAACTCATTCATCAACAGACAATCTTGTATAAAATCCTTTAATAAATTTTAACGGACATATTTGAAAATATAGAAATAAAATTAGCAAAAATTAGAAAAAGACGCTGTGAAGAAAAAATATAATTCCATCTGTTCTAGAATAAATAACACATTTTGTTAAAAAATATTTTTTTTGTATTTGATTAAAGTATTGAGAAAGAGACATTGATTTAAAAGGGGGGGGAAATAAAAATAGAAAGATAAAATCTGTAATTCCTGAGCTATATTGATCAGAATTTCAAGATCAGAGGTGACAATGTAGCGGGCACCCAAACAGGAAACAAGATCCACTATCAAAGAAGTAAATAGTAAGGTTCAAAGGTCATTCATATGAACATTTGAAAATTATTTTACAAAGGATAAATGATTTCTCTCTTTACTATTTTGATAAACATTAATTATATTTGGTTAGTCTTTTCATTATAGAGCTGCTGACTTAATTTTTTTCTAGTCAGTTCCATATTTTACCATTTTATCACATTCTTGCTTGAATAACTTCATTTAAGTTAACATAATAGGAAGTAAGAATAAAGGAGTAGCATTTGTTAAATCATTTGATCTCTGAGATGTAGGATTTTCATTAATCATTTTTGGTTAGTCTTCTCTTTGTCTTGTTCTTGCCTTTTATCACAACTTTCTTGGTGGAATTCCTTCCAACTATTAAAGTAAGTAACATGAAGTAAGAATAAAGAATGTATCTTTTGTTAAATCATTTGATCTCTGAGATGAAGAATTTTCATTATTCATTTTTGGTTAGTCTTCTCTTTGTCTTGTTCTTGCCTTTTATCACAACTTTCTTGGTGGAATTCCTTCCAACTATTAAAGTAAGTAACATGAAGTAAGAATAAAGAATGTATCTTTTGTTAAATCATTTGATCTCTGAGATGAAGAATTTTCATTAATCATTTTTGGTTAGTCTTTTCTTCGTCTTGTTCTTGCCTTTTATCACAACTTTCTTGGTGGAATTCCTTCCAACTATTAAAGTAAGTAACATGAAGTAAGAATAAAGAATGTATCTTTTGTTAAATCATTTGATCTCTGAGATGAAGAATTTTCATTAATCATTTTTGGTTAGTCTTTTCTTTGACTTGTTCTTGCCTTTTATCACAACTTTCTTGGTGGAATTCCTTCCAACTATTAAAGTAAGTAACATGAAGTAAGAATAAAGAATGTATCTTTTGTTAAATCATTTGATCTCTGAGATGAAGAATTTTCATTATTCATTTTTGGTTAGTCTTCTCTTTCTCTTGTTCTTGCCTTTTATCACAACTTTCTTGGTGGAATTCCTTCCAACTATTAAAGTAAGATGAAGTAAAAATAAAGAATGTATCTTTTGTTAAATCAATTTGATCTCTGAGATGAAGGATTTTCATGGGCAATTTTTGGTTAGTCTTTTCTTCATCTTGTTGCTTTTTATCACAACTTTCTTGATGGAATTCCTTCCAAGTTGTTAAAGTAAGATGAAGTAAGAATAAAGAAGTAACTTTTTCTCTTCTGGAATAAAGTATATTTCTCATTAATTTTTTACTACTTTTTTAATGTTACTGTTGCTTTTTATCCCTAAATTTATCCCCAAATTATTACCATATTTTGAAGCCTAACTAAAATTGATCCAATCTTGATTTTGATTTCCATTTTTGTCAAACAGCATAGAGAATACAAATTTCATTTTCAAGTAATTGGTTTTCTCCTTTTTTATCACAAATATTATCTACAATTTAGAGTTACTCAAAAATTCCTAATATAACATAAAATATATAATAATTACTGAATAATTTTCTTGGCAATGTCTTTTTGACTTTGATTAAAAACAATTCATAATTTATGAAAAGACCGAATAGATGCAGTGCACATCATTGCAAGAATGACACAAAATAATTTGAATAAAACAACTCCGTAATTAGATATTAACAATTTAAATTTAATATTTACTAGCAGGATAGCCCGGCGTTGCTTGGGTGTAATGAAAGCTTTAAAACTAATCCATCATCCTGGAGCTCAGACTCTTTGGACGTTGGCACGAAAGACTAAAAAGCAATAGTTGTTTCCAGTTAAAGCAAAACCATAGACTAAAAGAAAAATAAATGGATGTAAGTCAAATTTTGATTTCCTGGTATTGATATCAAATAAGTTTTTTTGTCATAATATATATATATATATATATATATATATATATATATATATATATATACTAGCAGTATAGCCCGGCATTGCTCAGGTGTAATGAAAGCTTTAAAACTAATCCATCATCCTGGAGCTCAGACTCTTTGGACGTTGGCACAAAAGACTAAAAAGCAATAGTTGTTTCCAGTTAAAGCAAAACCATAGACTAAAAGAAAAATAAATGGATGTAAGTCAAATTTTGATTTCCTGGTATTGATATCAAATAAGTTTTTTTGTCATAATATATATATATATATATATATATATATATATATATACTAGCAGTATAGCCCGGCATTGCTCAGGTGTAATGAAAGCTTTAAAACTAATCCATCATCCTGGAGCTCAGACTCTTTGGACGTTGTCACGAAAGACTAAAAAGCAATAGTTGTTTCCAGTTAAAGCAAAACCATAGACTAAAAGAAAAATAAATGGATGTAAGTCAAATTTTGATTTCCTGGTATTGATATCAAATAAGTTTTTTTGTCATAAACTGGATTTTGAATCAATGGACACCTGATGACGACCAGAGAGTACTTGGTGGAAACTTTGTGTCTATAAACACATCGATATCAACCAAGTTGAGAACAATAGTTTGAAATAAAACCAAGAAATTTAAATTTAGGTAAAAATTTATTCAGACGAATATCTCTTTATCCTCTGAATAACTCAGCTAAGCAAATTGATTTCTTTAAATATTCAGATAAAGCTACTGTGGTGACAGAAAAACAAATAAAATGAATAACAAGAAAACTAAAATTTTACCACTTCTAAAAATATACTGATAATAAAAATTCCCAGACAAACAAGACCATAGTTTGGCCAACCAAAACAGGAGATAAGGCTGTGAGCCAATGAGAAGAGTAGCTTTTCAAAAGAGATCTATAGATATATATATAAACAGATAGAAAAATCAACCAAAATCAGAGTCAATAAATTAATTTTGTCAATGCTCCAATGTTACAGTCATTGTAACATACCCAGAAAAAAAATATAACATTTGCCCAACTAGCTGAGAACTTTATACGACTAACCTCTCCAGGCTATGTTGAAAACAAACATACTTTCCTTCACTGTGTAGCCAAACAGCTGCTATTGCATCTAGATATGTGCATACATATGTATAAATATCTATATTTAGTTCCTCCCAGGATCTTTCTATGTCTATATCTCATAGACACCAGGATTTTTACTCTTGAAACTCGAACTTTCACCTTATGCTTCTGTATTATTGTGTTATATAAAATTTACTTTTTATTTTTCAACACTGTATTTTCTTCTAATTTTTAGACAAGGTCAATATGCACTCAAATCAATTATATGGATAAAATTTAAATGCAATGTCAATATTCATCTATTAACCACTGGACTCTAGCTCTCTCTCCACCCCTGTATATCCTTCCCTTTCTCTCCACCTATGTATCTGTCATCGCACCTGCATTCTCAGCTTTCTATTGCTCCTTTCTAACTAGTTTGTACTCCTCACTCTTTTCTAATTAATCTTTTTACAGTTATGTAGCCTCCTGCTCATCAGTGGCATTTCTGCCTTGCTCGGGGTGAAATGATTAAAAAAAAAAAAAATATGGTGGGAATGGACGTTGGTGTAATGTAAACAACTCAACCATATACTAAAAAAAAACGTTTTTATCAAATTATAGTTAGAGTTATCATATTAGATAATATAGAAAATTATTTGTTTATATTTCTGAGATGAACTAGTATTTACATTATTTACATTGCCCTCATCTTTATTGCCATGTTTATGATGTTTCGGCCATTGTTGGCTTTGGCCGTCTTCAGATTCTAGAAACTGTCTTTTTAACACAATTTTTTTTTTTTGTGGGCATGAGGGTCCAATATTTGTCTATACTTCTGAGATGAGGTATTGGAATTATTTAAATTATTTGGACTGTTGTCCTCATCTTTATTGCCATATTCACCTTCAATATCTGTCTATATTTCTGAAATGAGGTATTGTAATTATTTACACTATTTACATTGTTTGGACTGTTGTCTTCATCTTTATTGCCATATTCACTTTCAATATTTGTCTATATTTTTGAGATGATGTATTTCATACTATTTTTAGTATTTATTGCCAAGTGGATAATTCTAAATGAAAATAGTTCTTTTGTTATTATTACTTTGCAAAATTTTACAAGGCAAGGAAGCAAAGATGAACTCGTTCGAATCACCCTAAATTTTCTTCATTCTTTCATTGATGAAACTGCAATAAAGGTAATTATTAAATATTTATAAATTCATTTGATGCACATGATATTGTGCAATATTAACAAAAGAACCATTCTATTTTCATTTATAATTATTCACTTGGCAATAAATACTAAAAAATAGTATGAAATACAACTTTTTAAAAAGATTGGGATGGCCTAATAATTATGGCCGGTAGTGTACATCTAATTATTTGAACTGTAAATTGATGAGATATGGCCAACAATACATTACAGTGCTTAAATTCATAACTTCTAGGTATCATTTCATCCCAAACCAGGATACAAGATACGAAGAGACAGATGATTACTGAGAATGAAAGAATGTAAGAACAAAAGGCATTATTAAGGAACAAAAAAATTAAACGAGCTGTAATTAAGAAGACATGATGTGCATTGTAGAGCAGCAGATATCAGCTCAGAATGAGAAATTGGAAAGCTAAGTTCGAATTGCAGTTAAATTTGTTGCATTTGAGAAAAGTAATAATCTGTCTTTTCTACCTTCAGAAAGTAAAGGCAACCTATGCAGGAAAAAATCAGCCCAGTCAGTCATGCCTGTTTATAGACATGATCACCCAAATGTGTATCACATATGGCACTTATCTGACTGAGTAAATTAAAAAAACAGGTTTTGTTTCATTTTCAATCTAAATAAGTTCAAAGTTTCTAACTTCATTTTTTTTGTTTGTTTTCAGTATCCATTTGCTGTCTGCATTTGCCTTTTTATATGCGTTATTATATTTGGTCAGCTGCTCCTGCTATTTAGCTTGAGGTTCTTTACAAAATCCAAAGGGGAATCTGTAATATAATCGATCCTGACTTGGCAGCCCACCTTTAGTCAATTTCTTACGAACAAGATGTGGCTTCCTTCTGTCTTTTCTACAACTATTTTCATGGTAAATGCTCTGATGAGCTTCACTACTCCTAATGCCTCAACCACATGTACAAGTGTAGGAGTAATAAAAGGGTAGACATCACTGAAAGCTACAAAGAATCCAGATATGGCATATAAAAAACATGAGGAAAGAAGGCTTAGAGAATGTGGCACTCATAGAATATACTGAGGGTAAGAGGGGTAGTAAAAACAGCATATAACAGACGTAAATTGTAGTGGTAATAAAAGGTCAGACATCACTGAAAGCTAGAAAGAATCCAGATATGGCACCTAAAAACATGAGAAAAAAGAGCTTGGAGAATTTGCATGGTGAATGCAAGATGGTCAGTGGGAAACAGTGATTAATCTACCTAACAAGCATGTAAGGAAG